>VWZS01004859.1:1748469-1905384 GCA_013397075.1 Rhabdornis inornatus
GGAGGCTCGCGTCGGGCTGCGGCGCGGGTTCAAGAGTTCACGCGTCCCTGCCCGGCTCCCGGAGGGAAGCGGGGCCGCGGGCACCGGCGCTGCCCGCCCGAACAATGCTGCCCGCCGGGGCACCGGGCCGGCCGCGCCGCGCCAGCATCCCCCGCGCCCTTCCATTTCTCCGCTGTTGTGCGCTCCGCTGAGCCTGGCGAACCTCTTCCCTCTAAAGCGCTGCTCCGGGGCGTGCGGAGCCTCCTCTCAGCCAAAACTTGTCTGGAGCGATTCAGTCCCACGGAGAGTTCTGCAAAGTTCCGGGAAGTGCGGGGAAAAGGCAGGATATCTTATTGGCTTCGGTTGTTTTTGGATTGTGTAACTCTGCCAACTAAAACGAGTATTCTCTAGGCGATGAGGTTTTCGTTATCGCCTGCCTTTTATGTCTCTAGCTTGATTTATCTGTAGTTCCTATCTCGACGACGTTTAAAGGTAAAAGAGAGTCTCAGGCTAAAAATATCCCGTCAAAATAGGTGCGCTAATAGATGACTTTGCACTTGGTTCTGAAAGTGGTCAGACATGTCTGATAAGATTAATAGATTATCAAGTCAGAAGGACTGTTGCAATCATTTAATCTAACCTCTTCATAATGCAGGCTATAGTACTTTTTTTTTTTCCCCCATCTGTGTTTGAAGGTAGAGTTTACGTTTTAGGAGGTGTAGTTAAAAATTTCTAATGAGGCGAAATTCAGCAGAATTCTTAGTAAAGTGTACAAGTGACTGATTTATATTTTATTTCTGATATGGAGAGTGCTACCTTTAGCTTCTGGCCACTGAGTTTTCTTTATAGCCTCATCAACACTGAAAATCCCATTGTATGTTGAGTATGAATTCTTGTGAGTTTTAATTAATTTCTTGCTTTACTTGCTTTTCTTCATAAAAAGAAGATAATCTTTTGAATTTACCAGAGATTTTTCTTAGTTTTTTTTTTTTCAGCTACTTAAGTTATTCTCCCAGATTTCTTTTTGATTTCCTCCAGGTTATTGTCTCCCTTCCCGAATTGTGCACATTGCATTTGAGATGCAATTAAGCCAATGTTAAGTGAGAAGATCACAGGACCTCCCTGGGATGTGAGACTGCACATTCCCTGTCTCACAGAGAATTGCAAGGACAGGTAGCTTTTTGGCCAAACCTTGCCCCATGAAGCTCTTTAGCCAGTTTCTCTGAGTCAGTTTTTCTTTGCCTGCATGGCAAAGTAAAGTCTCCGTATCATTCTTCCCAATTCTTCTGCCTAATCCTTGAACTGCTTTTGGTCATGTTGCTATGTTGATTTCAATGAAAGTCAGTGACCTGTGCTTCCTATATTGCTTTTGCCAGCTCTCCTTATCTCTTGAGGGTCATGCCACCTATTCCATAAGGGAGGTTTGGATTTCTCAAGTGGTTTAAGAATAGGTAGTGCAGGAGAGTGTATTTCTCTTGGGTTTTAGAAGAAACACAACTGCCTGATGATTTTTAAATATTTAAGAATTAAATGATTTTAAACTCCCCTGGTTTTGCAACACATCTTCCATTTTTTTTAATAGCTGCTATATTACTGCAGTCTTAAATGTACATTTTGGGAATCTTTTAGAAGGAATGGCATGGAGAAAAGTCCCAAGACAAGTACCATGCAGAAGCTCATTAGATCAATGCCTGCTGCTTATACCAGTCAAATTAGTATTACTGTATCTGTGTATGATATGGCAATATTTATGCTATGCTTCAGGAAACAATGTGCAAAAGACCTTGTTTTAGTTCTTTTAAGTTTCATCTCCGTGTTCTGTACATGCTGTCAAATGATGCATTTAAAATGTGTTGGCTGAAACATTTAAACTTCTTTAACTGTACCAAGAACAGGGGAAATACTATGAATCATATTTTGTGCTTGAAATTCTCCTGAGCTGGCTTCTTTGGCTTCATGTCATTTTAATAAGAATTAATATACCCTGTCTTTGGCCAGATTTAAAGATTTGTACCATGTTGGACACAGTAATAAATAGAGTCTGGGCTTTAGGGGCATGTGGTTTCCTCTGTTGCTGATATCATTTGTCTTTGTATGGATGAAGTTGCTGAGCAATTGGTATGGAAGAGTCATTCCTGTCACTGCCAAGGCTTGTACCAGCCTGGAAGGAAATCATGAAGGTGTGGAGGTACTGTAAAGGAATATGCTGTCCATGCCCTCCACTTGTGTTACAGATCATGTCACATTTTTCAAAATGGTGTTTTTGATTGTGGTTGACAGGTAGTCATCTTAACAGCTGAAGCTGCATTAGCCTGATGTTAAAAAATGTGTGTCATGTTCATCTGGTACTTGCTTGAAAAGAATTCAGCCTTCAGGTGATACAGATAACAATATTTCATTCAAATTTCATAGTTATGCTGTTGCAGGCTGTGTCGTGGCAGGCTATGTTCCCTTTGTGTGGAGAGCCATGTTCACAGTCTCAGCTCATCAAAATGATTTCTCCTCCCTACAAGCGTTGCTCCTGTCTTCCTGCGCTTCACTTCAGCCATCTGGTTTTTATCCTGCTCCTTATTTCTTGCAGGCACTGTTTTGTCTGTGCAATGGCACTATTCTTATCAACTAAAAGGAAATGTGTGGTGAAGTGTTATAGGGGCATGGCTACCAGGCCTGCTGTGACATAACTGTTCCCATGGAATAGGAGAAGGTGGTGAACTGGGGATGGAAGCTGGTGGAAATCACTGGGATCCCTGTGTTCACTAAGGAGGGACCACTCCTGCTGAGGAGCACACTGGGACAGTGCAGCAACGCCAGCCCTGCAGCAGGGGCTGAGGGGGTGCTCCTGTCCTCCTGACCCCCAGACCCTTTACACAGGAATTTCTGGTGGTTCTGGGAGTGCACTGCCACTTTTGGCGTTTTACTGTAGCTGTCAGAAAACCCTACCTCTGTGCTTAAAACCCTCTTTTTGTCAAAAGCTGTTGAATAGCAGATAAGCTATGTCATGTTTCCTTACTACTTGCTCAGGAATTATTGAGTATTCAGGAAACAGGTGGTGTGTAATAGTGTGAGAGACTGTTGTAATTGCTTGGAAGGAGGCATGGAAGCAGGTGATAATGGATGAGGTTTCTGGTTGAGTTTCTCTGACTTGGGGGTGCTCCTAGGGTTTCATTTAGAGAAGGATTTTTGCTAGTGGAGAGAGCTCACTGTTCTTGTTCTGTTTTTACCACAGCTCTAAGACTCAAATCTACTATATGTGATTAAAAGTCAGTCACAATTATTTTGTTGTTGATTTAAATTTTATGGTGATTGCCATGGTCTCTGATGTTCCTTTATGCCTGGTAGTCCATCTGTATCCATCTCTGCCCTACCCAAGCATATGGGGTTTTATATAATTTAATTCAATATGGTTCTTTACAACAGATAGCACTGACATTATGCTAGCATGGCCTATAACAGCTAATCTAAGATAAAGAGTTAGTTACTGTGATAGTTCATTTGCAAAGTCATATAGATGGGAGACTTACACTTCTATGATAAATGGTTATGATGGGTTTTTTGAATCATTTTGCATAGCTGTCAAACTAATGCTTATTGTAACAGCTGTATGATAATTCTGTTTTAGTTAAGGCTCAATTTTAAATTCTAATGGATTTTTGCAGAGCTATAGGAACTCTGTAAGTGCAGAGTGTTTTAGAAAAGCAGAGAACATTTTCTTTCATCAGATGAAATTGTTCTGAGAGGTGAAACCAATGTTTGTTGTTAAACACATTCTACAAAAAGTTCCCTATGGCGTAGTATTTCAAGTGTTGAAAGGAAAGCTCATAATCTGGGAATATACTTAGATTTTTTGCATTAAGAGGCACAGAAAGATTAAATAAATTTTACAAACATATAGAAAGATAGGTCACTTTAAAAATCTTACCAAATTTTCTGCCATAGTTTATATCTGAAACATTTATATATGCAAAATAAACGCAAGTAGTCCATGGTATAACAAAGATACCTTACAGTGACTTGCTGGCTTTTGTTGGCCTTCCTTTCTTTTTCTTTTTTTTTCACCTGCATTGAAACACGCTGAAATCACAGCTGTGGGAAGGTTAAAGATTGACTGAACAGAGGCTGAATGCATTCTTGCTCTGTGTCCCATAGCTTTTCCCTGGTGCAGATGTGTGGTCATCTTGCAAAATCTTTGCTAAAGTTTCAAAATGAGCCAGCCAGGCTTGTTTGGATTTATACACTGCTTACCTGTGTAAGATTTAATGCCAGCTTTACATGAAAGATTTCAAGCAGTGTGTGTCATTGTGCTGCTGTGAGAAATGGTGATAAAGAAGTATGTGCAGAAGGAATGAGCTGAAACTTAGTCTGAGGGTGCAGTTACCTGAGAAGGCTGAGCTGGCTGCTCAGGCTCACTGCTGCTGAAAGGGGCTCCCTTCCTCTTCCCTTGTCCTGGCTCTGGTGTTTGTGCAACTGCACAGGGAGCTGGTCTCGTTTGTTGATGCATGACAAAAGTCTCCTGGCTGAAACAGTGGATGGCTTGAGCTGGATAGCTGTGCTGGTGTACCTGTGCTGTCAGACTGGAACCCAGATGTGGCACCTGGGGACAAGCAGGGAGCAGAGCTGTAAGGAGTGAGCTGTGTGGCCTTGGCAGGGGCTCTTCCCAGTGGTTCAGGACAGGGTTTAGATGGACTCAGTCTTGCCATGTCACTGTCTTCGATGAACATCCCACAGTAATTGTGCTGCCTGCTTCCCCGCCAGGAGCACTTGGTAAATGTCTGTATTAGCTGGGTGCCAGATCTCTCTAGAGATCACCTGCAGGGATATTTCAGATGTGAGCCCTTTCTCATAGAGCCAACATCTTCAACACAGGTTACAGAACGCATTGTTCTGCATGCAAGAAAGGGGGGTTGTATTCCGCCACCTATGCAAAAAGTGTTTCAGTCCCATGTGTGTATTTTGCCTTTCATCCTGTTAACTTTAATCATAGGTATGTTTACTTTATACCAACAGAGAGCAACCTTTTCACCTTGTTTCTTCTGTACTTTTGCCCACCTTTTATTTTTTTCTTGGAGTTGCTGCTGATTTTGGCATAATGCTGTCATAGGAAGGAAGCTGTTCTTAGAAAAATCTTTTTTTTCTGTCAGGAAAAAAACACCTATGCCTGAACTATATTAATTCTAAACAATACTAGGGCTCTTATAGAGTGGGTGTATTTTGCATGATATCTTCGTTGTATTTTGTCAAAGCTTTCACAAATTTGCATGTCAAGAAGTTACTTTGCATGGTGAGTGCCTATTCCATACATTAAACAGACAAAGGAAAGACAAATCAAAACAAAAAACAGTTAAAAGGCAGTACGTTAATAGTCTCACTTCAGAATTTCCTTAGCAGCCTTAACTGGGACAAAAATAACCTTGAGCAGCATGCAGAGTCCAGCCTTTCCAGCACAGCATTTGTTGCTGTACCATGCAAGTGGCAGAGAAAAGAAAATTCTTTGAATTTTTAAGCAAGGAGAAATGCTTTCAGAGAGGACAGAGTGCATGATTATTAAGTACTAGATTTACTTGTCTCACTGGGCAGATTTCTTCGTTTTTGGGTTAACTTCTGATTCTGTCATTGTTGCATGGCTTCTTTCATTTCATTGCCCTGGACACACCTGGGGCTAAGTGGACACTTGTATCTGTTAGAGCCCCCTCAGAACCTCTCTGATGATGGGCTACAAAAAGGGGCAAGGAGCTCTTATTCCTGGATGTCTGTGTACTTGAAAGTTTCTTATTCCAAAACAATTCAGCAAGAACCTACATATGTTTAGACAAGCTTTTACTTTCCCATATTGCTTTTCTTGTTTTTCATCTTCCTTCTACCTGCCTACCTGTGTTGCTTGCTTAGGACTTGGAAAAGTGCAACCAATTATGCTCAGCAGGAAGAAGGCAGCCTTAGGCATCTTTATCTTAGAGTAATAGTGTTTACACAGCAGGATACTAAGGAGCATTTATTCTTTAATAATACTGCAGGAGTTATACTTGGGGCAGTCATACATCTAGATTTCCTTGGAGATATCCCTCCTTTTTCAGCTGGCAGTGTTGTGTGAGAAGAGTTGGAGGGCTCCAGCCCTTTGTCTGGCATTCCAGATGTCTGGCAAATTGTTCTGAGAGCTTTTGGTCATCCAGAAGGTGCCAGACAAAGGGCCATGCTGAGCGTACCAGCCTGTGCTGCACCTTCCACGCTGCCCTTTTTCCTGACCAGGAAATCCCTCTCAGAAATATGGCAGCTTGGTGTTTCACACCACATCCTGTTTACTTTCTCTCATCTTCGTGTCAAAAATTCCAGTGCTAGACAGTGAATAATCCTTCAATCCCAGTGTTCGTCCCATTTCATTATATCCTGCCCAGCCTGCCAAGAACAGGATTTCTAATAAGTTTTTCTTGAATCTGAACATTAGTTCATTTGCTGTGTGAAGAGTGATTGTAGAAAGCCAACTTCTCCATACTCTGAACACAACCATGTGTTAGCTACCTTCAGCTGCTGGCACTGGTGAGCTGGAGTTTGCTGATAGTCAGCACTGCTGGAGAGAGATGGGATTTTCATCTTTTCCCCTTCAAAAAACTCCCTTTTGCTGTTGTTTTAAAAAGAATGCTTTTTTCACCAATTAAAGGATATTTTTTTAGTTTGTGTTGTGCTGTTTTGATCTTGATTAATACTTGGTTTTGTTTAGACATTTGCATGATCATCATGAAAGCTCATATCAATATCTGGGGCATATTTAAGGAATTTGTTTGATATACCGTAGTTTTTCCTACCTCAAAGTAAATGGCATGTAGCTGTAACTGTATTTCTACAGTTTTGAACAATGCACATCTTCTGGTTGAAGCATTCACATGCAATTGGGTTCATCTGGTATTTTCAGCTAAATAGTGACTTGGGACAAATGAAATGGTAGCCAGGGTCCCCTTTGCAAGATTTTTAATGTAAATTTAAACCAGTTTTAGGATGAGGAGAGCACTTGTGAAGAGGTATAAGAGCTAAATTCAAGAGCTATGTGAATTTTCCTTATAAACTTGGTTAATAACACCCTGCAATGCTTCCTTTAATGTAAAGGACTCTTTGCTACTGTATTTTATGATGAACTGTGTTGTTAATATGTTAGATCTTTCCTGGGCACACCTCCTAAATTGGGATGGAAGTGGTGTTAGTCATAGGGATACCTCTTGTTTTGAATCTAAAGGCACTCATATGAGCTGCTTAGCCCTTGTAGTGTGTTGTGGGATGTGAAAAACACTGTGCTGGACATGGGGACATGCTGGGAGGCATGGAGCCCATTTAATGGCCCTGAATTTTTGGCTGTAGGGTGGCAGGATTTGTGATCTCAGATGTGGTCACTGAGTAGATGCCCCTATTCTGTGCCAGTGGCTGTGGGCCATGAGGCCACTGCTCTTCACAGGGGTGCATTTTAGCTTCACAGAACCTTGAGAAAGTGCCTTATTCCAGTCCTGAGCACTGGGGACTGAGTGGTGAGGGCTGTAAATCAGAGTGGGTTCTTTTTTGTGCCTGGGTTTCCCTAGACTGAAGCAAAGGTGTTTAATGGGTTGTGGAACTGGAAAGTGCTTCAAGGTTTGGTAATGAAAGGAGCCCACTGACAGCATAAGATGGCTCTGTTGGTGTAAGTACACATGTATTTGCACTTCTTACTCTTAGAAAGAGTTCTGTGCTGAAAATCCCAACTTCAGCATCATCCTTTCCTGTATAAATGGAAAATAAAGGGCTTACTAAGAAATGGGATATTAAGTATTCCTGCAGTACGCTAAATGTAAGACTCAAGCTTGCCACAAAATATGGTGCTGTAATAACTGTGGGAGGATAAGAGTTGAAAAGCATTTCAATAGGCAAAATGAATTGTAATTTTATTAAGGCTCTGATGTGGCTAGCCCACATCTTGAGATAACGCTCTGCTGATTTTTATATTTTGAAAAAAAATTTTAATATTAAATGTAATGGAATCTTTTTGTGTATATCTACAGCTGTAATAGAGGATTACGCTGTGTGTTCAACCATTAATATGGAATGATCTTGAGAAGAGTCTTGAATATGCCCCAAGTACACTTTTGGCAACAGAATAGCATCACATATCAAAGAAAAAGTGTCAGGTTTCCATTACTGTCTGTTACAAAAATCTTCTGGAATTGTAAGTAAAACTCTAGGAGAGAAGTATTTATAATTTTAAAAATCGCGGCTATTCTCTTCATGCTGGTTAAAGCAAAAGTTCTTTCATCGAGGGAAGATAAGAGAAGAGGATAAATAAACATAGTGACAAAACTAGCCAGTGTCTCAAAAGGCAAGAGAATAAGATTGCAGATCGTACAGCAGTGGAAGCTGCACAGACCATAATGGTACTCCTGTTTCTGCAGGCACTGATAGAGTAGAAGCTGTCAGGGAAGATGTATTAATCCCCAAAACACTGCTTGGCAAACAAATGTCTTAAAATTATTTCTGACACTACATTATAATGCAAATTGGGAGGAATGTGTTAGAGTGTCTGTTTAAATGATACTGTGTTAATAAGGACATCAAAGTTAGTCTTGAATAGTCAAAGCAGGAAAGAACCAAAAGCTCCTTTCCAGACCTTGAAATTTTACAACGTGTATCAGGAACTCTACACCGACATAGTAGAGTACTTTAATTTTAGTTTCTTTTTTGTAAGCTGCGAAATTTCTGTTAGAAAGTTGTTTTGGCTAAGTTACAAAGGTTTTTTTTTGGTCAAAGCCAAGAGAAGCGGTTCCAAATTTACCAGTTCTGTTTTTAAAAAATTATTTTGTTAAGTGTACTGCATTTCTGCCATAAATAACCTCGTAAAGAAAGCTGATTTAGGTTGCGTGCGTTGAAAAATGCCATCAAGTAGTTTGTCCAGTCCCTTAGTAGTACCTGAAGTCAAAGTTTATAAATAGCTGATTTTTATCTGAATTTTAGTTTTCACATACATATTTCCAAGACAGAGTTTAACTGATTTTTTGAAAACAGAATTATATTGTCTTTGTTGTTAAGAACTCCAGTGGTTACTTAATCAGACAAGCCAGCACTTGCACTCAGGTATTAAAGTCTCAGTAAGACTATTTTGGCTTTCCTATTTTTCATTTTTAAAAGGACCAAGCATAAGGAGTTCAGACACATTAACATGGGAATGAAAGGGAGATGGACCTTTTGTGTCATAAAATCTCTTTTTTCCCCTTAAGATATGATATATATTCAGGGGAAGAATCACAGGAACAGCATGAACTTTTGCTTATTGAAACAGCTCCCTGCATGTTATTTTCTACCTCAAAATCTATTTCTTAGAAGCTCCTTATCTCTGCTCCTAGAAAGCGAGGAAGTAATGAGTGTTTCCTCTTGCAAGTACCTCCAGGCAGTCATTGGCCCACATTGTGGCAGTCTCAGCCATGCTCTTGGTGGCTCTGCCTTTGAATTGAAGGGGGAAATTAACATTATAGCTTCATTTTCAACGAAAGAGTGGAGGGCAATTGCCTTTGGTGTGTTAGGATGGGATATATTCTACACTGGATACGTAGTGTGTAATTGCATTAAAAGAGAATGTGCCATAACTAACAAAGAGTGGAGCTTGTCAGTAAAATGCTGCTCCTCTGTGGTTTACTGGCTTACCTCACTACTGGAGTCTGATTCTGTATTTGCCATCTTTCCAAAAGTTATCTATCTTGAAGAATTTAATAGTAGGTTAATAGTACTTAAAAATATTGACACCTATTTTTTTTCTTGCTATAATGAAAGAACTGTCTAGGCAAATGCTAAAGATGTCTGCTGTTCTTAAAAGAATGCATTATATATCTTGAGGTATTAAAGATGATTTTCTTTTCATTTTTCAGCGGTGGACTTTGTTTTTCAAGTAGCTATTTTTTTTTCTTTTGTTTCTTGCAGTGTGAGGCAAACATATCTGTGTGCAGACAATCTCTATGTTTTTAAATACAGCTGTGAAAAAATTCCACCCCTTTTCCTTCTCCCTGCCTTCGCTCTCAGATCTAGGTTTAAAGGCACAAAACTTATTTCTGGGCTAAACAGATGACTGGGGATACAATTCAGCATCATAAAGTCACCCCAGGACACATAGACATTGCAACTGTTCTGGATTGTTAAGCATTCTTTCTTTTTGTGCAAATATAATGTAAAGGTTTGTCCTGTCTTGTATAACCTAATGACAGGATCAAGGGAATTAGATGCTGGGAGTAGGCTGGTTTCCTATTTTTCTTCAACCTGCCAACATTTTCAGGCTTCAACTCAAACTTGTGCTTGCACTCTCTTCTCCCTCCCCCCAGTATGTCTGTGGTGAGGAAATAGATTTTGTGATATGTGATTTTTCACATATTGTATACATTTAAAAAATATTTTGCACTGAAATTAGTTTTCTGGGCTGAGAAGGCATTTGTTTTCCATTGGAATTAATTTCTGAAACATTATCAGTTTCTGTTTTCTGTTGTCTTTAAGGACTTTCCGTGCTTTTAAGCTTCCAGAAGTGTTTGGACAGGAGTGACTTGGTGTTACTAATGGTATTGAGCTCATTTAAGTAGCAACATTCTTCCTGGGTGACTCCCTCCTCTGCTTCTTAGAATCATGGCTTTTTTAAAATACAAGATTAACCCATTTCTAGATTGAGGTCATCTACCTGTAACATTGCTTTTAAATTTTAATTTTATACTGAGCTGCAGATAACCCCTAGATGCTGAATTACATTCTAGTTTGACTAGCAAACAGGGAACTCTTGCTGTTACAACGGGGAGCTGATGGGCCATTTACCCTCCATTTCATCTGTATTAAACTCAAGTAATGTTTTCAAGTAATACTCTTCCATTCTTTCTCCATGAGATGTTTGAGTAAAGGCAAAATAGCAAAGATAAGTATTTAAGGAAAGTAATAAATGTTGCATCTAGTATTAAAGTAATCCTAACTATGTACTTGCCAGCAGGCAATACAACCTGGAACTGCATTTTACAAATCTAAAATCAAATACAGAGGACAAAAAGAAATGTAAGCTGCATGTCAATTTCTGTATCTTATATTTAGGTTGACATTTTTAATATTTAGAGGTGCTTTTGTTGGTTTTATGGCTTTGCTTTCTGTCTTCGAGTGGAATTTGCTATAGCACAGCCTAGTAGCTGGTTGAAGAGAGACTCCTTTGCCAAGTATCTGAGCTTTGGGATAGAGAGGGAAACTTGACTGGTATTTCCCCTATTTCACATATATCTCAAGTAAGATAAAATGCAAGCTGTGAGTTTAAAGGTATTTTCATGCCAGTATGAGGCTATCGCTGTTCTTTTTAATCTCCTTTATGGTGATTTAATTAGAAAGGGGCTGTGCAGAGTCATCTTCTCAGAGGAGCTCTTGTTTTCAGTAAGGCAGAACAGGCGGACAAAAATGAGATCAAATTTCCTGGTCTGCCTCAAATCTGATGCTTTGTGTGCATGCTGGGTTGTTGGCTTTTGTTGTTTGGGCTTGGCTGTTTTGGTGCCTGACCTGTCAGCCTGTGCAGGACCCCAGTGCTGGGCTGCTGAGTTCCCTGCTCAGGGTGGAGGGAGCACCCCTGGATTCTCCTGGAGCCAGGAATTTCCTGTGCACCCACCTGTCTTGTAGGTGTCCAGTTTCACTTGGAGCACAGCCCACACCATCTGAATGCTTTGAAAGTGCTCTGTGATTTAATGATTTAATTTAATGTTTCTTAGCAATTTTCCTTTATGTGAGAGGCAGGAGTTACAAGTGCATAGGAACAAGGGATGGCACCCAGAAGTATCCTTTGCTCCTGCAGAGTTCTGGCCAGCTTTCCATGTAAGCATTGTGAGCTTCCCTAATACTTGAATGATTGCTGTTGCTAAACTAAACATAACCCAAACAACCCCCCCAGAAAACACCAAATGCAAAATAATCAATCAATCGAAACCCTTAAAGACTGCTAAGCTGTAATGAAGATTTAACTAGAAAATAAAGTAGAAAGATGAAAACATTTATTTTATACTTAGTAAAAGGAATATCATTACATGGAAAGGGGGCAAGGATACTTATGTAAAGTGCTTGTTTTCAGTTTCTGTGTTTTATTCTGTATGGATGCCTCAGAGAGCAAGGTCATTTAAAAAAAGTAAAAGAAATAAAAATACTTACTTGTATATCCAGTGTTTATTGCAGCTAAATTTTGTTTCCATGTAGGAATGTTACTTCCATCTGAGTTTGAAGTTGCAAAATGCATCTCTCACTTGTGTGAAGCATAAACCTGATAATTGTCTTGGCAAGTGAGGAGGGTGGTGAGTGCAATGAGACTCGATAACGTTTTGCAGATGGAGACCTGAATTTGTATGAAACTATTGGATTGAAGAATGCTTTGAAAATAAATGATTGTGAGAATAGCAATGCAAACAGATGTGTGAAGGGTTGATTCCTGACAGACTTAATCTGGGCTAGCAAAAAGGAGTTGTAAATCAAGATTGAGGTATTTTAATAACAATGAAGCGCAATGACTGTACAGTTTTCTTCCAGAAATTTTACTGGAGAAGTAAAAATCTTCTATTAGCCTGGCTGATGTAGCTGAAAAAAATCAGATTAATACTTGAGTCATTTCACTTCCATTGTTATATGCATTCTTTGATTGCATTATTACAGCAATGACAAATAATGATAACTCTTTGCAGTAGATCTCTTAAATATTACTCTAAAATTAAATTTATATTTTCAATGAAAAATACTTCAGGGGGAACTATTTTCCAAATCTGTGTGTCAAATTAATATTATTTCCTAGCAGTAATCACTCCATTGTGCAGTTCACTTTGATAGTGGAAGTGGGAAATCACTGTGATGATAATCAGTGATGAGGGCCAAGTGCTTTTGGAACAGTGCATAGCAAAGTACCGAGTAATGTGAATGTTTCTTCAGTAATTTATCTGACATTTCAGTGCAAGTATGAACTTGCACAATTGTAACAAACTTCCAAACAAGAGCACACAGAGCTTGGTGGCCGTGAGGGTATTTGCCATGCTGATGTGTTTTTGATATGCAAAATACATGCTGTGTATGTTCATCTGTTTAAAAGTTACATTTTATAAAAAGAAACCTTAAGGCAGTAATCTCTCAGATTGCCGTGCTTGTTTAGGATAAGCTTGTGTAAACTAAAGGCATATATGCAAGGCTTCTTGAGATAAGAATCTGCATTCCAGCACGCAGTAATTATACAATAAACAATTAATTGTTCAAATAAATACAATGGTTTTTATTGAAAGACAGATTCAATTTTGAGGTTGCGGTTGCATTAACTACGAGCTGGGAGTTTGTATTAAAAAAGAGGCAACATCATATACTTAGTGTTCTAAAATGCCTATCATTAGTAGAATTTTGGGGTTCTAGTAATTAACAATGTTTCTGAGTGCTGAAGTCTTGATGTTATTTTGTATCCCAGGTCTAATTCTCTCGCCCTCCTTGTTACAAAGTCTTTGTCCAATTTTGTTTTACAAGTTACTTTTATCTTCCAGAGCATTCTGCCTCTGGTCTGCAGGCTTGTGTGTTGGGCTGTCTTGTGGTATTGGTGTGTACTTTACAGAAAAAGGTGTTTATTGTAGAGGAGTGAAGAGAGGGGAAATTAGTCACAGTCTTCACTGAACAACCAGAATAAATAGAAATTTAAAATAAAACAAACAAATAATTAAAAACCCAAACAAACAAAAACCGCCTCGCAACAAATTTTTTTCATTTCCAAAATTTTCAGGTGGTTAATTAAAGTTCTTCCACTTTTTGCTGATGACCTTTTGTTTTTTCAGTTAGAGAGGAGGGATGAGGTGATGTTGTTTGATATACTGTACTGGGTTTGGGGGTCTTGCCTCGTCCAGGAGTGTTTTTGCTGCCAAGTGTAGCCCCAGGTGCCTGGAGCACCACCGGAGTGCCTCTCAGCCTGAAAATACAGAATGGGCAAAGGAAGCTGTGCTGCTGTAGGACTTCAGAGTTTGCATTTAAAATGTGTATGAAAGAGAAGTTAGCACTGCATACTTTTATATAGGTGAAAGCTTTAAGTAAACTTGCAAGAAAACCTAAATATAACCTATTGCTGTTGCAGGGAAGTTTTCACAAGCTCAGCATTTTTGTGAGTGAAGATAATTCTTGCCAAGAATGCACGTGCTGCCATGCTTCAGTCTAGAAACTTATTTTCTCATGTAGTGCTTTTTTTATTTATTATAAAGACTTGAGGAAAGCTTCATGTCTCTGAGGTTCTGTGTTTGAGGGTTTTTTTCCCAGCTATGCAAATTTATTCAAAAACCTCAAACCACCTTAACTTTATAATTTTTATTGTGAAAATACTTACATTTCAATTGGCTTTATTACTTGCATAATGTTTTATATGTAGAATACTGTTGCAATTTTTTTTTTTTTGGTCTGGAAATAATAGAAAACTTTTAATGCTGTAAATAAAAAAATAACCTACAGTGTTATGCAATCATGTCTGCCAGTCGTCCATAGCAGCGATGTAAATAGTTAGATTTCAGTCAGCATATAATAGAAATCAGTTGCTGATGCACAGTGTTGGACTGCACAAAGATCTGTTCTCTACAGCATAAGCACAGGGATTTGCTGACTCTGAATTTAGGTTTGGCAATTCTCTAAATTGCAATTATTGCTGTGAAAGGTGTTAAAGTGCTAGACAATGAGCACAACTGAGAAAAGCAGTAGCTGAGGTTCTTTGTTTTTTCAAAGGATTTCGGTTCATTCTTTAGGCTTGTGCTGTAGCCTGGCATGCTGACTATAGAGCATTGCTGAAGTGGAAAATGCATCCCCTGATAGTGCATCTCAGGCAGGAGGGTCCTGCAGAGACAGGCTCTTGCTGGTTCCTGGTGAGTGTGGGTCACAATGCTCTAAGAGGCTTGCCTGGCTCCTCTCATCATCTTAGTAGAAATGAAGCAAGCCCAGCGAGGTTGCCAGTTTTTATATTATTTGATGTCTTCTGTAAAAGTTTCCCATGATGTCATGATTCCTGGCACTGAGAGTTCAATTTTTCCTTATGCAGAGTGACTGCCCCTCATCCCCCAGGGATGAAAGATAAGGGAAGTCTCCCTTACAGCAGGCAGCAGGGAGGGCTGTGGGTTTCGTTGTTTGGATTGTTTTGGCATTTGTTTACACTTGAATTTTGAAATTAAAGCAGTCTCACATGTGCACTGGAGTTAAGTAGCAGCTACCTATAAACTTAGTGTCCGAAAGGTGAGAAAAGAAGAAGGTAAATGGTTACTTGGTCATGCTGGTGTTCCTTTTTTTTCCATTTGACAGGTGCTATGCTGAGCTGAGTCTGGGGAAGCTTGAAAGTTTGGGGATTTTGTTTTGCTTCCCCTCTGTTTTCTGCTTTTTAAACTAGAAGTCATTAGGGCTTTTGGCAAGTTCCTAAGGTTGCTTGATGTTTAGATTGCATTTATTTCTTTTCTGCAATATTGGTCTTACACAGACCCAGACAGTGTATATTTTCAGCTTGCTTCCATTAAGCCTGATTGAAACATGTTGTTAATTTAGGTGACTCACTTAAAAATGTTAAATAAAGCTGTGAATCATTAACTTGCACTTAATGCTAGGAGGTCTGAAGATGGATTTTTCACTTGGTAGTGCTTTCACTGTCAATTTTATTAAATTGTACCAAAAGTACCAAAACCTTTATAAAAACTATTGCTCCCACAGCTTCCTAGTCATTTTAGCCTTTGAATTAAATGAGGTCCTGTAAGTTTGAATGGAATTAAAAATGTAAATATTGAAGTGGGCATGCATTCATAGTTATCTGCTTTGCAGACTTTATATCAGTAAATCATTACAAAAAGTGTCCAGTGAGTGTTTCTTACAGTTGAACTCTGTGTTTGTGACCTAGTCCTTTATAAACTTTTCTGTGAACAGCTTTGATTTTTTTAACCCCACCCTTTGACTTTTTAGGTTTCAACAGTACTTTTTTTTTTATCTGCTTAACATTTTTTCGTGCTGTCCTAGCAGAACTAGATCTGTCTGATCTTGGGCTTTTGTTTTCCTGTATTTCTGTAACTTTTTGGCTTGTGATTGAAATTTCGTAATTGTTCTTTGCTTCTATAGTTGTACATTTTGTTAATAATATTTAATTTCTTCCTTAGCTTAAGCTATGGAGGAGGACATTCATCACATTCAGAAGCAGACCTTCACAGGCAGACATACACAGCTCCTCATCAGCTTCCTGGATACTCAACTACGCAACATCCTGCTGGTAACTGTCCATATCATGAGAATACTGCTTAAATAGCTACAGAGGAAAAAGAAAAACAAACCAACTGTTATGTTATGTAATTCAGATTAACTGTAATGAATTTGATAATCAAAGGGAGTTTGTCATGTAAGTGCTGGCAACTGGTGTTAGAAAAGCTGAGTGTGTAGCAGAAAGTTAACAGTTGCTAGCTTTTATCAAAATGTCGTAAGTAGAAAGGAAAATAAAAAGGCAGGTTATGCTTGGTATCTTGTTTTTTGAAAAAGCTGCACTTATTCTTTAAAATACAGCATTTCAGGATCTGGCCTATGTGTAAAGGCCAAACGTTGTGTGCCTCCAAGGCAGCAGCAGAAATGCTGGCAGCTCCTCCAGACTCAAGCAAACAGCACAAGTGATGTGAGCTGCAGCACGCTGCTGCTGTGCTTCCATGTGCAAGCTGAGAGGGTGCTGGGGAAAAGTTTAAATTTCTTTCAAATGTAGCAGTGGCTTAGGCTGTGCTACATCTGCACCCAGTCTGTCTTTGATCCTGATATCATGTCTCTGTGTCAGAAGAAGGGGCTTGACCTCTTGGTGCTCACTTTGCAGCCCAGTTGCCAAAGAAAGGTGTTTGGGCTCATGTGCTGACTGGAGTCTGTAGTCTCCTGGCCAGGTACTTGATCAGGATTATGGAGGGTTGGAATTATTGCAGTTTATTATTGACATAATCTCAGTTATGCACAACTCTGGATCTCACCAGTGCTTCCCACTGAGCCCCCTGCTATTGAAAGGTCTGAGCAATGGGAAACACATAAAGATGTTTGTTGAAACAGGGAATGTAACCAAAACTTGTTTTCATGTGCCAGTCCTATAGATGTGTCCCAACTTCCATAAGCTGCCCAAAAGGGAGAAAGTGCGTATAGAAAAGCTGAACATGTTTCAGGAGGAATTCTGAATGTTTAACCAGATGAAAATAGAGCAGTGAATCTTCAGATAAGAGAAGCATTTTTCTGGTGCACCTAAATACTGTTATAAGCATCATATTTGACATATATTTAATAATAGGTTTTAAAATGTATACTGAAGTTCTAATTTATGGTTGTAACACTGCATAACAGTTAAACACAGAAAAATCAATGTACTTTGGATTGCTAATGTTTCATAGGATGGGAGTTTTTTAGTGAATTATGAACATATATCTTTGTCATTTGATTTTGCTTCTTTGAAGTTCATCTGAATTATCTGTTTTGTTTCATTTCCCTCCACTATCATCTAGGTCTTTCAGGAATATTTGATACCAGTATGCACAGTGCTGGAGGTAACACTAAGGAAACTTCTTCAGTTATGAATTTTCTCTCTGCTATTGAGTCTCGTACTGCTCAGGCAGTCTCTTCAGGATCTACCCTTTTACCACAATTCAGGGCTCCTTCCTGGCAGACAGGTGAAAATTTTCTCTTGAAATAAAATTTTTTCATTGTTATGTTGAATGTTTGGGAGGATTTGAAACAAAAATATTCTGACTAACTGAAAAGGCTCCATGTTTTCTACCTCTTTTACATCTCAGTATTTAAAAATCTCAAAATCAATGAAATTATGTTAGCCTAAGATTTATGTGAGCAGAAGTTCTGGTTGTTCAGAAGGAATTTAGATGCATAGGGTATTATTTTGTCTGACAAGTGGAATTTATTTTCCAGCTTTGTTTGGAATTACTCTCACTATCACTATAATCATTTTCAGGCACAGTACCTGTACCTCCTAGCAAATCTTTCACTCTCAAACTCTATTCCATATGATAGTTCTTCTGTGATGTTAGTACTAAAAGTCTATGGGTAGCTTTGGCCGCTTTGTACACAGAAGTAATGAGCAAGGTGTTCTCAAAAAGAAGGTCTGAGGTGCATGTGGCATAGGAAAAAGGGATCGAATTTACAACTATACAAATGTGCCATCTCTTTTGGCAGACTGACTGCCTTCCACAAACCTCCCCCATCTGTCAAGCCTTCTGTGCAGAGCAGGAAACTGCAGATTTTGAGCTTGCTGTAGACAGTCACACCAAGATAAGTGTTGCTACTGCATCTGTGGGTAGCTTCAAGTTCTGGTTAATCTTATGGACTGATTGTGCAGCTGTGCAGTGAATTGGATCTATTCACTGATCTGGCAGAAAATGTTTGAGTGGCTTTTTTTCCTTTGGTGGGATGTTTTTCCTCTATATCAGCAGGCTGATCTGCGTCTCAATGCAGCTCTACGATTGCTGTTCTGATTTGGGGAGGAGTCACAAGGTAACAAGAGTGGAACAGTCCTTTTGTTGACAGTTTGCACTCATTCTGTTAAGGGTAATGTGCAGCTGCATTCCGTGAAGAACTACTCAAAAAGTTGAGAATAGAGACTCTGGCTTTTAGCTCACAATTGACAAAAGCACAGATGAAGATGCACACTGGTAATCTGACAATCTTAATATAAATCAGTTCTGAATTTAGAGTTATGATGACCCATCCTCACATCAGAATGTCAGCTGGGAAGAAATCTTTTTTTCTCTTTGTCCTAGCATTTTCTCCATTGCAGCCTGCCTAGCAGTGAATTGTGAAGAATGGGGAGACATGCTGTGGGTCAGGTTTGCTGTTGGTACCAGTGACTGAGAGACTTGTCAGTACTCATTGCTAAGAACTCATCAGTAAGCCTGTTTTTCAATATTTTCGGTTCTCTGAGTTTTCCATTGTCCTCTAATACTTCTGCTGTTTTTCTGTATCCCTCGATCCTCCCAAGTGTCTTTTGAGAGCTTTGTCTTCTACAAACTTTTTTGATGGGGGAAAGCAAGAGCTCTTCACTCTGTAGGATGCCCTTTTTTTGGAAGGGTTTCTTACTTTAGGGTTTTCTCCAAACCCTTAAACTCCTGATTTTGGGGGGAAAAAAGAAGAATGTTTTGTTTGTTATATTCGTCCTTCCAAGTGTTCCTTTGATCTGTGGGTTGTTATCAGTGTTCTGATTTCTTAGGGTAGTGAGGGTGTGTCTATGCATGCAACTTCGTACCTTTGCTATACCTTTTGTCTGCTCCTGAGCAAATATTAGAATACAAAGCTCAGCAGTTCTACCATAGTAGTGCTCCTGTGGCTGGCTCTGGTCTGGTTTAAGAAGTTACAGGTGTATTTGGAAGGGTTTTGATTATGGAAGAGAAATGTAAAATACAGGTTTGAAAAATTAACACCTGCAGGTGAAACAGGTTTAAATTCTTGCCTTTCTTTGATGCTTCTGGATGGCCCTTCCTTTGTGTTAGCAGTAGGGATCAGTAAAAGAAAACCCAGTTATACATGATGTTACAGTTTTTTAGAATGGGGGAAAAAAGTGCACTAAAACACTGGTTATGCTTTCTCACTCAGAAAGACCTTATTGTTGACTAAGGAAAAATACCTTGGCATGCCTTCACTATCACATCTCTTCATATCAGTTTGTTTTGGACTGAAAGGGAGAAACAAAGAATTTATTTCTCAGCTTCACCTGAAACTTCAAAAGCAATTGTATGATTAGGTTGCAATCAGCTTAAGAAGACTTTACAGTTTTGTAAAATGAAGTATTTTTTTAACTGAAGTATTTGTTTCAAAACAAGCTTTATTTACTGAGAGTTTTTATTTATTCTTAAATGATGCTAAGCTGAAAATGGTTTTAAGTATGCAAGAACTGAAAAAGGTCAAATCATTCCACTGATTTTAATTTTTTCTGATTTGCATACCCTGGTAAATTTCCCAATGGAAACTGATTCCTTTACAAGAA
This sequence comes from Rhabdornis inornatus, assembly GCA_013397075.1. Lineage (NCBI taxonomy): Eukaryota > Metazoa > Chordata > Aves > Passeriformes > Rhabdornithidae > Rhabdornis > Rhabdornis inornatus. The sequence goes on from VWZS01004859.1 coordinate 1,768,415, forward strand.
TGTTAAGCTTCTCTGGGAATAAACTTACCTTCTTTGCTTTTCTTGGTAGACTTTGAAAACAGTACACAAACTTCACCAGTGTCTGCAAGTTACAGAGTGAAAAACACTGAATTATAAGGACCACTATTCCAAGCCTCAAAGCTTGCAAGGGAATTTCATACTCCTGTTTCAGCTGGAGTAGTGTATTCTGTTGAAAAATCTTGTTTAGGCCATGATGTCATACCAATGGCTGGATGCAAATAAGTAATATACTTTTCAGTTGGATAGTTGCTATTGCACCATGCAGGTAATTGCTGTCTGTGGATATTTGGGACTCTCACTTCAGAAAGCATACAAATCATATTTATTGCTTGTACTGAAAGTCAAACCCCTCCTTTAAGGAAATTAATTGCAGAGTGTATAGACCATTAGCTATTTCACTGTATGCTCTGAAATGTTTCCCATAAAGTGAGTTATAAAATTATTGGTGAGGGTAAATCCAGGAGATGGGATTGCTTCTTAAACTGTGTATGTATTACAACTTCTAAGGTGTAATTTTGTCTTTTTACTGTTTATTAAAGGTGGCCAGGGCTTTTGATCAGTTTATTATGATGTTCTTTTTAAACTGAAATAAAAACTAATAAAGAGCCTTCAATTTCAAAGCAGAATTAATCTTGTGCAATTTTTTTATCAACAATTTGCATCTTAAGGATATGAGGTTTTCCCTTGGCAATTCACTGCAGATATAGAGTTTAGCATTCTAATAAAAACCCTACACTTCCATTTTGAAAATTACCCACGATAAGTGCTTCCCTATATAAGTTTGGGGTTTTTTTAAAGAGTGGTGATTCTAAAGAACATTATATTTGTAAATGCTGTAAGAGCATGCAGTTAAATGACTTATGCAGTGTTGTAACTTGTAAAGCTCCCTTATTCATTCTTGTTTTGTTTTTGTTTTTTCCAGGTATGCATTCCTCGACAGCCGCAGAACTATTTGTTACTGGAGCTCTGCCAACCTCTGGAACATTTCCACCCACCTCTGCTTTATCAGCATATCAGCATCCCAACACCTTCAGCAGCAGAAACTTTGCTACTACCCCTTCTCTTACTCTTCAAGATGCTACTTTCAGTGCTACATCCAACGGTCTCTTAACTCCCCACGATCCTTTATTACAGATTAAAACATCGCAAGGCACCGTTCCAACTGCTTTGACATTCGAGCGCCTGGGCAGCTCTGTTCTGAGTACCAGTGTACCCCCCCAGTCATCAACATATCGTTCTGCTCAAGAATCTGCACCCCATCTCTTGCAGCCTCAGTTCAGTTTGTTGCCTTCGACCCTTGGAGGAGCTCAGCAGGTGTCTCAGGCCTACAGCACATCTGTCTTCACTGGTTCCACTGCTTCCATGGACAGAGCACTTCAGCGAGAATGTAGTGTTATTAAACACCACCAGCGGCCTTCAAGTACTCAGTCTGTCCAGCCTCAACTGACTGTTTCACAGCATTCCTTACACAGCTATTTAACAAGTACAAGTGGAGTTAACTTTCAGGATACATCTAGGCACTCAGCATTATCCTGTAGTCCAGTTGGAGATGTTACTCAGGTGAGCAATGGAGGACCACAGCAGAAGACTTCTCAAGTCACAGTGGAACTTGCTCAGTCGTACACATCTGCAATTCCATCACCTGGTTTTCCATCTGCTTCCACAGCAAAAGTGAAAAACTGTTCCATGAAGCAGCCTCCGAGGTCAACAAAGACCCCCAAACCTCAGAGTGTAGCTCCCACTGTGCAGACACAAAGCTATGCCAAAACTGCACAAAACCAGAGTTCTGTCATTACAGGCCAAGCACAGATCTATTCTACAGCACAGCTCCCCAGCCTCTTGTCGGTCAGTCAGTCCCAAAATTATGTTTCATGCCAGGCTCAGAATGTGCCACCTGTCAGCCACTCACAGGATTTCTCATCCAGCAAGGTTGAGAAGCTGCCCTCACTGTATAAAACATTGACTTTTTCTGGGCAATCACAAGCTATTACTTCTGACAGTCAGACTCTAAATTACTCCTCAGAGGAACAGGTTTTGACCTCAGTTCCAAATGAGAACTACTCTGGGCAAATGAGGGAACTTTCTTCAGTTAGCCAAGCTCAGAGCTACTCTTCTAGTCACTCTCAGGGTTTATCTCCAGTTACCCAGTCCCAAGTTAACTTTTCATCTCAATCACAAGTTTTAGCAGCTGTTAGTCCTTCAGAAAGCTATTCTTCAGGGCAGTCTTTAACATTAACGTCACCTTCTCTTTCCTTTAATGCATCTCCTCGGGTACAAACTCTGCCAGCTTCAAGTCCTAATCAAAGCTATATTTCTTTACATTCTTCTCAGAACTCACAGTCACAAGAATCCTCCTCTCCGCAGTCTCAAAAGTTTTTGCCAGCTGTCCAGTCTCCTTTTGCATCCCCAGCTCACTCCCAGGCGCTGCAGAACAGCAGACCTTCCTCAGAAACAAAGTCCTATGTTAAAAGGAAGTCTGACTCCAACTTGTATGCCTCGTCGAAACAGGAGGAGGAATTATCAATGCAGGACATGCAGGCATTGCAACAGCAAGCTACTCTTGAATCTTCCACTCAAAACCTAACGGAGGAGGAGATCAGTGCTCAGGATGCATCCTACAGGGTCTCAAAAGCAAATGACAGATATTCTCAAAGCGTAATCAGGAGCAACTCTCGTCTTGAGGATCAAGTTGTTGGACTTACTCTTCAAGGGACAAAAAAAGATGAAAGAATGGTCAGTTCTGTGGAGCAGCTTTCCCAACACATTGGCCACATCAGCAGCCTAAGCCATGATATCAAAAAGACAGCTAATTTAATGCGAACAACACAGGGAACTGTGAGTGCTAAGGAACTGAACCAACAGCATTCCCTTATGCATAAGGTACACGAAAGTAAAGCTCCAGAGCAGCAGGGCCAAGTCATCAGCACGCCACCACAGGTTCAGCCTCATGCTTTGAGACATGGTCATCAGCTGTGTTTGCCCAGTGCACAGGTACTGCTGGAGTCAACCTGTGACTTGCAGATTCTTCACCAGTCAATCCTGCAGTCGGGTTTAGGACAAGCAAAGGCATCACCACAAGTGCAAAGAATACAGAGTCCTCAGCAGGTGACACATCCGTTCCTTCAGATGGATGGTCACATTGTTCAAAGTAACGGGGGTCATTCTCAGCAACAGCTTCATAGTCAGAATTCAGAAGTAATGAAAATGGACATTTCTGAGTCTTCAAAACCACTACAGCAGCATTTGACAGCAAAAGATCATTTTACTCAGACAAATCAACATGATGCAAAAAATCAATTTGTTTCTCTTAGTTCAATATGCTTCCCAGAATCTATACTTCTCAGTGATGAGAGGAATATATTATCCAACGTAGATGACATCTTAGCAGCAACAGCAGCAGCTTGTGGAGTGACACCATCTGACTTTGCCAAATCAGCTTCTAATGAAGAGGAGATCCAAACTGTTGAGAATAACGAGGAGTCTAAAACGCAGTTCCGATCATTGGATTCCAGACATGTGTCTTCTGTTTTCAGTGCCTCGCCTACTGTAGTTGGAAAGCCAGCAGGCAGAAATAATATTTCTCTGAATGGAGGCCAAATTACTCTGAATCTTACCCCAGTGTCAACAATACAGGCAAAAACTGTGAACCTGGATCAGCAGCACCTTGAAACTTCTGATCAGAGTGTACCAATAAGAATGACGTCTCCCACCCTTGGTCCTGGTCAAGAAGAGCAGGAGGCTGTTCGAGTGAAGAAGCAATCTAGCATCAGTCATGAATCTGAGGAAGATAATGATGCTTCTGTTGATGGTACACTGAATGCAAGGGACACAGAGTTTGTTTCAAGTGGTAGGAGCCTAAGTGAGGAAAGTGCTGCTTCAGAGAATGATTTTAATGTGGGTGGTGATGATGGTACAGTAGCAGGTAACCAGTCAAAGGTTCCGTTGCAGCCGCTGTCTGTGCCCCAAAATGCAGATGGAGCCATTAGTAGAACTGAAGAAGAATGCCAAGATTTAGCTCAAGGGAACCTTCAGAAGAAGAAAAGCAAAGGAAAAAGCCAAAACAAAAATGCTGCAGAAGATGACAGTGCAACTCAGAAGCAGGTAAAAAGGAGTGGACAGTGTAAACGTCAAAATTCAAGAGGAAATGATTCATGTTTCACATACTCTTCTCCTGTTTCTGAAGGTTGTTATGATACTTACCAACATCAGGAAAGAATGAGACAAAAAATTAAAGAAGTTGAAGAAAAACAGCCTGAGGTCAGAACAGGATTTATTGCATCTTTTTTAGACTTTCTAAAGTCTGGGCCTAGGCAGCAGTTTTCCACTCCAGCTGTACGAATGCCAAACAGGACTAGGAGACCAGTCACACAAATAGTTCGTGCCCCTTGCCTGCAGCCCTCTGCAAAGCCTCAGCCAGCAGCAGCACCACCTGTGGCTGCTGAGGTCAGTGGAGAAAGTCCAACCAAAAAAGCTGATGAGGAACTTAAGAAAAATTTAGAAACGCTGCCGTCATTTTCTTCTGATGAAGATGATTCTGTGGGTGGTAACCATGATCTTCAAAAGAGCATCTCTACTGCATTGTCAGCCCTGGATGAAACATCTGACAAAAAGATCAAATCAGGTAAAATGGTTACTACAAGTGCATATGTTGAAGGAGATTTTTGTAGGTGATGGAGCAAAAAAAAATTATTTTATCTCTCTTCAGGTAAAGGTTTTGATTTGCTTTGGTCTTGGCCATGATTAAGAGTTTTCTTCAAAAGGTGTATTGACTATGTACTAAAATAGTGTTTTCCACAATTAGAAAATATGTAAATAAACCTTTTCATGCTACTTAAGTAGGACTAATGCCAAAAAGTTGTTTTAGCCTGGAGTTGGAATAATGTGTGTGTTCTCTTCGATTCTGGCTTAAAATACTAAATATGATTTTCATCTGGGAACATCAGCAAAATGTGTCAGAGGTTCTAAACCTATTTGTAAAAAATTCTAGGAAGAGAATATGTTAATAATTGCCAGGTGATAAGTTCTTGCTAGGTAAACATGCATTTTCTGTGACAATGAAGTTGCACTGGATGTGTGTGTGAAACAACTTTTGCACTTGTAGACTGCACTCATTTGGCTGGACTGGTCCAAGGTAGGAGTCATTTGAGCTGTACTGATCAGGAGTGTTGTAGCTCCCTGTGTGTTGGTAGGTTGCTGACAAAAGAACAAAATCTGGGAAGGATTAGTTTGGGCAGGGAGGGGCAGGCAGCAACCACAGATCACAGTACGAATTGGTTTTTCACACACTTTTCAGTTTCAGTTGTGTTACATCCATGCTGTACGTCCATGTCCAGAGCTTTTAACTGATGCTGCTTTGTTTTGAAGTATTCTCAGTATACAGAGTGTTTTTGCCTAGACAGGTCTTTTCAGTAAAGATTTTTTTCCCCTCTGGTAAGCAATTAGAAACTATCCAGCCAATCCCATAATTGTACTAATTCCAGAGAAACACCATTGTCTTCCAAAATAATCACAGGCAGAAAATGAAACGTTTCTTTAACTCTTCTCAGGATTCAGAACTCATGACCCGTAAGCTGATTCTTAATAAGGGAAAATGAAGTAATGGTTTCCCTTTTTAGATTAAAGGAGGGAGGGAGATTTTTCTTCTCTAGGTGTGACATGATTTACTGAAAAGTACATAGCAAAATTGAACTTGAATTGTGATAATCGCATCTAAGATACTGGAACAATACTGCACAATACACGAGATGCTGAACAATACTTCATCTTAATTACTATTCTGATTTTTTTCTATGGCTATTTCTATGTAATTATGTTAAGTGTATGCATTTCAAAAAGGTTGTTACAGGGGATGAAGTTCCTTCTGTGTCTTTCAGATGAATATATATTTCAAACAAGAAAGCAGTGGTTGTTTTTCTTCCCAGAAAGCTGAAATCTGGACAGTACCATGGCTTGAGCCTATTGTTGAAGTTTGTTAGTTTTAGTAAGCCATTTCTGTGTACAATGTCCAAAGAAACATTTCAAACTTTTTTTTGTTGGGTGAGCATTTCCATTAGTGTTTTATTTGCAGTGATTGCTTTTACAATATTGTATCTTCTTTGTTATCCATAAGGATGTAATAGTTTTGTCACCAGTTTCTTGAATTCACTTTCCAGTTTTGTGGCACACAAGATTGTTTGTACAAGATGCTTAATAATGACATCTTTCTTTCTTTCTTTCTGGTGTTCTGCAGGTTTTCTTGTGATCCCCTCCTCTGTCTGTTTTGGCAAATAAGTATAGACAGACAAATATTAAAACATAGACTTTTGTTTATAGTATTAAGTAGTAAATGTACTTTTATCTGCTGTTCTGACAAATATGTAAATATACCTGGGCAACTAATGATGGTGTGTCTAACTGAAGCTGTCAGAGCTCTCTCTCCCTGAAGAAATAGAACTTACTTGCAATAATGTGAGATGGTATATCTGGAAGAGCACATTTCAAATTAACAATTTTACTGATTAGATTTTATGAATCTTCACTTACTTGGTATACAGCTTTTGCATTGACACATTAATTTGACATTTAACTCATTTGTTGGGAGTTGCTTTTGTTAAAATATGTTACATTATCTTTTTTATAATTTTTCAAGTGAAAAGTCAACAATTAGCAGTGATTGTAACAAAACTGTAAAGTTGTTTAAGTTTCCTGAGTGATATTAGTAATTGTGTTCTAGTTAATATAACTTGATTTCTTTTAGATCAGCAAGTCAGAGTTAAAACTGATACGCATAGAAGACTGTAAAGTAATATCTAAAAAGGATTCTAATTTTTTTCAGGTGGGAAAGAATAATTTTGAAAGGTGGGACTTCTCTTTGGCTCTTCGGAATGGAGGAGGAAAGGAATGCTCTTTTCCCTTCTTTGTTTTGTATCATGAGTTCTTATTGCTCACCTCTGTTAATATTAAAAATCATTAGGCTATTGTTAAAGTTTTAATCTGGAACTTCCAGTTACGCTATCAAAAGATATAAATGATAAATGTCCAAAAGTTACACAGAAACTGTTTTCATATTTCATGTGTATTTCTCTTTCTGCAATCCAGTTTCAAAAGACTTGACCTATCAGCAGATAACAAGATTCAGTGCTGTAACCTTACTGTTGTATTTGCTTATTGTCACAAAGTACAGCAGTATTACCTGGTGATCATGTCTGTACCTATCAAATTGTTTTCTAAAGCAATCAGTTTTGTTAATTCCAGATGCTAACAGATGCAGCAGTTTAATACAAACAGAGGTATATTAGCTACAATATTTTGGTTTTGTTTAAGATTTAGATGTGGTCAAATACTGCTTCTATTTTAACTCCTAGAACAGGTGTTTTCCCTAGAATAGTTGCTTTTAATATAAATTGTAACAAAAGAGAAGAAAAACCTAGTTCCATATTACATTGCTAATCCTTAATAATTTAACTAAAATTTGGATTTTTTTCTTCAGAAACAGAAAAAGTGACAGTTGTTGCAGCTGCTGCCACCACCACCAGTGCTGTAATAAAGCAGGAATCTCCACAGACAACTGCTCCTGTAGGCAACGTGCAGGAGAAAATGAATTCAGCTGACCCCTTAAAAGTAGCTCAACAGGAGGCTGTGACTTCAGAACAATTGGCAAAAATACAGGAGACTGTTGCAATAGAAGGATGTACTGATGAGGAGAATATGGACAGTGAAGGAGAAGGGATGTACAGAGAACGTGATGAATTTGTAGTGAAGATTGAAGATATAGAGACACTAAAGGTAATCTGAATATTTGCTGAGGGGGAAACACAGCACAAAACCCCTGCATATGAATTTAGCCTCAGGAAACTACCAGAAGAGGAAAGGCTGCAGATTAGTTTTCTCTTTCTATTCTAGTATTCCCTGATTGCTGCCAAAATGCCTTAAAGGTGTCTTTCTAGTGCAGATTACAAACTTGTTTTGAATGTACATGACCCATTTTATGCTACATACATAATAAAGTAAATCTGTGTGCTGGTAACCTCTGTTAGAACTTGGAAATACCTATTTTAATATTAAAAATCATAATTTTTTTCAAAGGCATTTGACTTTTTAAGATAGGAGTAGACTTTCAAGTGTAACTGTGCAAAAGAACTTGGATGGAATTGGCTTCTGTTTTTTTGTGAGAAGCTCTGCTTTCTATTTCAACAAGAAATTATTTCCATAAGCAACAAGTACAACTATTCACATGAGTTTATGTGAATTTCCTTGTTGTCTTTGATTTTATGGTTTGGTTTGGTTTGGTTTTGTTGCTTCACCATTTTAATTCTTCTGCATGTTAACCTTTCCTTTTGTGGCTATCATAGGCAGCAATATTCTTACTGTTGGAAAATTTCTAATATTTTTGATTACTTGTCTCTGTGCTCATCCTCTCAAGCTGCAGTTTTAAATTAATTAATGCAGCTTTGTCACAGAAGACAAGTGTTACCAGTTTGAAATATTCCCTTGTCTTGTATAAAATGGATTAAGGTATGTTAGGAGATATTTTGAATTTTAAGTTTGTTAGTTGAATAGTCATGAAAAAGTAATCAATGTTTGACTACATTCTCCAAAAAGAAAAATTTGAGTTGGTAGTTTGTTTGCAGAATCTCTAGAGAATTGTCATTAAAGCTGATAATTACAAACTTGCCTTGATGCAAACAGGACTTAATAACTGTGGTGTTGGAATTTTAAATTACTTATTTACGTTTTATCCTTGGCTTAACTTCCTCAAAAAACGTGATGCACAAGCACTTTCCTGGACGAAAAATAAACACTGTTTTTAGCAAACAATTTTATGTCCTTCCAGGTTGCTTTGCAGACAGGAAAAGAGCCTCCAGCTATCTGGAAAGTACAGAAGGCTTTATTGCAAAAGTTTGTTCCTGAAGTGCGTGATGGACACAGAGAGTTTGCTGCTACTAACAGTGTGAGTCTTCCAGATTCCTTGGGAAGTCTCGTGGGAGCTGCTTTCCTTAATGCAAGTCTAGGAAATGAAATAGAATGTGATTCTGGCATGCATTCTTAGCAATCATCCTAGAGGGGGAAAAACCCCCTCCAACTCAAACTCTCCCTAAATACATCCATGGACTGATTTTTTGCTTTCCAGTGTGGTGTCTTTGGTATCATTTTGGCTGTGTAAAGGAACAAATTTTCCTGACCAGAATAAAGTCATTGGGAAGAGGCTTGTGAACTAATTGCTTTCTGTAAAAGCAGTGATGCAGCAGGGATACAAATTTAACAGGCAGCCTTTTGCCAGGCAGATAATGCTTTTGGGATAGCACATGTGGAGAATAAAATAAAGGGAGAAAAAGAAGCCCAGAGTACCTCCCCTTACCTTATTGCCTTCAGTTTTAATTATTATCCAGAAATCTGAGGGAGAATTTTTCTTAAATTATAGATGCTGTAGAGTGGCTTATCATTGTATGTAAACGTGGGGGGTCTTAAACTGACTTTTCTTTAGCTTTGAAATTTTTACTTGTTAAAACTGACAAATTTTGCTTAACAGAAACACTTGTGGTTTGGTTGTTTGTTTGTTTTTTTTCTTTTAGTATCTTGGGTACTTTGGGGATGCAAAGACAAAATACAAACGAGTGTATGTGAAGTTTGTTGAAAATGCAAACAAAAAGGAATATGTCAGAGTATGCTCAAAAAAACCACGAATCAAGCCTGTCCAGTCAGCAAGGTATTTTACTTCAATTTTTTTCGTTTTGCTATATTGTTTTCATATTAAGGACACACCTTTAAATAAACAGAAGTTATAACTTTGAAGTATATTAATTGTGCTTTAATATGGAAACTGAGAACTGTCTGGTTTGCTTTAAGAAATTAAATATAAATTACTGCTTTGTCTTCCCTACTCTATTCTGTTCCATAATCAGTTATTTTGGAGGTGTTAGGGTTCTGCTAGGTTAGGGTGCTATTTCTATGTCATCCTTTGCCATACAAGCCTGCTAGTGTAATGTTTTTAATTTTCTGTGTATGGTTTTCTCGTATCCTGTGGAGTTTGCTACTTAGGTAGTGTTTTCTGCATTGCTTTAATGATTATTCTGTCCCAGTATACTGGAAGTACCATGCTCTCTTCACAAGCTTGGAAAGTAAACTTGAAAACAGATGTTCATGACAGTGCTCTTCATTCAGGAAGACACTGGAGTTTTAAGTCTAGTTTGGTCTCAAAGAAAGCAGTGCCATCAGATATTCTATTTTATGAAATAATCCTCTTCCACTGAAAGTAGCTGGGATTTTGGTGCTCCTTTTTTCTTGGGCTAAGGAAGACTGTTCCAGTACCTGTTCTGAAGCAGCCCCCTCTTTTAACAAAACATGATTGTAATTATCTTGTTATACTTACACTGTTCTCTCAGCACTGCTTTTGGCTTTTCTTTCTGTTTGTACTGCATGTTGTATTTCTGGAGAGATTGGTCAGATCCCACCTCTGTCTGTGTTTCACTGAGCTCCATTAAGTCAGGTCTTTCAGCTTCCTTGTTTGGGTCAGACTTTCTGTTCCTCTCATCCTTCTACTGTCTGTTGTCTCTATGCATCCATTTTGGTTTGAAATCTCCATTTCTGATGTCTAGAATTATTCTCAGTGTTCCACAAGATACTGACAATGTTTCTGCTCTGCATATCACTGCTTTCTTATCTTGACAAAACTCTTCTCTAGCATTTCCCTGCCACGCTCTCAAAACTGTATTGTGTTATTAATTTTGAAGCACAAAACTTGGTATTTCGATATTAATATTCCTTTTTGTTTTCCTGTTTTGAGAGGTGGGGAGAGAAAGGCGTTGTCTGGTCAAAGATTATTTCAGAAATGTAGTAGTATACAAAGTGTGTATGACCCAATACCCAAATAGCCAGTTACAGTGTATCTAATCAGTGGGGAGTATATTCTGGCTAAATAAGATTATAGCTAACTTATTACTGCCAAAACTTTTGTGGTAATTACATTCATAAACATTCTCTTCATAATATTGCAGGACTATTCACTGCAAACCTAGTAATAGCAACATCAAACCCCCTGATCCACCAACACCAAAACCAACAGCAACAAAAGTCTCTTCTGTGAAACCCAAAGCTAAACAGCCAAAGGTAAAGGCTGAACCACCACCAAAGAAAAGGAAAAAGTGGAAAGAAGAATTTTCATCTTCCCAGTCTGATTCTTCACCTGAGGGCCAGAGTGAAGAAGATGGTGAGTGAGATACCATTGCTGGCACCAGGCCCATTTGAACTTGACTGAGTATTATAAAATTACATTGTTTGATCTTGCACATTTTTCTGTACAAGCCTCTGAAAGAAAATACAAAATCCAACAGTGCCATGCAAAATGGTTTTTTTTAAATTTTTCCATTGCTGTTGGTGTGTAAGCAAATGTGGACAATTGAAGTTAGTTCAAATGTAGTTTATCCACATAAATACATATTTTACCACTTGCTGTCTGTGACAGGTACAACTGTAGGAGGATAATCCAATTTGATTTTTTAATACATCTTAAGAATAAGATTCTTCATTAGTTTTCCATTGCAACTGAATGTCATATCTAAAACAACATTCCTGTAATGTTTGCCTGCATGCAGATGTGGACAGAATTCAGATGCTGCTGGATTTTTTTTCAGAATCCAAGGAGAAAAACCAGTTGACTTTTTGGCTGCTTCATTGCTTGTCTGCATGCCAGCTGTTCAAATGTAACCTGTGAGCAGATTTGCTATTAAGACATTCATAGAACATTGAGATTCAATGTTTGCAGGAATTCTCCAGAAGATAAAGGGATTTCTGAAGTTTACAGTGTTTATAGGGGTTACCTGTTGTAGCAGATTTGCAGAGCATTTTGCAGGGTTCTTTTTGTTTGTTTCCTGTGTGCTTGAAGCAAAGCTGTGTATTGCTCATACTTCATTATTGCTGCATTTCTAAAGCATCCTGGTGACTTTAAGTATAGATAAATTATCATTGGTGGTACACTGGCACACTGCCTCTGTGAGGACAGCACCTTTCAAATATTTTTCAAGCAACTTGCCCAAGTAACACTGTCCATATTTAAAACCTCAAGTACCCTGGTGATTGCAGTCATCCCTGAGGAAGTTTTAACAGCCTTGCTGGCTGAATCACTGCAAAACCCTGGTGTCACACATGGAGCCTGTAAAAAGCTGCAGATTGCTTACTAGTACTGATGACTACTCCATGTGCATGTTAAAATTGCTCTCTATGAAAATATAAAAACTTCCTCAGAGTAAGCATAAGTATGCCTACATTGCTTCGCTGATTGAGTTTTTTAAACTTTTTGTTTGTTTCTTTCTTTTTCGGGTATTTTTGTGAGTTTAAAAATTAGGTGTGGTTGACTTCAATGGTGTGCAGGCTCCTAAGTGACATTAGTACTCAGAAATTCTTTTTCCTGTTGGATGAATTCAGATTTTGCAGTTTTGGGAGGTACTTGTCTTGACGTGAAAATTAGGGCACTTAGGGCACTTCACTTACCTGAAGTTATTAATTATCCCATTTTCTCTCAATTTTAATCTACAACAATAGAAAAATGTTTGAATTCCTTAAAATATAATCGAAATGCTGGTAGTTTAAAAAACTGAACCATTTGTACCATATTTGGTGTCTGCCCGTTTTTAACGTGTCAGTAGTTTATTGCAATTGACTGCACTGAATTTTAATCTCTCGGGGTACCAGTAGGGGTCACTTGTGTTTTAAAAAAGAAACCTTCAGTTATGAAAAACACAAGTATTTTTAGGATATTGAAGGATAAAAACATTCTATCCTGTTTACTTTTCAGAGGTTGTACCTCCAGCTCCACTCGTTACTCGCTTTTTGAATACAAGAGCTATGAAAGAGACCTTCAAGAGCTACATGGAGTTGCTTGTTAGCATTGCCTTGGATCCAGACACAATGCAAGCCTTGGAAAAGAGCAATGGTACAGTATGTTTAACATTTGTGTGTTCTTACTAGATTTTAGGGTTATTAATCAGTAAAGCAAGTATTCTTTTAAAAAAACCCACAAACCTAACAAAATTCGAGTTACATAACCTCATCTGAAGAATCTACACGTGTTATGTGTGTATCTATATTTTTTGCATTATGTCTTTGAACAATCAAACTAACTTGGAAATATTGTTTTATCTTCTTTACTGCATTAGAATTTTGCTGTGAATGTCCAAATTGAGCTATTTGTTCCTACAGTTAATGTACTTCAAACCTTAGCAAACATTTATTTAAAATTACAGAGTTTCAAGTGTGTTTGCTTTCTTATGAAGAAGTAGGTATATAACTATAAGTAGATATTAGTCCTCCTACTATTAAAAATTTTGCTTTATAAACTCTGAAATCTTGAAATCCTGATCAAGTAAAATGATATTAATGGACACTTTTTCTTTGAAGACAAAATATTTGGATTTGTTTATCCTAGTAGACTCCAGGGTACAAGTCAAAACTCCTATTTCTCAAAATTTAGTAAAACATGTTCAAAGATAAAGGTTTCAAAAGAGAAATTGTTTCATGTATTATTTAGTTGCAAGCTGTTGTTTCGTACTTCTGTTTGCCTGTGTTTAAAAAAAATTTTCTAGCCTCTCCTGTCCTGCCTCTTGATTTGTTTTGAGTGCGCATCAGTGCACACTTACCTCAAGATTTCAGACCCATGCATTATGTCAGTAGTCCTTCTAAAATCAAAGTAATTGACTTTATAAATAAAATGCTCCATACTGAGCTGTAAATTTTCATTCCTGGCCACATGCCTATGTTCAGCTGTATATTGTGCAATTCACAGTGGTTTATCAGATAACTTTTACAAGTAAGCACTTTCCTCAATTATTTTTTTTTGTTATAAATGCCAGCAGGCCATTTCTTGTAAAATGGAATAACAAATGTCAAAACCACATACTTGTCTTCATAAAACTACCAGCTGTATTGCTCAGAAGAGGATTATCTAGGAATTGGTGTAAAATTGTCTCTTAATATTTTTGCTCTGTATTGCTCTATCTTAATTTTTCCTTACAGCAAAGAAAACTCAGAGAAGGAGCAGGATTGCAGTCAGCATTTGACTTCATACTGTCTACACCAGCTTAGTGCGCTGATCAAAAAAAAAAAAAAAGAATTTTCTCTCACATCTGAAATTAGATTATGTGCCAATTGCTTTATTTTTTACTTTCCACATTGTATATTAATGGGTCAAAGCATAGAATGAATATGAATCTCCTTATTGTGTGTCTCTTAATAATCAAGTGCTGTGGGTTTTTAATGTGTCTTTTAGATGAGCTACTCTTGCCTCACATGAGAAAAATTGATGGTATGCTGAATGACAATAGGAAAAGGCTGCTTTCCAAATTGCGCTTGGATCATGCTTTCAAGGTATTCTCTTTCAAATTCCGGGCTTTTCAAAGTGGTGTTTTAAGTAAATCATTGAATTTGTAGCATGTAGGCACAGCTGAAAACCCATTTGTAACAGAAGTAAATATGGATTTGGAAGAGATGCTATAAATTTAGTGCTTGTATGTGGCATTGGGAGAACATTTTGGGATGGAGGAGTTTATACTGCAAAGGTAAAGTTCTAGTTTTACTCCCTATGCTTTCTGGTTCATTCTCAAGCATTTTTTCCTTTAAGATTTTCAAGTTTGCCAAAAGAAAATCTGTTTCCTGTCCTTCTAGAGCTTTTGGTTAAGTGATTGTATTGCCTAAAAATAAACTTTTACATGAAATAGCTATGCTGTGGAGCAGATGTCTGAACCTCTTTGAAGTAGAGAATATGATCAGAGGAGTTTAAAACCATGACAGAGGGATGCAAGAACAACTCATTTGTGTGCTCTTTCATGTATCTTCAGCATGGAAGGTTGAGAAAAGTGTGGATAACAAGCCCATATTACAGCAGCTTTGACGTGGTAATAAAAAATCAGGTCTGGATGTGGACAGGGAAGAGAGAAGCCGTACCATCTCAGTAGAGAGAAGGTAAACAGGAGGATAATCACTGTGCTTCCTACTGTTCCCACCCACCCTCCAAGCAACGAAGCAGAGCTTGCAAGTGCAGGAAGGTTATTTTCACTCATGGAGTCGTCTAGGTTAGAAAAGATCAATTCCAACTGTTAACCCAGCACTGCCAAGTCTGCCACTAAGCCTGTCCCAAAGTGCCACATCTGCTGCACGTGTTTCGGACACTTCCAGGGATGGTGCCTTCAGCACTTCCCTGGGCAGCCTGTTCCAGTACTTCATAACCCTTCTGGTGCAGAAATCTTTTGTGATATCAACTCTAAATCTCCCCTAGCACACCCTGAGGCCGTTTCCTCTTGTCCTCTGGGAATAAGACACCCTTTTACCAGTGTCTGTAACCAGACTGATTGTTTGTTCTTGTAACAGTCTTGAGGCCAACAACTGTAAAGCAGTCCTGACTATAAACACTATCACCATACTTGCTCTTTGCCTCTCTTTCCCTGTCCCCTTATGCCCACAGTACAGAGACACTTGGAGAACTAGTTCTGTTCTTTGTACTGCTGTGAGCTCTATTTTTGAGAACTGGGTGAGGAGGGAGATAGTATCAGACTTGAAAGTTCTGCTCTTTTCCATCATGAAACCTTTTTCCCCATTCCCTTTCTGGTAAATTTTGTGGGACATAAGGTAGCTTTGTTTCAGGGAGGAGACCACCATCAATCAATGAAACAACTGTAATTGACACAATTCTTGAATTTTTTAAATGTTAGTTATGCTGGTTTCCCAACAGCTGAATAACATGTACCTCCTTGAACAGAATTTCTTGTGGGTTCCTCATTATGGTAGAAAGGCCTGGGGAGGGCTCTGTAATTTCAAATGGACAGAGCCTTAGAGAGGTAGCATGTGTTAACCCTCCATTTCTGTTTTTCTGTTGTGGTGAGAATTTTGTGTTAATAGTTATTAATATAGATACCTCTTTTTGACCTGTCTATGCAGAGAAGATAGACCACTTAAGGGAAGTTACATATTTGTAGAATTTCAGTAACAGTACACAAAAAGTGAGAGGTAGTCATGCTTGATTTTTTCCCATTTTAAGGGGAAAAAGCTACTATAATTCTCTCTAACACCAACATGTAATTCCAGCTGCTGATTAACTTGGAGTTCATAGTGAATACAATAGCTTTGCTGTGTGTTCACTTAGAAGCATTACAAGATTATGTATCATATCTCTAAAGTTAACTTAAGACTGTATTCCATCATATAATCTGCAAGATATTAATGGAGTTAATGGATGTAAGGAAGGGATCTGCTTGTGATGTCATCTGCAAGATAGAAAACCTTTTATGTTTTTCTTCTGATGTGACAGTGCCAGGTTGTGCCATCCTTGGGTCAATGTCTTGGATAAAAATGAAATGCCTACTTGTCATCATAAGTGCTTGTGTTGGTTAGGAAAATGTTTGATGTTCTTTAAGATACAGGAGGTTTCTGTCCTACCTTTAATGAAATAGCTATTAAAGCTGAATGAGGCATTGAAGAAAGCAGTAAGTTAAAAGTATCATTTGTCATTCACTGGTATCATTCAGGTTGAATGTTTTTACTGTTCTGCATACTGTTCTCATACTGTTTTTCCATTAAAAGAAGTTAATACGGAATATGTTAGCACTG
The DNA here is from genome assembly GCA_013397075.1 of Rhabdornis inornatus. Taxonomy (NCBI): domain Eukaryota; kingdom Metazoa; phylum Chordata; class Aves; order Passeriformes; family Rhabdornithidae; genus Rhabdornis; species Rhabdornis inornatus. The sequence goes on from VWZS01004859.1 coordinate 1,785,008, forward strand.
TATTGCAAACCAAAGCAGACACTGAAGTTAGCAGTTAGTGTTTGTAGTTTTGCCTGTAATGTTTTTTATAGTTCTTACAGTTTATTGCATCCTTTGGGTAATAGTTGTTATAAACAAAATCAAAAAATATTACTGTAACTTTAGTTCAGTAGTTGCTGAAGCTTAGTAAGGGAAGCATTTCAGCTGAATTGTGTAAACTTCATTTGAAAATAATGCTCTTTCTCATGCTCCCAAAGATGCAGAAATCATTAGTATTTACTTCTTTCCAGTTCACATTTGTCTGGTGTAGGTCAGTGGTGTGGCCATAGAACTGTTCTGGTTCTTAGGAATTCTCCAGAGGAGGCCAGAATTGACCAGAGCTCCTTGACACCCCAAATCAGCCTTGAGGAGGGCTATTATAGTGGATAGCAAAACCAAATAATTCAAACCTGTTTAAGTTGTTCCACATTGAAAGTATTGCAAGGAAGACTGGATATGGACAAACTGGCTGGTCAAGGTTACTGCTACCACTGTGCAGGAGATTTAATAGCTGTTTACTGAGAGGTTTGTTTAATAAAGTAAAAAGGGGCTGATATAGATAAAGAACTAATAAATTAGAGGCAGGGGAGGTAGTAGTAGTCAGATACTGTTTGTTAAAAGAAAATATAAAAATGGAGTCAACTTCATATTTTAACCAATAGTCCCAGTAAGGTCCTTAAGCTGCAGCATTGATTCGTTTTTCCATATGTGCATTTTAATGCCTCATACTGGAGTGCAATACAAAGATGCACGTTTGTTTAATGTGAAACATATTTTTCAGGGCCAGATTATGTAGCATAGCAGGACTGTTTCAAAGCAGCTGCTCACATAATGCTGTATTTGTTCAAGAAAATTGTATTCAAATTTACTCATGGAAATAATGTAGATTGAAGCTGGCAGAAATTTCACTCTCATGAGTTAAAATGTCTTGAATTTTTTGAACCAGCCTTCTACTTCACTGTGCATAACCTTTTCTACCTTACAGATCTGATGAGATGCAATTAGTTTGTAATTTGCAAAATCCGGGACAAAATCTATGAAGATATTTAGGCATCCAATCCCTGCGTGCCTGACTATGCATTAAATACTTAGAGATCTTTCAAGTACCTTAGCCTTAGAGATTCTTAGGTAGAAATGGAATGGAAAGCAATTTAGAAGTTAAAAATTGCCCTGTGAACCCTTTTCCCCTCTCTTTCTAGTGATAGAGTCACAGATGTCAATCTGATGTACAGTGAAAGGATCTACTGGTCTTGAAAAATTACAGTAGTCAGGAACAGGTGGTCATGCTTTCCAAACCAGATTCTGTTGTATGATCTAACAAAAACTTTATCAGGTCTTTGTGGAAGAATAATTTTTTTCCTGATAGGCTGCACTCTAATATTTTCAAAGAAAAATGGCCAATTCATCATCTATGTGGCCATTCTTGATTTTTTCATAATCCTTTGTCTTTATGTGCTCTGTTAAAGAATGCTTTGGAAAACTTTCCTGAACTGACAGTGGTCACTCGGGATTCCAAGACAAAGTGTGGAGGGACATCTGTGTCTAAGATCAAAATGAATGGTAAAGCTTACAACAAGAAAACACTGAGGACTTCTAAATCAACCACTAAATCAGCACAGGTGAGTGCTCACAGGGTTTGTTGCTGCCACCATCTGACTTGTGCTGTGATAACCATGTTTATATAAAACATGACTTCATATATCAGCTGGTTTGGTTGGTTTATCAAAATATAAAATCTGAGAGAGGTGCTTCTTCTTTAACAAGGGAATGTTAAAAACCAACATTTAAAGGAATACATTAAATTATTATTGTAACTCATATGTGAAACATAGTTTGTCAGCTTCCTGGGCTGTTGCTGCAGCAGCAACAATTTGCCTTCACCATTGCTGCTGTAGATCATAATAATAAGTCAAATAATAGTAATGTATATGATAGTCATAATAACAGTTTCTTACATTTGCTGCAAAGTAAATGATACAATGGCTTCTAGATCAGAAATTTAATAAAAATAGTGTTAATACTGTAAAATCTGAAACCAGATAACACTTCTTAAAAATTCCTCATTTTCAACATTCCTCATTTTTCAATGGCAGAATGGAGCTGTATATCTTAAATTAAAAAAAAAAAATTAAAAGAAAACACAGAAAAAATTTGAGAAGCACATGTTGTTTATTTCCATAGAATTCCTGGGGAACACTAACTAGATTTTGCTTGCTTAGCTTCATCTCCCTGCAGTAAATAGTGGTTTGACAAATGACCTGTACAGACAGCTCACACTCACATTTCTTGCCAAATTAACCTAATTTTTAGGTAAGTACAAATCAGCCTTCTCAAGCACAAGGTCTGTATCTTTGCCATGATAGCCATCAATCCAGTAGAATAATGGTTAAACTTTCGTAGTTCTTGGAGTACTTCTTGAGAAGGGGGTGTCTTACCCATTTTGGGCTTGCAGTGCATTCAGGATGGCTGAAAGCATTCTCACACCTGCTTTTGATAAAACAACATAGGAAGTGGAGATAGGAGATAATTATGATATAATGGGAATCACAGTTTGCTAGATATGTCACAATAATGATTTGAATTAAGCACTCAATTTCTGAATTGTTGAAAAAAATTGTTTACAGAAGAAAATGTCTGTCATGTCTCTTGGTAGATAACATGAATTTTCCTAAAATAATTGTTCTTTTTGCAGGAGTTTACAGTAGATCCAGAAAAAATACAGTTGTATTCTTTGTATCACTCACTCCATCATTACAAATATCACATATATCTAACATGTAAAGAAGAGGTAAGTATTGTTCTCACTTTTTGCATTCATTGAGGGAATTTATTGAGGGAGTTGAGTCCAGCTCAAGAGATTGTTCTCTCATTCTTGGTACATGAGTATGGATTGTGGCCTCCTATTTTAATTACTTCTTTATGGCAAACAAAGGCTACACTGACCACATGGGTTGCCCCTAATGGGAGCTGCTGCTCAGAACATTCAGATGTGAGGCTTGCAAGGTTTGTGGGATTTCCTGAAGTGTTCTTCACTGTTATCCAAAATAAACAAATGTTATCAGTGTATTTAACTCCTTGGATCTAAAAGATTGTTTTTTGTCCTAGAATGCCGTGCTTTTATTTCTTCTGCAAATCCTTGGTGGAAATATTTCAGGTAGCAGAAATACAAGAGTTGAGCTCTGCCTTAGTTGTTAAGAAATGCATTTTGGGGGGCATTACCCTTGTTTTTAAAACTGGAAGGTTTTCTGGCAGAGAAGGCTCATATTTAACTGCAGACTTTTATAAAAGTGAAAATTCTCCAGTTCTGGCAGCCTAACACGTGTGTGTGTGTGCATCTCTCTCCCCCTCCTTCTCTTTTTAAAATAGATTTCTTCTGTTCAGAAGACGAGTGCAGATCTGGGCCAGGAAGAGATTGTGCAGCTGTGCATGAAAAACATAAAATGGGTGGAGGATCTTTTTGAAAAGTTTGGTGAACTTTTGAATCGTGTCCAGCAGAAATGCTCCTAACAAAAATGTATCCCCAATGCCACATTTTTCTACGGCACTAACCTGATGGAACAGAAAGCTCCGGGAGAGGCTCTGATTTCTTGTACAATGCCAGACTGCATTCTTGTTCGTAGCCATTTTTATTTCTCTTTATGGAACTCTGTGCCTTGGCTCGTGCTAAGGAAAAGTGATGCTGCCAAGGAAATCAGTCCTTTGGAGATGGAACTAAACGTAAACCTAATCACATTTTTAACCTGAAGAGTTATTTTCGATTTTGTAAACTATTGGATAACTTAGTTTTATTTCCAGAAATGTTTTTGACAAGTGATGAAGCATGCACTACATATACTTTTTTTTCTTTTTTATTGCTCAACAGATAACAACACTTAAAATACTACAGATTTTTCCATCCCTGACTAAGAGAGAAAAGTCAGCGTTGGGGCGAGCTAATTTTTACATGTCTGGCCACCAAATTTAGAATTTTGTACATTTTGTGAACAGAGCTGGAGTGACATCAGTTTCTGCATACGTATATTGCCATCATAAAATCCAGAAATGTCATTATGCTTTATGGACTCCTTTTACTATTGTCATGTTTGGGAGACTGAACATGGAGTTGGTGCAATCCTATGACTGCTTTTGTGTCAAATTATATTGTAATGAAAGACAATGACCTTAACTATTTTCCCCGTTTTGAAGAAAAAAATATTTTCCTTTATACTGTGTTTTTTTTTTCTTTTGGAAAAAAAAAATTCAATTGTACATTTTATCTCACTAATAGTTGTATTTTTCACAGAGGAAATATTGTGGTTAAAATTGTTACATGTATCTTTGTAATACACTTTCCATTGTTTTCAGTAAATCCTATTCATTTATATGTTGATTTTATATTGTAAACTATGTATCTCGAGGTAACCCTTTTGTTTATACAGGTTTGCTTCAGTGTTAACCAGAATAATGCATAATGCATACTAGACTAGTTTTGCTTTAAGTGTAGTTGTGTTAGACACTGCAATTATTTTCTGGTATGTGAAAATAAATTTCTTACTAAACTAGCACTTGATTAACTGAGAGTTTAAATGAAGAGCTACTATACTTTATCTTGGTCAACAAAGATTGTTGATTGAAAGTAGACTATATGCAGTGTTAAACACAGCTTACATAATTGTTTGTAGAACTGGCAGTTGCAGAGCTGTTCTCTTTTTGGTGCCTTTCAAGTCTTCAGACATCTTTGTACCTTTTCTCCCCCTCCAGGTTGTTAACACTTCGTAGTGCCACTAGTCACACTCAGACAATGAATGTAATGGGCTCTAATCAGGAGAACATTTTCTTTGAATTTGCCAATAGAATGCCTTACTGAGTCATTCAGAATGGAGCTGTACTCTACTGGCGTCCTAAAAAAAAAAAAGTCATGTTGGTCTTTTTTCAGATAGTGTCGAAAGAAAACTTCATTCCTTTATCCTTTTACTGCCACTTAGTGCCTTAATTTCAGCCAAGAGAGCAGGGTTCACTATTCATTGGCCAAATGAAATAATGTTCATTGCCATGTGACCTTTCCCCCATTTTTTGATCCTATTTAGTTGTTAAATATTCATTAGACCGTAGAACTATAAAGAGTTTAATGAATAGATGTGAAAATGAAATTATTTGATCTTGAGTAAGCAAATAGAGGCTTGAATATTAAAGTATGTACAGAATTTTAGCTGACTAGATTTAGAACCTTGTAGGATGTTTACCATATTTCCAAAGCTTTTCATCCTTAAAAAGCAATAATTCTCCTTTACGATTTGTGTGCAGACTACAATGAACAGAAATGGGTGTGTGCCCTTGCCTTTTTTAATGCCTCTTCCTCGTGGTTTTGCTTTAAAAAGGGAGGTCACTGTCGTGTTAATGACACATTGTGCTACTGCGATGTCTGCAATTATCTAGAAGAGCGAGGTGGGCTTGGGTTAGGCAGAATATGCAGATTGTTAGAGCAATCATGGAGCGAATTAATTCCCACGGTGAAAAGAAGGGTAGTAGCTGTGGGGGTAAGGAATTTCTGTAATTTCAGTCCTGCTGGGTGTGGTAGGAGCTCGAGTTTATAGGATGAAACCAACCAGCAGAGTTAGCAGCCTTGGCAGCAATCAGATACAATGATTTTAATGTAAATGTGCACACTGGAGGCACAGTAGGAACGTGCCTGGCACACTCTTCAGTCACTAGTGGGCATTCCCAGGTTTACTCAGTGCATTCCCTTACTGTGGGTGTAGATGCATGAGAGGGAGTCACCTGCCCAGGCAGAGTTCTGTAGTCCCATTACAGTTTGGAAATTCCCAGTCTGTGGTTTTAAAAATCATTAGGATACAGACTGAGGGAACAATGGAATCGGCTCCTTGATGGTGCAGTAAAGAGCTGGTCAGACTTTGTCTCTCACACCCCTTCCTGATGAAGCAGCAAATTGAGAGAGTTCTCTGTGCTTTCTAGAAGATTACCACTACTGCGTTCTTACTCTGGATTTCCAAATCTAGAAGTAGATTTAGAAAGCTGCTTTCAGTCCTTAGAAGCTGAAAAAAAAAAAGAAATGAGAGGCTTTTGGAGTAGCTTGTCCCTATTTAAAAAGGAAGTAATTTTAGCAACAACCATTAAAAAAAAAAAGGGGGGCAGGGGGGCCAGGATGCTCTGCACTGCCATAGAAAAGTGACCTGGCTTATTTTTGGCTGTTTTGTTCCCAAGGCCAGTTAAACAAGCACTGTGTCTGTAGAAGACAGGAAATACTTGTCTTGAATAAAAGTAACTGCTCCAGACTATTAAATATTAATATAATGGAGCTTCTGTCGTTGTCTTGGGGTGCAAAAATGGTGGCTGGATTGTTAATTTACCAAATTAGAATGAGTAAAAACATGGAACTCTCGAGTGTGTTGAAGGGTCATAAGTCAAAGCAAAGCTTTGTTAGTAGGATTGAAGAGGTTTTTTTATACTGAAGCAAACTTAATGAAAAAGTCAATGTACAGATTACTTTTTTTTTGCACAAATACTTTGTTTTGTTGCATTTTAGATAATGAAGTCTGCACCCACACCTCAAATTTTTTCCTCTTGGAATAACAGTGAGGTCTTCATCCCTTAATCTGACAGTGGAAATTAAGCACTGAGTTGACTGCAAGAGAAGATGCACTAGGAAGGAACAAAGCCCTCCTTAGACTATGAATTAGCAAAACAGGAATGAAACAAATTGCATAATCAAATTCCACTTTTGGAATTTAGTGGCTTTTAATTCCACTATTCTTTCCTTTAGTGTGGCGTCCCAATTTACACTGGGTTTGGTTTTATTCAAATGCAGCCTTTCTCTAAAAGGCAGGTTTTGCTTTGAGATGCTACTCCCAAAGTTTTGCTAGCAAAATATCAGAGACAAAATTGGATTGAGAAATTGCTTCTGAAAACAGCTAAGGACTTTAGGGTCTTTGAGGTTCTGTGGCATGTATTGTATTCATATATTGTCAAAATGAAATACTACTTTTTAAAAAGTCAGATCTTACAGGCTGTCTTCCAAGTAAATGATTTCCATAGGAAATATATTTTAAATATTATTTAAATATTTACTACTATTTAAAACAATTTTAAAGCAGAAAAGCTAATACTATGGTCACAAAACGTCAGTGTGTCATCAACCATTTCTTATTTCATTGCCAGCACTTGGCATTTGGTCTCTCTTACCCTATGACAAACCTGTGCATTTCACAGTGCACATTCTGCCGTATTTTATTATTTAAGGTAATATTAACATGTCATTGGTAATAAATGCATGTTTTTCTGCATATCTGTTCTACATATGGCAAAAATGAAGCTAGGGCTAATTAAGAGACACTATGCATTCTTAGTCCAGATTTTCAGGTGGTCCATAATACAATGTATGGAAATGTGAAAAAGGACAGTTTTGTACCATTCATGATGTTATTAACTAAACCCATTAAAGTGAAAACACTTTTTAAACAAAAACCTTATAATGCTTAGTCATTTGTTATTAAAATATTAAGTCTCGAAAAGTTAAGATTGTTGGAAACAAATTGGCAATTTGGACTATATTTTCTGCTTGCAACATGAAGAAATACAGTTCCAGGGTTCGGGGGGGGTTTTTTCCATTATGTTGCCTGAGTTGAGCATGTCTGGTTGATCTGGATTTTTTAGTTCTGAGTTCTATATGTTCTAAATTAATTTGTACAATACAGCTGCCAGATCTTAAACTGCTGGGGTGAGGAGCCAGACTGTTGGGGTAAGAGAGTGTCTGCTGCTGTGATTCAGGTGGGGTTTACCTGAATGTTAGTATTTTCATTTGTTCTCTTTCTTGCTAGACTAGAATGTCACCTCTGTGTACCTTAGAGGAAGAAATGTGCTCCACAGAATTTTGGTATTTTTGCCCCCAATGAATTACCCTGGGTATTCTTACCACTGTTTTTCCTCACACAGAGGGCTGAACCCCATGCTGTGGATATTGTCCATAAGAGCCACAGCACGTCTTCTCTGAGCAACTTGTTTGCAGAAAAAGGAGATTCTGGAGGCTGGAATATATTTTTTAATGGCCCTCTGTATAAGCTTCTTCCCAAACCAAGGTGAATATAAAATGAGTCATTTTCCCATGAAACTGATTGTTGTTTTCTCCAAAAAACACTTTGGGAAGCAGGTAGACAAAGAATGTCCTGTTGCAATCCTGAAGATTTCAATGCTGTGTTTCAGATACAACTTTTAATTTCTGAAGGTTTTATTAAAAAAATAAAAAGAAAGGTATGAAGCTGAATGCACATAGCTTTTTTTTAAAAAAAGAAAGCAGCTCCTACTATCAGCAGTTTGTGGGTAAGTATCTTAGGCAATCAAAATGACTTGCTCTGCATTAGCTATTTGCCTTTTCCATAGATAACCTAACAAATCTTTGTTTTGTTTCCAGAAGCTGAAGTAGAGAAAACCATCTTAAAATTCTTTTCATTTGATCTCTTACAAGAATACAGCACTAAATACAGAGAACAAAGAATTTATAAAGGAGAAAAATAATTGGTGAGTCAGAGAAAACAGTAAACAAAATTTCAGGGCTGTACTTTCTCATTTGTCCTAACTATGTCTTAGGATTTTGCTTTTAGAAATTCCACTGGGCATTTTCTTTCCTTTGTGTGTGCTTATTTTTGGTTGGTTTTGTTGGGGTTTTTTTTTAGCTACCTGATGCCCAAAGGGTACAGGGTATCAGCAGTAGCAACAGAGCCCATGAGCAGGACTGAAGGAGCAGCTAAGGTACTTCATTTTAGTTTTTGGTTCAATTTAGGAGTAGATGAAGTCCTTCTTTATTCTACATGTGTTATTTGAAATCATAAACTATATGATTGGGAATACATGTGGTAGCCTTCTCAGACTTCCAGAACATGTGACAGCAAGACCTTTTAAGTAAAATTATATTGGTTTGCATCATCCTTTCCCTTCTAACTGTGGTGGCTGCTAGTATGATTTGTCTGTGCATTATTTATGTATCAGATATTTTTGCTGTGGCAACAGAAGGTAAGTGATATGATAATTGAATAAAAGCTGGAGCATCAATGTTTTATTATGTGGTTAGGTCAAATGGGCAACTTGTTCAGAGCTCTGGGAGAATGAGGATTGAGAGCTCTTCCTTAAGTAAAGCAGCTTTCATGGCATCTAAAACCTCCCAGATTTTTGCTGTTGGTCAGAATGCAGAAATTCCTGTCTCTACAGCTTTCCTAACAAATGACAGTAAGGGAACACGTATTCATTTCAGTGCAGCATCCAGCAGCTTTGTTTAGAGGTAGTTTGAGCCAGCCAGAGAGGTAGTTTGACCACAGTCAATGGACTTTGCACTGAAGGAGTTGAAGAGAGTGCTCACGTGTTCTGGGACAATCCAAGTGTTGCAATTCTGGAACCAGCTGCCCTAAATAAACCCCAGAAACCGAGTAACAAGAAATGCTTGGCTAGGGACTGTCACTTTCTTTTTCACATGAACTATACAAGTTCCCTTTGAGTTTAGTGGGGTAATAAAATTCTGCAGGATGCTTCTGGGGGACATTTTCCTATCCTAAATCATGGGCCTGGCAAAATATGGCATAATAGAGTTAGGTGGCCCCAGCACATTGTACAGTAATATAAAAGGTAAATTATAGATTCCTGCTTCTAACATACATAAGCAATAAGCCTGATTCTCTGCCCTGGAGCATAAATGGTATGCAGCTATTTTCTAAGAAAATCAAAATAAATGGTCAAAATCAGGAATTCAGTTTTTCTCAGCAAACCCATTTAGAGTTCTCACTTTTCTCCCCCCTCACCCATCAGCTCCTCCTGTCCCATTAAGCTGGTGCCACTAGTGAGTGCTCACTGTGGGAGGAGGAACATGGAACTTGTCCCACACTGAAGTTACAACCTCACTGTGCTTCAGGTGGACATCACTGCTTATCCACAGCTATGAACTGGTGAGAGCTGCTCCCCCAGTTCTTTCTGAACTCACCAAAAGCAGAGTTAACATTGGGTCAATAACTGCAGCTTTGCAGAGAAGTGGCACCTCCCAGCTGGGCACAGAGTGACTTCTGCCGCCTGAATTATTCAGAGTGTCTGATTGCACTCGCTCGTTCTGGCTGAGCAGGTTTCTGGCGTGCAGAGGACACTGAGCCTCCACTGTTCTGAGAGGAGCCGTAATGCAGACAGCATTGCCAGGACCCTGTGCCAGGACTCGTTTAGGGACGGTGGAGCCAGGCTCCGGTCACAGCGTGTAATCGTGCTTGACGTCCCAGGAAACCCCCACTAGAAGGAAAAGCTGAGAAATCCACTTCCGACAAAATCCTTTTATCTTTATTAAGGCTGAGAAATGGGGGCTTGTGACATGACAAGTTGTGCTTGTGCTGAGGTTGCTCCATTGCCACTTCCCTGCCGTGAGCCACCTGGAGAACTGGTGTGTGGCAGCTGCTGTGGCTGCTCCTGGAGCGCATTCCAGCGGGGGTCAGTGTGCACCAGTGCAGCTCATCCTCTCCTGCCTGCCCTGCCCTGCCCTGCCCTGCCCTGCCTGCCGTGCTCCTGCAGACACGTTGCTATTCCAGCCCGCCAGGGGAAGGATGGCGCTCCCGGACAATGCGCCCTTTGTCGCCTCCAACAGTCCGGCACCCAGAACCTTCTGTCCTGGGAGCTTGTTTATTGTTCCACGCTCTTCAGAAACGCCAGGGTGGAATCCTTACAGATTTCACAGTAAAATTCCAGAGCTGCCCATCGTGCTCTCGCCCAGGCCAGGTGCCCTCTGGAGCAGCCTCTCCCTGCTGGGGCAGGTGCTGCTGTTGCTATGGCTTCAGTGTTGCCAGATGACATCACTGTATCCCACAGAACCTCCTTTTTAATTCAAATGTAGATGGCAAATGGGACTGAGCAGAGTGAATTTGTGAATAACCTGAGAGGGAGAGTGTCTGTCCTGTGCAGCCCGAGGAGCTCAGCCCCCAGCAATCCTCGTGCTCTGAGCTACAAAAGGCAGAACCTGTTAGTCAGTACTAAAGGAGATTTGCTGTGGCAGCTCTGTAATCTGCCTTCAGATCTATGCAGCTTGTCAAACAGCCCTTTGTAATCTGATATTGTGTGAATAGCTCATGTTCTTAAATTTGAGATTACCAGAGAAGAGAGTTTTCCAGTTTTTATAGGTCCATTTCATTACTGAAAACCTTTTGCACTGCCCTTTGTATATTCAGGCATTGAAGTAGAGCAGATTTGATAATGCCATGATAATTGTAGCAATTTCTGTAACAGAAGCTGTTGATTTTTTCTTCCATGAGGATCTCTGTGCGACAGTGAACCATATGCTGAACTTTAATTTGTCTTGACATTTGTGAATGGAATGGAGCAACATTTTAAGGGTTACTCTTTATAATGTTCTCCTTTCATCAACTTCACCACTGTAGTGAATACAGGCATTGTTGATATTTAAGTGGGGAAAAAACAGAAGTGTAACTGTTCTAAATAACTGGAATATTTTTCTGAATTTTTATGGTAATTATTAATTGCTATGCTTTTTCAGAAACAGACATAAAGATTGGGTTCAACAGATCCTGATGACAATGGCAATAAATTTTATGTACATATACATTTAAGCTGTGTTGATATACACTTAGTCTTTAAAGCTTTATTGTTATGGGAAGACATTTGAAATCTAAAGAATAAAGTTTGGTATAGAAGAGTATGTAGCCTTCTGACTTCTGTGTTTGAGATGTAAGAGTCATTTGAAATTCAGAGTTCTATATTAATCATTCAAAAAAGTGGCATCTAAATTCTTTTTAAAATAAGAGATTGGATGGTATTGTTCTGCAAAAATCCCTCTTTATTTCCTATTTAATTTTCAGTGACAATTCAATATCAATTTTGGCATTAAAAATCTGAATAATAATTGGAACACTGAACAATTCTGGGTTTTAGAACACCTTATGTTCCGGCTTTGGTGTCCTTCCAGTTGTTTTTTTTTTAAATTTACAAAATTAAAATTTTTCCTGTGTTTTTTTCAAGAACACATAACATTTCCCAGTCACTTAACCAAGCATTGATCTGTTGTAGATAAAACAGCAGCACCCCCTATTTTCTATTAATATGCCTCCATCTCTTTTGGACAACACAGCCTCCAACTTTTGTCTTTTTGAGAGTGATGTTGAAATACTTAATCACACACTCATGTTTTTACTTTCTAAGGTTATATCCAATCATATCTCCTTCATTTGTACCCAGAGTGTCTGGAAATTGCAGGTGCTCTATTTCCACATCCTGCTTGGCTGCCCAGATTCCAGGTTCATTATGGGAAAAGCTAGACAGCATTTGCATGCAGGTGTGCGTCATTCCTCACTTTGTGAGCTGCAAGTTTCCATTTTGCCTTCTCTCCCTCCATGATCAGACAAGACCTGAAGGTGGGTCTTTATCCTTTATCATTATCTTTATCCTTGAGCAAACACTTAATTGACATATCAGCAGATGTGCCTGAAATTGTGGCTGTTGAATTTAAATACTCTGCTCCTGCTTTATGCTTCTAATTAAACCCTACAGGTCTTACATGAGACTCAGAAATTCTTGAAAACTGAAGTTAAGTTCTCCAAAACATAACCACTCTCTTGATCCTTTTGTAGCTGGTAGGAGTATTTCTTGATGACCTGGAAATAAATGAAAATAGATTTTTGTTTTGCTGTTCCTTGCTATAAAATTCTTTATAACAGCTACAAAGAATCTGACACGACTGTACAAACTAGGACTTTTGTTAAAAATACATTGGTCTCAAATGATTTTATGAATAAATTATCTTAATTGTGTCTTCGTAATTGGCATTCTCTTGTGCATCCTGTGTTCAGCTTTATGGAGGTTAATTAGGGGAACACGCTGTGCAAGGGGAAACCAGCTACAGCGAGTTGTGCTGTTATCCTGAGATCTTTCCACCACGGTCTGAGCAATTCCCCCAGCCAAGACCATCCTGGCTGCACAAAGTTGCATTATTTAAAGTGACTAAATAAAACTATAAACAAATTATTATCTTGCCAATAATTATTTATAAATTAATAATTACATAAAAGTTTAACTGTGCTTTAGGAAAGCATTTTAAAATTATGTTATTTTAAGAAATACCAAAGATAGCATTTCTCAGATGCTGTTTGACCACAGCTGTCTAACCAGCCTGTCAAAACTGGGGTGTCAGGGCTGTGGTCACTGACAGAACACATGAAGGCAAAGGCAGAAATCCAGAGTAGGCTGCTGGTCCCCTGGTAATGAAATACAAGAACAGAAACATTACAAACATCTCAATGAGCAGCCCACAGTGCATTGGCTGTGGCTTGATCTGTTCCCTGCAAGCAGTGTTTGACAAATTGTTCTCCAATGGAAGGTGTGGTGTTCTCAGCTGATTGGTGCACCTCCTATTTGAAAGTGTTTGTGGGTTTAAATTCTCTCAAGATTAGGTGAACCACTGCAGGATGATTGACTGCATCACTTTATTTCAACAACTGCACAAAAATAAATTATTTTTTAAAATCAAAATTAATTCCAGTATTTACTGATTTGCAGTTATATTTTGGCAATGCACCAAAAGTTCTAGCATCAAACTGCTACAAAAGCAGGGAATAATAAAACAGTGCATCATGGAAAACCCCACTGACTGACCTATGCATTCTATGTTATTTTATTGGGTTCTTATTGGCACCTGTGAATCAGGACTACTTTTTTAAAAACATCTTCCCTTCTTTCCCCAACAAATAAATCTCTGTTAGTCACTTCAGGGTACAAGATGAACTTTCATTTTTGTAGGCTGGCATTTTGCTACAGCTTGAATAGTTTCCTTTCTCTGTGCCCAGATAAGACTTCCTTATCTGAAAAGCTTCACAAAAACTTCCACTTTTAGAATTCCCTTTCTCAAATACTGTACTGCTCAGGCTATGAAACATGAAGAAATGTTTGTCTACCACATGTCTCTAGTACCTAGTTGTAGTAATTTTTCACTGCTTCAAATGAAGTGCATTATCTATTTATTTGCATACAATGAAAAAACTTGCAGTGCCCCACCTGTAAACGTGACAAATGAGGATAAAAGAAGAGCTGCCCTGAGCTTCAGTGGACAGCAAACATCCTGCATTTACACCTGCTAGCACAGGATTTGATGTAGAACAGGCTGAAGTTCAATAATGTGATGACTCAAAGTGAATTTTTTGAATCACTTGTAACATTGTATTATTTGGTCTTTAATGTGCATTACATACTTCTGATTCTGTGTACTATGGAGATCAGTTTGGTTTTGTCCATTCCTATGGAAATCAATCCAAAAAACATGAATTATTTTATGTTGCTCTAATACATTTCCATTGAGTAAGAATATCAAAATACATGATTCTTAGTAGAAAATTATACTTTATACACAGTACAAAATTATGTTGGATGTCTCAGCAGTTTGCTGCAGGGAGTAGAAAAAACACTTATTACTCTGAAAATGAATTTATTATTTCATTTAATTGCAATGAGAAATGCCAATTGCTATAATGAACAGCTCATAGAAGACATCACAAGAAAACTTCAACCACACATGCTGTTCAAGCCGTGTGTCCCACAGGAACAGCCAAGGACACTGTTCAGATGTTCAGTACAAGGCCTGGGCTCAGGTTAACCCAGAAATAGATGTGACCAGTCTGGGTTTTAAATGACACAGTAGATAAGGGGGAAATAAAGAGAATTGTTTAAGAGAGACATGAAGCTCCTGGAGTGTGTCCACGTGAGGACAATGAGGGTGGCTGGGGGACTGGAGAATCTCTGTTCCAAGGAAAGGCAGAGGGAGCTGGGCCTGTTGAGCCTGGAGAAGAGAACAGAGAGGGGATCTCATCCATGTGTATAAATATCTAAAGCCAAGAGGATGGAGCCAGGCACTTTTCAGTGGTGCCAAGCAATGGGACAAGAATGGGCAGAAAGTGATCCACAGAAATTCCACCTGAACCTGAGGAAGAACTTCTTCACTGTGCAATGATCACACACTGGAACAGATTGCCCAGAGAGGCTGGGGATTGCCTCACTGAGATATTCCAGACCCATCTGGACACAATCTTGTGCTGTGTGCTCTGGGATGGCCCTGCTTGGGCAGGGAGGCTGGACCTGGTGTTCCACTGTGGGTCCTTCCAGCCTGCCCCACCTGGGATTCTGTGAAATCCAGCATTCTGTGCTCTGTCACCAGGGACACTGCTGCCAGGAATGCAGCTGCTGCTCCCAGTGCTGCTGGAAGTGTTAGGGCTGCTCTCACCTGAGTGTCAGAGCAGTTCTCCATCCAGGACCTGCTCTCACCTGTGTCAGAGCACAGTTCCCCATCCAGGACCTGCTCTCGTCTGTGTGTCAGAGCACAGTTTCCCATCCAGGACTATGACCTCGAGTAGCAGCAGCTCTGGGCAGCATTTCCACCCTTCCTACAGCAGCCACTTTCCTATGGGTACTGGCAGTCTAATCTGGAATACTGTGTCCAGTTCTCAGCTCTTCAGTACAAAAAAGACGTGGAAGACATATTAGAGAGGGTCCTGTGGAAGGTCACAAAGATGATGAGGGGTCAGGAGCAGCTCTCTTAAGGGGAGAGACTGCAGGAGCTGGGTCTGTTTATCTGGAGAAGACTGGGAGGGGATCTCATCAATGAATATAAACATCTCAAGGACAGGTGCCAAGAGGATGGTGCCAGACTTTTTAGTGGTGCCCAGCGACAGGATGCGGAGCACTGGCCATGAACTAAAACACCACAAGTTCCACCTCAATATGAGGAATATGTTTCCATTGAAGGTGGCAGCGCACTGGGATGGACATTCCAAACCCACCCGAGCGCGTTCCTGTATCCCTCGCTGCGGGTGGCCTCGGCAGGGTGACTGGACCGGATGGTGTCCAGAGGTCCCTTCTGTGCCTGACAACCATTCCGTGGCTGCTCACGAAGGAACCCATGCTGGCAGCAGGCCTGGCCGTGCCCGGACGGTGTCTGCGCTTCCAGCGCCGGGCCCGCCCAGGGGCGGGGGAGCGGCGGCTCCGCCCCGCGGGCTCCGAGAGCCGCGGGCTCGCCCGGCGCGGCAGACGCGCGGAGCCGGCGCTCGCCATGGCCACGGTGCGGGAGAAGGCGGCGGCTCTGAGCCTCAGCGCGGTCTGCAGCCCCGCCGCCAGGCCGCCGGGTACGGCCGGGCACCGCCGGGTACCGGCACCGGGGGCAGCGGGACGGGGAATGGGAGCGGGAGGAGCGGGCTGCCCGCAGCCCAGCATAGGCGGGACGGGCGGGCGGGCGGCAGGCACTGCCCGCTGCGGGATGCGGGTCCCCGCCGGCGGCAGCTCCGCTCGGCGCCTTTCCCGGCTCCGCGAGGTTCAAAAATTGGCCGCGCTCCGGGAGCCGCTTCCGCCGGGGCCCCGTCCCGGCTGCGCGCCCGCTCCGCGACGGGAGCGGCAGCTTCGGGCTGGGGATCCGCGGGAGCCGTGTCTTGCCCGTGTCCTGTCCTGATCCGCGGGAGCCGTGCCCGTGTCCGTGTCCTGCCCGTGTCCTGTCCTGATCCGCGGGACCCGTGTCTGTGCCCTGCCCGTGTCCGTGTCCTGCCCGTGTCCTGCCCGCCCTGCCCGCGGGGCTGCGGGCCCGGTGGGTGCCAGGGAGGCTTTTGCAGCCCCGTATCCCCAGCGCGGGTTGAGAGCAGGTGCGCAGTGAAAGGGCGCTCGCTGGGAACTGGTTTTCTTTTCTTTCTCTACCTTGAGCACCTTAACTTTGCGGAAACTTGTCTCATTGCTACACTTAATACCGCTTCCCTCAGAAAAGATCCGAAGTCTCTGTGTGTGTGTAAGGCAGCGGTGATAAAGCCGTGAGTAGTAGTTAAAGCATTGCAGGTGGTACACGTTGGTATTTATTCTAGCGACAGAAACCAGCGTTGCTGTATGTTTGGTGGTGTCGGGTTTGGAGGTTCTTTTCTCCCAGAGAGCATAGCTGGCTATTGGAATGTAGGGCTGGAAGCGAATTCTGTGCTCGTTGTGTTTGTTCTGCCTTCCTGAAGATGTCAGGTTAAAGTATCAGCAGTTGTGTACCTTGTCTGTCTTGTACTTTTAAAGCTTTGGAAACTGGAGGTTCTGGGAGCTTTCTACCTTTGCTGGTTCAATGCTGTGTATTAAAAAGCTGCTTTGTTTTTTTTGTTTTGTTTTGGTTTTTTTTCTCTGTTTTTTCACCCCTGACATATATCTTTCCAGAAAGATAACTGTTGCTGTCTTTCTGGAGTGTTGGTGTGTTCAAATGGTATTGTGTTCCTTGCTTTTTCTCCCTCTTCCCAGTCTTTACTGCCCCTCTATCTTTCTTTTTCCCCTTGCTTATTTGCCAATTTCTGGGTTTTCTCGTAGCTGGGGATCAGCTGAAAACTGTTGCCCCAAATTGGAATACAACTCTCTAACTAAAGCCACTTCAGACTAAACAGAGCAGAAAAAAACACCTCTTGCATCTCTGTGGAAAACGCTCGTGGTAATATGTTCCAGAAGGAGTTGCATGTTGTTTTTTTCAAACACTGCATCGCACTGTTAATTCACTTGGTTTGAGCTCTGTCACAATCCCAGCTGGCTTTCTGTAGGATTGCTGCCAACTCCTCCTTCCTTATTTTGTCCTTCAGCGTTTTGATTTCTCCCTTCTTCCTCTGCTTTCACTCTTAGTAAATTATTCATCTGACTTACTGAAAAACATTCTAACTCTAGCCTCTCTGGTGGCTGCAGCTCTCCCCAGTTAGGTGCCACCTGCAAACTTCGTGTGTTTTTAAGTCCTTGTGGAGGCTGAGTATAGCCTCAGGTCAAACTGTTGGCTGCTGGCATTTTGTTCTAATCAGACTGGTAAATGAGTAATAGTTCAGTGGTTTCACTGGGGGAGGCAAGACGGATTGGCTCACGGGAGTGGCGTTGGGTGCACAGAGCTGGGGTTTCTGCCGGTGCCAAGGTGGCAAAGGGCTGTCTGCTGGGATAAGTGTGGACTGAGTGACATCCAAGAGAATCCATGGACTTGTTAGTGGTGTGCTAAACGCTGATGTTAGGTCGCTTGTGTGTATGCATAGTCCTGTAGCAAACAGCGTTCTGATGTGTCTCTTCATCCCTGCTTCCCTCTTCCCTGCCCGGCTGCGTTGCTCTGTGTCAGTGGAGGAACCGAGGTGTTAGGGGTGCATACAGCTGGTTTGTGGTTGTGGGACCTGTGTGCTTAGCAGTGGTTCTGCAAGGGTAACCATTAGGTGACTGAGGGACACACAAAAGGACAGTGCCAAAGTGACAGGCTGAAAAAACAGGAACTCCTGGTTGCAAAGCTTTAGGCTGGTGTAGTGAGAGGAACCACCAAAGAGAGAGAGGGAGACAGTGGTGCGGAACAGACAGACTTGCTGAGGAAGTAACAAAGCCTGAGCAACCCAAGCCAAAGTGGAAGTCTCAAAGATTTTTAAATCCTGATGAGGTTCATGAAAGCTAGAAGCCAGAAAGGAGGCTATTCTGTGTGGCTGCAGCATGAATTCAGTCTTTGTGTGTGCTCTCAGGCTTTAGCTTGGCGCAGAAGCCGTTTGGAGCCACGTTCGTCTGGAGCAGCATTATCAGCGCTCTTCAAACTCAAGTGGAAGTGAAGAAGCGCCGCCAGAACCTGAAGTGTTACCATGACTGCTTCATTGGCTCGGATGCAGTGGATGTTGTCTTTGCCCATCTTCTGCAGAACAAGTATTTTGGGGACGTGGATATTTCCCGGGCTAAGGTGGTTCGTGTGTGCCAAGCGCTGATGGATTGCAAAGTGTTCGAGGCTGTCTCAACCAGGGTCTTTGGGAAAGACAAACGCTCCGTGTTTGAGGACAGCAGTAGCAGCCTCTACAGATTCACAAATGCCTCAAACCAGCCAGAGCTTGAGAAAGATTACCAGCAGTGTACCCCACAGAGGTTAGTACATGGAGGTGAACAGAGGAAATTTTTTGCAAGAGGAAAATATTATGTATTCTTGAGGAGAGAAAAGAAAACTGTACATTTACAGGGTAAAAATAGACACTGCATAGATGTTTGTGGGTGGAAGACAGGTAGGAAAGAGCAATTTGAAGAGAGTAAATCACTCAGCCTACGTGGTTACTTGTTTTCTCTGTCTGTTATCACCTTGCCTTGGGGGGAGGGAGGTGAGAGGGTAGAAATTAAGTGCATTTACGTACTGATCTAAATCGATATAACCAACTGGAATTCAGGTGCATCAAACAGGCTAGTGCAGCAGGGCAATCTTCAGTCACTGCACACCTAGCTCTGGCATAAACCAGTAATCCATGCCACTTGTAAGGAAAAACTTTGTCCTTTCATCATCTTTGCTTCACTAAGCTCTTACTGTTTCTTTATGCACGTATGACTTGTTCCCAGGCAGGGTAGCAGGCTGCTGTTCTGCTGTTATGCTATTGCACTCCATCCTAGAACCAGAGGGAAGTGCAATGGTGAGGTTTTGTTTCCCTGTCCCTTTAGGAGTGGGCAAAAAAACCCCTGGTACTAACTAAACCTGCACAAAGCAGAACGTGTGGATGCCACTTTGCCAAATAACTTCCCTTAAAAAGGTTTTGTTAAGTGTTCATCTCTTCACCTACTCTGACATATTCTTACAAAACACTACGTGGATGTATTTAATGCAGTAGTTTCAGCAATGTGCACTTTTGAAAATTGTAAATAGTATTGACCCAAAATGGAAATGCCTTATTCCATTGATATGTTCATGTGAGTAGCAAATGTGAACTTGAGTGCATCAACCCTGATGGAAAAAGTAGAGAAGCAGAGATTGAAAATATTTCCTTTGTCCTGTTTCTCCCCTCTCTCCCACTAGCTCTTCTTCTGTCCTAAAGCAAACTGTCCCAAGTCTTTATTTCAAAAGAGAATTCATTTGAAATTAAAATCACTTTAATTATATGTGGTATTTAAAAATATTTTCATGACAAGAGCTGTTAAAGTAAGAATATATTGAACAAACTGTCATTAAACAGGATTATTCCTGTTTTATTAGTGTAGAATGAAGGTGTTTTTCTTCTGGGCAGGGCACAGATCCATCGGGTTACATTTCTTCATTTAGTGAAAGGAACAAATCTGTCGATACATGCAGATTGTCACATCCATGTCAAAGGTAGTGGACATCAAAAAGATTTTGCAGTGCCCTAAAACAAAGAAGCAGTGGGAATTGAAATCATACAGCTATGCTTGGAGGAACAGTAATTTTGTGGCTGGAGTGGTTCTATTACATGCAAACAATTTTTGAAGGTATCATACATGCTCCTGGGTGGCTTGGACAGAGGAAGTGTCAGGCAGGGGAGCCGAGGAGGCAGATTATGTAAATATCTATACAGGAGAAAATTTTCTGTCTTGGGACACTTTCCCATGTCTGTATGTTGCATGATTTATTTGGTTATCCATACACATTGTTATATATACAGTTGTTTTTAATCTCAGATGTGAGAAGAGCACATTGTTCCACTCTACTCCATTCAAACCAGAAAGCTTGGAGGATCTTTGGGAAAACCTAAGTCTAAAGCCTGCAAGCAGCCCTCAACTGAACATCTCAGATAGCTTGTCCCGTCGAGGTAAGCCAAATAGTGTCACACTCATTTGTCTGTGGGAGAAGGAAGGTACATCTGTAGGATTGGGAAGACTTGTGCTCCTCAGTTGGAGAGAGAGGCAAACTGACACTCACAGTATTTTGGTTTGAACACCAGGTCATGAAAAGGCAAATTATATTTGTTGCAGGCTTGCCTTTTGCGTTTTTATTTCATCAGACAAGAGGCATCATCTCTTGATTGAAATAAATCAGTGTTGACTTTTGTGGAGAAGAGTACCCAATGTACAGAGCGTGATATGAGTTAGAAACATTCATAATATTCAGTTACCTGCAGTACTTGTGTGCTTGTTTTAGTCAGGACAAATAGTCTGCTAGAAATGAATTGTGTATCTGCACATCCAGCACTCCTTCAGTATTGTGTGAAACTATTCTTGACAATTCATGGCTTGTCTTTCAGACTAAACTGTGATCTAATGTGTTTTTTCCTTTGGTTAAAAGTGATAACGCGTCCTAGAAACTGTGGTTTCATCATACGGAAATATTCAAGGAAGCTGTGATAAGGAGAATGTCACTGTTGCACTTTTTTTCATCCCTTATCTAGAACAAGGATTGTTTGTGAATTAGAGCACAAAGAGTGCAAGGCACTTCAGACTAATCCAAAAAGCAGTTCTCCCACACTTGTAGTTAACTAAACAAATGGGTAGTTCTTGCCTTTTGTGGTGATAAGGCACTTGAAGCCTAAGAGCCACATGCTTTGCTACTGTAAGTCTCTACTTTGGTAAAATCAATCTGTTAGGTTAGGCCTGATGGGAGGAAGGGCAGTTATCTTCCTTGTGATCAGTTTTTGCCCTGCTGAGTCTCCGTGTGCTTTGTGTATCCACCCTTCCCAGTTATTAATGAAGTGTGGCAAGAACAAACAATTGCTCGCCTGCTGCAGCTGGTGGACCTCCCTCTCCTGGAGTCTCTGCTTGAGCACCAGGAGATCAGACCTCAGCTCCCACAGCCCAGGAAGGCAGCTGGATATGTCATCACAAGTAACTACCTGGACAGAGAGATCCTCAAGGCTTTCAGTGACTCGCAGTGAGTAATCACTGCTGTCCTCTGCAGCTCTGAAAAACTGCTTTCAGGGGAATGTGAAGCACTGTTGGTCTTTGGGTAGAAGTGTAGCAGAAGGGATGTGAGCAGGCACTTCTTTCCATATTGGACTTGACTGGAATAACTGGTAAATAACAATTGCTTTGTGAGAAAGTCTGCTGAACGCTGGGCTGGTTTTTGAATGCAATGGCAGTAGTTGATGGTATTCAGAGGGGAAATTCTGTGCTGCATTGAGGGAAGAATAGAGGTTTAATAATCGTCATGAAAGTTTTTCCTAGAGACATCACTTGTGAGGAACTAACTTAGCTCCTCCCACTGTATTAAAAAAGCTAAGAATGCTGAGCTTGAAACTGTGCACAGAGTTAAAAACATTCTCTGAAAAACTTGTACCAGTCTGAATTAGATCAAGGTTCATGTTTCTGTTTATCTAGTGATAATTGTGTCGTTATCTAACAGTAGAGGACATGGTTGACTTTGGGATTTACTGCTTGTGACTGTTTACTTGTGGGTTACTAATTTTTCATCTTGATTAAATACATAACAAAGAGGCTTATGACTATGATCTGCCCGAGTGTGTCAGGTGAAGTGTCTTGTGTGTGTGAATTTCTAATGGGTTTAAGCGCCTACACACGCAGTTTTCACTGTGATGAAGGATCCAGTCTGCCTGCTCTCTGTGGAAGGCATTGCAGCCAGCTCTGAAGGGCATCTGTAATTAAAGCTACAAACCCAAACCCCTCTGTGTTCCAGGACAGACGAGTGGCTCTCAGCAGCAATTGATTGCCTGGAATATCTTCCTGATCATATGGTGGTGGATATTAGCAGGAACCTGCCTGATCAGCCAGACAAAGCAGGTACCTGGAAACTGCTGCTGTTTGAGAACATTGGTAGATACTACAGCCAAAAAAAGGAGCCACTCTTAAGCCATGCATCCGAAATTCATTTAGGAATTGCAGAACTATTAGGTAAGTAAAGTAGAGCTGTGTTCTGTGTTCCAATGCTTATGTGAAATATGTACTAAGAAACTGAGTATTTACCTCAAGAGACAAGATTAAAAGCTGACTTCTACAAGTGTGGGGTGGTTTTTTTTGTTTGTTTGGGGTTTTTTTGGGTTTGTTTGTTTCTGTGGGGGTTTTTTGGATTGGATATGCTTGTTTGGAGGTTTTATTTATTATTGAGTTTTTTAAAATTCCTAGTCATAAAGACTGTTCTTTGACATTTTGGTTCCTACTGTATGCAGTTCCATAATTGTTGTTCAGATCTATGTAGAATGGCTGTGAAACCAGAGTGCTATAATTTGGTACTAGCTGGTATCCAGGGAGGTCAGATATCCATGGGAAATGAAATATAAATATAGCCTAATAGTAAATATTTAGGCTGTAAGAGCTAAACACTGTGTGAAAGCTGTGTGGATGCTTGGTACCCCATTGACAACTTGTACTTTTTTACACAAAAATGTTTCTTAAATTTTGTTTGGACAGCACATTGGAAAGCTTTTGATGTTTTAGTTCTCAACATTTTATCCCAGATCTCCTTGTTTTTCATAAGTTCTCTGCCTTGATTATTTTTCTTTATCCATGTTAACTGAAATACTTTGCATTTATATCCCATTTTTCCCCTCTACATGATAAAGGGTATTAGTACAACCTACTTCATTTAAACAATGCACAAATCTAAAATGGCTATTCTGCATAGTAAGGCAAATTAAAACTTAGCAAAGTTCTACAAAGTAATTTGCAATTAATTCATCAAACTAGCCCATGTATATAGGACATATTCCTCAGTTTTTGTGAGATCTTTATTACCACAAGCAGAAGTGATAAATTTTTTTAATAGAACCATTTTCCTTTTTTGGTGTTTCACATCCTCTTTAAGATGGCTGAGCTGTAATTGAAGTTAATTACAAGGGAGCTTTAATGCCAGGCTGAATGCCAGCGTGTGGAATGTTGTCAGAGAGTCTGCAAGCAGCTCTCCTCAGCCTGGGAGAAGTTTTTGTGAGAATGCATTGCTGTGTTTGGCTGGTTCTGTTTAGAGAGATGGGCATCTCTTCAGTGGCTAATTTAGGTGTTTATGGTAACATTTATTTAAATGAATATGCCAATAGGTACCTTTTTCTCTCCCTAGTGAATGGGAAGATGGAGCAGTCTTTAGAAGCTGTTCAGCTTTATTTGAAGCTCCTAGACAGCCAAGTCAGGGAGGAGTTCAGGAGACTGCTGTACTTCATGGCTGTTGCAGCACATCATTCTGAGCTGAAGCTACAAAAGGAGGTAAATCTGCATTCTTAACAGTTGTTTTACTCTTTCTGAAATTCAGAGCTCTCAGGTGCTGGTCGGAAAACACCTTTGTAGTTTAAATTTGTGACTATAGGAAAAGCAGTGTCTCAGAAGAACAAAGGTGATGCCCTTCTTAAAGGGGGAGACTAACTCTCCTCTTTTTGGTCATTACTTCACTTTGTTCTTTAGAGTGACAACAGGATGGTTGTGAAAAGGACATTCTCTAAAGCTATTATCAACAATAAAAACTTATCCAGAGGGAAAACTGACCTCCTCATCTTGTTCCTTGTTGACAACCAGAGAGATGTGTTAAAGGTAAGAGCTAGAAGATGGGCAGGTTTTGTTTATCTGGTATGCTCATGGAGAGCTGCTGTTTCATTGTTCTCTCTTTCTGTTCCAGATCCCAGGGGCACTGCACAAGATGGTCAGCAATAAACTGCTGGCTCTGCAGAAAGGCCAGGATCCCAGCAAGATAACAGGTACCACTTCACACTGAGCTTTGTAATCTTGTCATGCCCCCAAAGGAGAAATGGGTGATGCAAAAAGCCTTGCTGTAAAATGACTGATGTGATCTAAAGGAGGGTGGGTCTGTAGAATCTGGAGGGTGGGTGGAGTGTGGTGATAATCCTCTGAATGTCTCGCGTTTCCTTTCAGGTTATACCTTTTGCCAAAAACTCGATGAAAGAGAGTATCGCTCTAACACAGAGAAGACCACGAAAGATGAGCTGTTATCTCTATTGAAAGCTATCGATGAAGATTCAAAGCTCTCTGACAAAGAGAGAAAGAGGCTGCTAGGTCAGTTTCATAGTAGTAATCCAAGTATTTTTATGCAGTATTTTGGAGACAGAGTTACTAATATGTGTGTGTGAGACTTCAGATATTGATTACTTTGTATACCCCAGCCATGAAAACACTAATATATTTGTAAATCTTTTATATTCATGTATCTGCCTAATAAAATTATTTTGTGGAAATTGATGGAATTTATCCAATTAATTACCAGAGCCTACGGTGCCTGAGTTTAACCTGTATTTATAATTTAGCTTTTCTCATTCTTAATTGTTATAGGACCAAAATAATACTTCGTTTTCCTCCCCAAGAGCCAAGTCTGTTGACTCCCTCTATTCAGGTATCAAAATCTCTGAGATGGAAGACACCATGAAAGAAATCTCTCTGCCACCTTTTGTCCCAGCCCTGGATTATGTGACTATAATGTAACATTGATCTTTGACTTGCTGTGTGCTGGAGAAGAGCTGAAAAACATGTTCTGCTTGATCTTGCATAGCTTCAGGCTTGCCAGCTAACTAACCTATGTGTGTGACAAATTGCTGTCCTGTTTGAAGCTCAAATGGCACCATATTGAGGAATTGGCTCTCATGGGGTGGTGAAGTCAGTCTGGATTTTTAAGTCAGTCTGGCCTTGGTTGCCACAGGATGTTCTGTCTGTGGCTGGTTATCTTAATCCCTGCAGTGTTCTGCTCTGTCTGTAACTCTTACTGATGGCACCAGCTGTAATTAGAAAAGTGCTGGAGCGAGTGAAGGGCCTTTGGCTTGTCCTGTGGCATTTCTTATCCGTGTCTGGTCTACGGTGGAAATGCCAAGATTTGCAACACAGGCAACTGCAATAATACATATATATATATGTATATATAAAATGATCAGACAGCTAATTTTGACTCTTCTGGAGTTATCTTTGGAATGATAACACCAAAACTTCAGCTGCTGTTTAAAAAAAACAAAACCAACAAAATTTTCCATTTAAACTGTTGAGGTCTGTTCTTTTATTTAGGAACAAAAGCTAATTTAATTATGACAACAAAGTAGTAATAACTGTTGCAGTCACATGTGGTGAGCTGTTCTTAAAAAACACAACCCTGTGTCAGACTCTTATGTCTCAGTAACTAATGCTTCAGTGATTACTGGTGTCTGCTGCCAGGGGCCAGAGTGTTTCTCTGAAATGGAGCTGAAGGACTTGGTGTGCAGCAGGACAATGTTTTACTGTGTCTTGAGGGGGGATGGAAGACAAAAATGTAAAATGCTTCTTCAAGGTTAATTAGAAAGGACTTCTAAAAATTATCAGTTCCTGAAAACTAACAGGGAAGTATAAGCCCTTATAGTAGTTATAGTTCTTAGTTTTAACTGGAAGGTTTTTATTATAAATGCACTTCCTCAGAAAAATTGGCTTAGCTCATACTTTAAAATGTGGGGGTGGAAATCCTCACGTCGTGGTGGAGTTGGATTGGTTTGCTGTTCAGCAGAAGCATTTTCCCCTTCTCCCTCGTGCCTGCTGTACCATCTCGGGTAAGAGGATGAGATTCCTATCTTGGAGCCGAGCTGCTGCTGCCTGCGGGCACGGCGTGCTGCAGTGACAGTCCCGAATGACAGCTCTGTGCCCAGTGAGTCACTGCGCTGGCTCTGGGGCCAAGGCTGCGCTCGGGCTGCACCGAAGCAAAGGGGGGCACGGGGCAGGCTCAGCACGCTCCCTCCTCTTCCTAGGGTGATCCAGCTCCTCTCAGAGTACCTCACATTCCCCTCTGGATGATCTGGCCGTCACACGTTGACCTGTATAAGGTGCCTAAGGACAGCAAAGACAATCCAGGACCCTGTTTGCTGGGGGTTAATCTGACTCAGCGCTGTGCGATGTGGCAGAGCCCGATCTCTCCGTCGCTGTCCGGGCGCGGGCTGCGGGGGGCTCTGGTTGGGGTCGGGCCCTGCTCGTCACTCGGCCGCCCCAGCGCCGTCCGTGCCCGCTCGGTGCCGGCACAGCGGGCCCCCAGTCACGCTGCCCGGGGCTCGCCCTTTGCCAGCGCCGTCCGTGCCCNCGCCGCGGCGGCTCCGGGCCCGGCCGGGCCGGCTCAGCACCGCGTACCCCCCGCTCTCCGTTCGGCCCAGCAACCCAGAGCCCCCCGCTGGGCTCATTGCTGAGCCCCGGAGGTCCCGGGCCTTGCGAGGGGAACGTGTGGCCGCAGCGGTGGGGATGGGGACGGTGCCCTGTGTGCTCCCGGCAGTGATGGATCTGGGAGGGCCTCACACAGAGCAGGCGGCCGAGGGGAAACAGCGGGATTTCACAGCATCCCTTTTAATGTGGAAGAGGGAGGGAAGCGGACTGCGGCTGGTGTTGGGTTACAAGGGAAAGTAGGTTGTGATGTGGCAGGTGAGCAGAGGGAAGAGCAGAGTGGAGCGCTGCCTGAGGAAAGGCAGCCCGGGGTGTTTGTCGGGGCCGAGGTCAGGGGAGCTGCCAGGCTCTGCCTCATCCAGCGGGACAGCGCCGGGAGCGAGCGAGGAGCAGCTGCTCCAACCCCGTGTGTTTGTGTGTGTGTGTGTGTGTGTGCTCCAGGGAAGCACGGTGAAGTTTATTTAGCGCTGGTGTGCTTCACGTGGTTTGAGGACCTGTAATGAAAAGAAGCTGTGGAAAATGTTCTGTTTAAATTTTATTTCGCTGCATTTTTCTCTCGCGTTTCTGTTTTCATTAAAAATAAACGCAAGGAAGGTGCCAAGGAATAGACTTCGCTCTGTAAAGAATCAGAGTTGTTTCTGTGAAAGGAGGGATGATGATCATGCTTCTGGAAGAGGTATTGTCAAGCTTGTTTACCCAGTGGAAAGAGGGTATGTTCTAGATATGTTCTGGCAATAATAGCAGTAATCCATCAGAAAAGAGCAGACTATTGCAAACTGAACAACTAAACCAACAAGTGTGCCTGTTTACCTCATCTGCTGAGCAGTCATTTGGTAGAATGGCCCAGGAGTTCTAATACCTGCCCACCATAGCTGAAATAGGATTATTCTAAAACAAATGGTAATTAAATGAAACTTGGGCTGGGTTTGAGACTGTAGCTCTTGAGCTGGCATTTTATGGAAGGCAGCACCTGAGGGTGTAGTCTGCGTGGTAGGAATGATGGCCTGCTGGGCAAAGCTGGGGGTAGGAATCATCAGGCTGATGGTCTTGTCCCTGTCATTTATCTTCTGTGAGTCCTCAAGCGGCTGAAATGAAACCTCAGTTTCCCCTCTGTAAATGAGGTTTGTTATATTTCTTTGCTTTTCTCAGGGTAGTGAGGATAAAGAGCAGTGAGAGGTTGCAAGGCACTAGGAAGCAGTGTGTGCATCAAAGACTTAAGTGGGGCTTGGTTGAGTCATCTTTGTGGCTCAGATTTGACTTCAGGAGGATGCTTTGTGGAAGAGAATGGATGGGAAGAACGACTATCTAGTCTGGATAGAATGTGGAAGCCTTTGTGATAATGCTTTTATCCTAGCCAAATTCAACAACAGATTTCTCTCTCTCTCTTTTACCAGTCCTATTTTATATTTTATATTGCAATGGTTGCTATGCTCTTCTCTGTTTTTTCTCAGCCCCTTTATTAACAGAGCTCTTCATCCTCCATCTGGAGGTGGAATGAGTCTAACAGTACCTGTACTGATACCTGTGTGCCAGGGGTGTTCTCTTGTGCCATTTATCCCAAGCTTTTCATGCTGTTTTCTCTTCTAAAATAGAAATGACACAGTGCTGTGGGCAAGTGTTGCATGCTGTTGTCTCTCATGCATCAAGCAGGATGATGATCCTGAGTCATTGCTGTAGAGCAAAACTCTTCCTTACATGCCCTGAGCTCTCCATCTGTCCTGAGGAATCACATTGTGCAGTCAATTTAAGCACTGGTGGAGCAGGCTTAGTTGTTACAGCTGTTTTATGAAAATAAATCTCAGTGCTGCATTTTATATTTCTATGCTGTTGCCTGCTTCTGCTGCATCCTCTTCAGTCTAGTTTTTGATGCTGTATTTTCTCTCAGTTGCTGTGGGGTGCCTCTGGAGAGTGTCTTTCTTGCTGAGAACTTGGTTTATTTCAAGATGTGAAAGTGGGGATGGTGGGATACTAGGGGAAAGAGGAAGTTCTTGTCTTTCCAGGAGCTTTCTTTCATTTTGAAAGCAGACTCTTCCTGACTCCCACTTCACAGAACATCTAAGTTATTTAATTTAGAGACATCATATGCTCTCAAAGAGATTTCTGTAAAATTAAAGCCTGAGCAGCAGCTTCATGCATGATTAGTTTTCAATGGTGGATGTAGAAATTAGATTCTTTATAGGGAAATCTGAGAGTGAAATAAGTGAAGATAAGGGACAGTGAGACTTGGTTTTGTACTGGTAATTTCTTCAGTGTAAGTTTGGGTACACTGCAGGTATCTGCAATGTGATATAAATATCCTTTAATATGTAATGGGTAATAAACCAGGATTTTAATTGCTATAACTGTTCTTTACTGTCTTAATTGAAAAACCCAAACAACTGTGATATTTTATGCACAAATCAGGACTCTTGGATGTAATGAAAATATTGACATAGAATTTTATATTAATTTCTCTGTAGCTCTTTTGCTGCTTATTAATGCTTTTGGATGTCTCAGAAGTTTTTAAGTTGTGAGCAGTTGAGGCAGACCATAGTTCAGGAATATGTTATGTTCAGGAAGATTTATTGCTGTGTAGTAAGAAAATGTTGTCTTGTAATCTTTTGTAAAACAGGTTTGTAATATTGTTCTGAAGGTGTTTTTCATGGTTCTCTTAGAAGCAGGAAAGCAGTGCTAGGAAAGAAAACAATGTCTTTTTCTCTCATCTGTATCATTATGGCAAGGGAACAGTTTGAGATTTTTGAGAACTGACTAGGACTGCAGATTAAATAAATGGTGCTGTGTTGAAAGCATCCCATTTTGTGGAAGATGGGAAGTAAGTCACTGAGTCCAGGTCCCGTGCCATTATGGGGATGACATCATATAACTCCTCATAAGAATTCTTTCATTCTTAATTTTTTTTTCTTAATCAAGAGGACTTCTGGTGATGTGTACCCACTCAGCTGTGTCAGAAAAAGTTTATTCATTCCCTTTTCCATATTTTTTCTTTTTCTAAAGAACCAACTGAAAATGTCTCAGAATCCTGACAAGCTAAATTCAAGTGAAGAAAAGTTGAGTGGTTTGGAGGATGATCAGGAGGAGAACTTGGACAACTCGGATCAGTCAGTCCGGAAAAGAATACGACAGAGTGCTCCAGGGTCACACAGAGATGAGACACCAAAGTGTAAGCAAAACTGCTTTATGAAATACAATTAAAAAATGGTCAATTCTGTAATTGTTGTTGGAGGAAATCCTGCTGTTTTATAGCATTCTATGCAAGTTTGACTGTCTTGCAGTTAAATACAGAGTGACTCTTGATGATATGCCTTGAAACTGTAACACTGTTCTCCCCATTTTCTTTTTGTTTTCCTAATTGTGCACCCAGTGTGTACATTTTCTTAATTGTACACAATGACCACGTTGCTCTGAGCCACATATATCCTAAATATCCCGGTGTGCTCTTGGAATGGATAAACACCACCCCAGTGTGCTCCAGCTAAACTGGCTCTGCTGTTTGCCTTATCAGCTGAACTTTCTGCATTGCTGCAGCCCCTGTTCCTACTGCAGGGCAGAAAGGGCTGTTATCTACAAAGGGATGTCCTGTCAGCCCCCTCACAAGATAGGTGGAAAGTTGCATATTTAATCCTAATACTACTTCCATGTAAGCAGGACTGCGTATGTTTCCTAAGGCATATTTTTCTTTGCTATTCTACTTTTAACATGAAGGTGCAAATACAAATACTGGAGACAATATTTCTGGCAAATCTGTAGATAAAACCAAGGGGAAGTTTTCTGGCTCCAGGGATTCAATTCAAAGAATCAAAAATGCTCAAAGTTTTACATTTCTGTAGGGAGTGGCTCAGCAGTAAGATGTTGTTTGTTGCATTCTTTTTATTTTTCAATTGTGTTTGTTATGACTTGAGGTTTAGGGTGGTGTTTAGTGTCGTGTTACTCAGAGGAGATGTTCTGGGGGAGTTTCTGTTCTGTTCCTTGCTGGGTGCCTGGTAGGAAGTGGGATGTTTGTATGGAGAGAGGCTCTGAACACGTGGAAGTAAAAAGCATGGCACAGTCTAGCACTGCACTGTACCACAAAGAAGTGGTTTGGTCTCAAGCCCTTCCCTTGTGTAAGGGAGCAGGTATGAGAATGAAGTGATGTGATTTAGGAGCAATCTTTGGCCAATGAAAGAATCTTAGCTCTCCCCACTGCTGTAGTGAAGTCATTTGGCACTCAGACAAGAGCACTGTGAGCTTTGCTGTCAGCCGGTTCTTCTCAGAATATCAATCCTTGCTGTGTTCCCAGAGTCACTGTGCAAAGTTAAGCTCCAAGCAGAAGGAAATAAGGATTTAGGAGAGCTGCATGAACAAAGCAAGGTATTGATGAAAAATGAGCACACTGGAACCCAGCTATATGAACTCAGAAGAGCTCTGCATGGCAGACAAGTGATGGACACTTCCTTTTGAAAGACCTTTTCTATGTAATTACTTAAGTCCAATCAACATGGATTATCAAATGAGGTGGTCATAATAGTTTGTCTGAAACACATCTTCGGGAGCCCAGCCTGCGAAGATCCCTGTTTGGTTTCTTTCACTTTGGGATTAGTATGTTGCTCCTATGCCTGGACTGTAGCTGAAGTGAACAAATGGAATGGATCCATCAGGGCACCAACTCTTTTACTAACCCAGGGCCCAGTTTGAGGCTGCTGGTCAGTCCCAAATACCTGCCAGGAGAAGAGCTCTCAAGCATTGCTGCTGCCACTGCTGCTGCTGATGTCCTCTGTTGTTTGGGTGATGGCCTCTGGGGGAAAAAAAGAGTTTGGAGGAGTGCCATTTGCATTGGAAGTAGTGAGAATAATTAGCTACTGGTGTGCTGCTGCTTAACAGTGATGGTGATTGTTTGTTGACTGCTTTAATGATGAAATCACTTCTTGTAAAGCTGAAATGTCAATATCTGCACATATAATAATACTTGTGGAAGTAGTATGGTGAAAATACTGCTATTTGTAATTATTTCTTCCTACAGCATGGAGAAAGATGCCAAGATGCTATTAAGCCATCCTAAAGAAGTATTGGTTTGTGCATGGGGTTTGTTTGGAAATGGTTTATAAAGGAGCTTGATAGAAGCGATTGATGTACTGAGCCCAGAATATCAACTGGGATCCACTGCCTGGTTTTTTGAAATGCTCCAAACCTGTGTCATCCACCAGATGGGAAAGGAAGGGAAGGAAAGGAGAAAAATCTTCAGCTTATGCTGTCATTTGACCCTGTGTACTGTCAATAAGCTGGAAAGGGTCCAAAAGACTCTTTCTGAAGGCTTTTGTTGAGAACTGTCTGACAGTGTAATTGATGTTGCAGCCAGTCCCTCTCGGCCTGTGTCAATAGAAGAGCTCATGGAGACAGCAAAGGGAGTCACCAACATGGCACTGGCACATGAAATTGTGGTGAATGGAGACTTCCAAATAAAACCAGCTGAATTGCCAGAACACAGGTAAGGTTGGTACCAAATAGGTACCTACATAAAGTTGTGTTTGTAGAACTGCAGAGCAGCTCTGGGGGATCAGATAAAGGCTCTGGCTGGTGTCTTGTCTGGCAGTGTCTGGGAGGAGATGGGAAAGAATATAAGAAGAAGGTGGTAACTGTGCAGTTCTGCTTCCCTAGGTGTGTGTGTGAAAGGTGAACATCTTGGATTAATTGGACATGTGTGGTGCAAATCCCAGAGTGCTGTGGTTTCTGTTGTGTCCCCTTGCCCCAGGACTCTGAGGCCACAGCCTTCCCAGTACCCCAGTCTGGCTGCAGATGTAGGGAGTGCTTTTAGCAATTTTTAAGCTTCCACTGCCTGGGGGAGTAAGATGAAACTGATTATTTTAGCTTTTCCTGTCTGTTTCTTTAGGGGTATTTTGGGAAGAGATTCCTGTGTTTTATTAGGTTAGTCCTTGCTCCTTTCAGGTTTGAAGCCTTTCCTTCTGTGTGTGAGTCTACAGTAATTGTGTGCCCTGCTGAGAGGGGAGAGGGAGAACAGAGGAAGCTTCATCTTCTGTTCCTCTCTCTCACACAGCAAGGTGTGGCTGATGGCCCCCTGGCTTGATGTGGGAAGGGGTGCATATTCCATGGAAGGAACTTGGACCCCATTGGGGCCAATGTTGAAGTTACACCTGGTGTGAACAGGAACTGTCAGTATTTTGAATTCCACTGAAGCAGTGGAATTAATTTGTTTTTTATACAAACTGATCTTGGCCCTTATCTCAGAGTAGGTGCAATACTTATGTAGTGAAACAGAAGATTTAGTGTAAGGGAAGTTACTTAATTTCTGTTAGATTTACTAATGAATTTTATGTAGTTGAATTTATTTTACTTAGTGGGGCCTTTAAAAGGAATGTGAACACTGGTCTTTTGAAGTCAAAATGTAATTTTTGCCATTTTTGTTTTTGTCCAGTTACCTAGATGTAGCATGTGATAATTACTTTGAAGGATTTTAATTTGTAGCCCCCTTTGCTCGTGTGTAACCCTGTATTAGGACATAACCCATTCAAAATCCTGTGTCCAGTTTTTCTTGCTTCTCTGAGTAACTTTAAATGATGGATCTGTGTTAATCATCATATAGTTACTATTACATTGTATTCATATTATTACATGCTATGCTTCAGGAGCTGCAGGTTATCTTTGTAAGGTATTGTATCAGAGACCAGTATCATTCTTTTTAACATGTTTATTCACAGCTTAGAGAAGAAAGTCAGAGATATTGTGCATAAAGCTTTCTGGGATTGTCTGGAAGCTCAGCTAAAGGATGACCCCCCGACATATGATCATGCAATTAAGCTATTGGGAGAAATTAAAGAGGTAAGATGTTGTGATATGAAGGGAAATGATTAAATTTGAGTAGCTGCACTGATATGAATGAGCAAAAGTGGTTGGAGTTTGGCTTTTCATAAAAAAATCCTCATGTTCTTTTTCATTACTTTGAACATATACAAGCTGTATAATCCTAGAGGAGAAATTTGAATATAAAACCAAATGCAAAGCCATGTAAGGTGGTTAACAGGTAAGCAATACCAGTTCCATAATTCCCAGCTTCCTTCGTGTTATGGTACTGGTATTAGTTATGGAATCAGTGAGGTGCTCCAACACTGGGCTGATAAAATCAAGCACAGCAGTCTGAAGTATGATCTGTGCCACAGAGGATTTACCTCTTAGTAACTTCAGTATCACACAGCGTGAGGTGAAAAATGTGGAGTTGGTGAGTGGTAGTTAAAGAAATTTTAAAAATAACAAAAAAATTCAACGATTTAGTTGTTTAGATAAGAATCCCTGGTTGTGTTCAAGGACAGGTTGGATGGGGCATTAAGCAAACTGGTTTAGTGGGAGGTGACCTTGCCCATGGCAGAGGCTTGGAACTAGGTGATCTTTAAGGTCTCTGTGACCCAAACCATTCTAGGATTCTATAATTCTGTAAGAGGTGGTTCAGTAACTGTTTTGATCCTTACAGTCTTTGATATGTAGAACTAATGCACTGTTAAAAACTTTCCATTTCAGAGTCTTCTGTCTTTCTTGTTGCCTGGTCATACTAGACTGAGAAGCCAGATTACAGAAGTTCTTGACCTGGATTTGATAAAACAGGAGGCAGAGAATGGGGCCCTTGACATTTCTAAGTTGGTCAAATTTGTTATTGGGATGATGGGGACTCTCTGTGCTCCAGCTCGAGATGAAGACATTAAGAAACTGAAAGATATTAATGAAATAGTTCCTCTTTTCAGGTACTGAAATGTGTTTATTAGCCACATTCAGAGTCCCTTAAATAATTTTAGAGGTTGGGGGGGCAGCTTGCAACTCCTAGAAGGAGAAGAGTGATAGGGAAAAGGATATAGCTGTGGGTGTGAAGGGGAGAGATGCTCCAGGAGTTATTAACAAGGACCATCTCTAATCTGGTGAGTTGGAGTATTTATCTGGCTCCTGCATGTCACAGAAGGACATTTGCTTAAATGTCAAATGCAAATGAGCTTTAAGGTAGCAGATGAATAGTCAGTTTGTATCAGAATTGAGTGTCAACAGCAGAAGGTGAAAACAGCACACAGGAGCTTAGGGGAAAAGCATTACTGGTTTCCAACCAGCTTGTCCTTTCCTCCCAGTTTGAGTTCTCTTTACCCCACTCCCTGTGTAATTCCCTGCCAGTTCTAAAGGGAGTGTGTGTTCCACATCTGGGAGCATCTAGGCTTCTGCTTTGCAACCAAGTTCTCGGTGGAACAGCTCAAGGTCTCAATAGTTGGGAGAAGCTTCATTAACCTTGCTGTTTTCTGATTTGATAAGGTTCCAGAGTTCAGGTCCAGGACTGACTTGGCAGAAATACTGCCAGCAGGAATTAGGTTGCTTTTAAATTAAGGTGTTTTTCTTTGGTGTTTATTTGTTTGTTTTTTCTTTTTTGCCCCTTGGGTCTGATTATTCACTTCCCACTGAGGTTGGTTTTCCAGGCTGCCAACAGCCATGGCATGCAAGCTTGGAAACCCAGATATCTTTTCATATACAATATTTCACATCCTGGGAGATAAAATCTATGGAGCTAGTGAAGTTAATTCCATGGAGGCTTTTTTACAGGAGAGCAAGATTTGTTTCCTACTTGGAAGAGGCACATGCATGCATGGACATGCTTGCTTCAGCTTTCTTTGTCTCATGCTCTGAATTTGTTAAGCTGTTACTGTTTCCCATGCATGTTTTTGCTCTTTCCTTAGACAATCTGTAATAGATCTTGTAAACAGCACCTCTGAAACATCTGCAACTTTGAATAACTTTTTCTGTTTGTTTGTTTAGAGCAATTTTCTCTGTATTAGACCTAATGAAAATGGATATGGCAAACTTCGCTGTCAGTAGTATTAGGCCAAAATTAATGCAGCAGTCTGCTGAATATGAAAGAAAGAAGTTTCAGGAGTTTCTTGAGAAACAGCCAAGTATGACTTTGTTCCTTTCTTTCTTCCCCTCTGACCTCCCAGTAAACTGCGTATCTTTGCTTGTAGATCATGAAAATAACTCAGATATTTTTATAAGTTCTAGAATTCATATGGTAAATGACAGCTTGTGCCCCAAAACTATGGTTAGAAAAAATCTGCCAGAACAATAGTTCTGTCCTTGGTACATTCAGTTTAATTTCAATACAGGGTAGGGCATGATTACCCAGCCTCATCTCACCTCTGATTTCCTGTAGCTGTGTGGTTTTGTTTTAGACGTTCTGCTTGATGCAATAAGTGAAATGCATGTCATACCTGATATCATGGGCATTAGTCATAGTAACTAATGGGATTGTTTGGAAATTATTGGTGGAAAAAGCTAACTTTGAAAAGGAATTTTCTTAACAAGATTTTTTCCCCTGCTCTTCCAGATTCTTTAGACCTTGTCACAAAGTGGTTGCAAGAAGCA
The DNA here is from genome assembly GCA_013397075.1 of Rhabdornis inornatus. Lineage (NCBI taxonomy): Eukaryota > Metazoa > Chordata > Aves > Passeriformes > Rhabdornithidae > Rhabdornis > Rhabdornis inornatus. The sequence goes on from VWZS01004859.1 coordinate 1,821,170, forward strand.
GCAGATGATCTTGGAAAGCTGGGACATGAAATATTGCCTCCCCACTGTGGTGATGGTGCCACTGGTGGAGCTTCTGCCTTGTGCTTCACTGCTGTACAAAATCAGGCCTATCTGAAGCTCCTGAAGTGGGATCACATGAACAGGCCTTTTCCAGAAGTAGGTATTTAACAGAAAAATTGGTTCTGTGCTTGTTCCACTCCTCTATTCCCAGGACACAGCAGAAGCTGTTTGGATTTGTAGCCTTGCAACACGTACAGTACTAAACCATTGGTCTCTGCCTGGGAGATCTGGCAGCTCTAATAGGTGCTTGTCTTTCAGTGCTGAATCCTGCTTAGCTGGAAAAGAGGAGTCAATGCTTTTCATTGTGCTCCTGGTGCTGGCCTGCTGTTCCCTGTGCCTTTGCTGCTGCTGCAGTGTCCCTTCCCAGCCCTGCAGTCTGACTCCATGCTGTGCTGGCTCCCTCCCTCCTTGCAGACGGTGCTCATGGACCAGACACGCTTCCTGGAGATGCAGCTGGAGCTGGAGCAGCTCCTCGTGGTGGGGACAGTGCTGCTGGTCACGTTCAGTGCAGCAGGCCCAGCACTCATCGATGTGCCTGGATTCGCTGAGAAAATCAAAACCATCGTCAAGGTGCTGCTGACAGGAATGCATCTCCCGTGAGTATGGCGCAGTCCTGCTCTCAGGGGCAGGTGCAGCTCTGCTGTCACCCTGGGGAATGATCAGTTAAGCATTTTTCTGGCTGAGGACTGCAGGAAGTGCAAAGGAGGTGATGAGGGCTTTCTATGAGCCCAGGCTGACAGCTTTTCTTCAGCTTACTCGCACAGAACTGTCTTTGCTTGCTCTGCTCTTTTGTTATTTGTACAAGCTGCTTTTTTCAGTGTTTTCCATAGTGCCAGGCTGGCACAGGAGAGTGCCAGCAGCTGCCTCTGCTCAGAGTTTGGGCCAGGCTCCCCAAAAACCTGAGTTTGGCACAGTGAGCTGCTTGCAGATTTAGTGATTACTCTACACCTACGGGTTTTGTTTTAGTCAGAGCTGTCCTCAGGCAGAAAGTCAGCTCTTATGCATATGAATTGTTCAGGCTTGAAGTCTTGAATGTTCTGCTTCCTTGCTTTAGACCTCAGCTTCAGTTTTCATGTATATATAATTATATTAATCTTTATAATTGACATTATGCTTTTCCACTACATTTGATAAATAAGGCAACTCTACTTGAATGGTTTATTTTTAAAAAGTGGGAAAACAGTGAGTTTATAATAATTCACTTATGCTGTACCTCATGTTTTCTAGCTCCTTTAACATGAAGGAATCTCTGGCCACCGTGGGTGAGAAGGTGTGTGCTGAAGTGAACAGCTGCCTTTCCCAGCATGGCTTTACCCCGTTCTCAGCTGAGAGAGAGGCTGTGCTGAAGGGACAGATCCAGGCGGTGGCCAGCCCGGATAACTCCATCTGCAAACTCATAGGTGGGTCTGGAGAGTGCTCTGCTCTCCCTGTCTGTGCAACTGGGGCTGGAGGGTGTGCAGGGCTCTTGTTTCCACCTTGTTTCCACCTTGTCTTTCCAACCTGCTGACCATTTTCAGGCTTGTTTCATTTTACATGAGGTTAGCTGTTTCTAATTCACAGTCCCTTTTGAAAACAAACCAAACCCATTTTTTTCCAGATTCTCGAATTCAAAAGTTTCTGGAGAATTATCTTGCATCCAGTCACCAGAAATCATTGCCTGCCATTCCTGGAGGATTAGGCCCTATTCAGAGGGAGCTGGAGGAGATTGCTGCCAAGTACATTCGTCTTGTCAACTACAACAGAATGGTCTTCAGCCCTTACTATGATGCAGTCCTTCACAAAATACTGACTAAGGAAGAATCCCAAATTGTAGGGAAGTCAGAAGAATCATAAAACCAGTCTGTGTGCTACCAATACAGTATTGTCAGCTATTAAATAAAACTTGTACCAATATTTGTCTAGGAAAACAGCTTTCCATGTAAATACTGGTTCCTTTTCACCCATGAGTGGTGGCTGATGAGGGAAATACAGGAGATGCAAAAAGGTTTCTGAGGTAAAAGATTAAAGATGCATTTCTAATATAATTATGCAACCTGGGGGGGGATATCATAGGAGTTTTCTGGCTGCAATTTTTAGATTTTTGAGCTGATGATAGGTTGGGCAAGTTTAAGAACCAAACTTTGTATTTAAGTGGCTCATTTTAGGGCATTTAACTCTTAATTTACAGTGAACTTAGTTTAATTTATCCAGAGCTGATTAGCAATGGTTCTTCCCAGAAGAGGCGATTTGGAATTTTAAAAAATCTAACTTTAAAGAATTAATAAAGCTAAAATTCTAAAGAACTTTGCCAGACAAAACACCAAGCCAAGCAGCACTTTACTGTAACATTATGGTGAGTATGGTAGGCTTACTAGTTTTTTCTGTATTTTACTGCATTTTTAATAGCATTTTTTTGCTGTTTACCTGCAGATGTTACAAAATATAATATATTTTTGTAGCAAATTTTCTGGTTATTGGGTAACTGTCCTCTGCTATGTACAGTACTCCCAGAGGTGGCAATCTTATAGATTGCAGCTGTATTTATATCTTGTAAAGATTTCAGAAAGGGCAGAGCTAAAATGTTTTGATAAAAGTGGCATTTCTTACCTTTTTTTCCTAGTAATTTACTCCTTTTTAGGTGAAATACTAAAGCAAATTGTCATTTGCAGACAGTGGATTTAAAGTGTGTGAAACTTTAGGCTGAAAATTTTGGGCTTTTTTAAAAACTACAACAGGAGATGGTTGCATATTCAGTCATGTCTTCAAAAATATCCAGGAAGTGTAGAGCACTGTGGGCAGTATAAGTGATTTTAATGTACTGTGAGAGATGAATGGTTTGATGTTAGTTTGAATATACAGGGAATATTTTAGTAGATTTTTTCACTTTGTAGAGGTGTTTTTGAAACTTAGAATATTTGTAGGTCTTGAATTGCTATGTGTTGTATAGAGGAGAAGAGCTCACTGATCTTACATTGCAATCTCAGGCTCAGCTGGGAGGTAAGTGAAATTTTCCTCTGGTTGAGCACAACAGTGTATTACAGTAATCAATATTTGATGGTTTTATGAAAGCAAAGTTTGTAGTTACACACAGTAAGTGGCCCAAGTATGAGGTTGTCCAAACCAGAGCATGCTATCTTTAAAAAACAACCAACAAGGTATGTGAAATAAATAAATAAAGGGGTCCTTGTATTGCCAACAGGCAGGTTAATTTAGGAATCAGCCAAAGTAACAGACCTTGTAGAAGCACTTGATTATGATCCACTGTTGATGTTTCCTTTCTAGTTTCCTTTGAATATCAGTGTGGATAAAGCTGCACCAACTTTGTGTTTGGAAGGGGATAGGAGAAATAAGACCTTATTTTCTATATTAGCCTATGCAACTCTAAACCAAATCCTTTCTCATTCATTACAAACCCCATTCCTGAAGGGAAAAACCCAGCAAATCCTGGGAGAGTTCATCAGCTCAGACAAGTGATTTTTCTCTTGGCTGAATGTACTCAGCCAGCAAAATGAATGTCTGTCTTTGAATCCTTCTATGAGAACTCAAAAATAAGGTTGGTTAGCCAGATAAAAGGGTTCTGAGTAGGGTCTATTTAATTGGATCAGTGAAGGATTCTACAGAGGTCTTCAAGGCTGCTGCCTCAGCTTGCTGGGCTTTGCTATGAGAGCAGGCTGTGCCTCCCAACACAGCCCAGAGCTCTGCAGCTGCACCAACTCCTCAGCCTGCGCTGAATGAGCCACCAGAGCCATCACTGCTGGAGACAGCAACAGGATAGAAACCAAGGCAAAGCTGGTTTCAGCTTTGTTAAATGACAGCTGCTCAAGTTAGAAATTGCTGCTCTTTTTTTATCTTTCAGCACCGCCTAGGAGCTGCCTTTAGAGGCAATTTCACTAACAAGAGTTAGATGAGGTACAGGACGATCTCGAGGGTGTGAGGAGGAACATAATGGTGAGACAGGTACCTAGAAAAGCCCTTGAAAGGTGTGTGACTGATGGCAGAGTGAAGGGCACTGCTTTAGCAGTGGACAAAACCCTCATTGAGGAGAGGGCTGCTCCCAGGGCTGGGATTCAGGATTCAGGGCCAATGAGGGCCTGCTCCTGCCATGGCAGCAGGGACTGTGCTGCCACCAGTGCTTGTACGGCCTGCAGGGTCCATGCAGGAAATCCCATCTCTCCTCTCTGGATGGGTTTGATCCCAAGATTTCATGTAGCAGAAAAATCCTAGAATGAGGCAACCGAGTGCAGTACTCACCTGTGGCTCCACTCTCACCTCCAGGGCCCACACAGAAGGAACAAATGCTCCTGGCACAGGTGCTGGGGACCTTTCAACAGGAAAGATCTAAAGGAACTGCAATAAAAGCATGGTAATGATTCTCCCAGGTTGTTCTTCTTAACGAGAGTGTTTGACAGTTTCTCTACATCTTCTCTAAAAGAAACAAGGAGATGAAATTGAGTGGCAGAGCAAGGAGGACAGTCCAGGATGGCTGGGGCCAGCCCCATCTCCATGTGCAGGTGCTGCTTCACCCTTTGCCTTGGCAGAGAGGAGCCCTGGCTGCGTGGGAATGTCTTTCATTTGCCCCAGGCTCTGACTGTCCTGTAGTCCAGGGGGTTCTTAGGATCTTATCAGAGTGCAATTCCAAACAGCCAATTCCAAGTGAAAAGCTGAAGTACGCATAGAAACTGCTTGGAAAGCTCACATAGTGTTTTTTTAGCTTGTTTGAAGATAACAAGTGCAATGATGTAGCTGATTATTAACATTTAGCTTTGTACACTACATGGAAGACCAGGGCAGGTATCCAGGACCAGGCTGTGTGAGCCAGTGCTCCTGGACTGGCCACATTGAACTGAGTTAGTCTCACAGTGCTGTCTTTCTTCAAGCAGTCCTGGAATTACAAGCCAAAGTGTGCTGTATCCTCTAGAAAATGGAAACCAAGCTCATTCTAATATGTATGCTCTGATCAATTTCCTGTGACGGTATAATTAGCATTGCTTTTGAAGTGGCTGAGTAATATTTAAGAAGTACCTTGTTGTGTTTGAATAAAACTAGAATGAGGCATGATGTTATGGATATCCTTTTATTTTAAAGGAATGTGTTTTTTTGTTGTTTTTTTTTTGTTGTTTTTTTTTTTTAAATTTTCAACTACAAAACAGATTCCTTACATTCTGCCATAAATAAAAACGAACAATAAGGCAGGACACTACATGAACAAACTGAGAACAACTTTTTTCCAGAAAATGTGAATTAAAAATGCTTCACAAGTATAAGCCATCCAGTTTTTAAAATAAAACTGTTGAAAACCCACAAGAGTTCAAGTGGTAGATGTATACACCTCGAAGAACAAAATACAGTTTTGACATTTTGCACTTTTGGTTTTGAAAACCGAGTTTTGTTCAGAGCACATTCTAAGGTTGTTCGGGCTGTTTTCAGATCAAGAACCATATGGGAGAAGAGGCACCACAGTAACAAAACCATTTTCAAGGATTTTTTTGTTTGCAGCTGTCCCTTTTAAATGCTTGACTTTTAAGAGACTGATTCAATGCAAGTCTTTGTCTGTCACAGCAGAACTCCAAACTTGTTTCACCGGATTCTCTTTTGCTGCCGTGCTCTGTAAATGTCATGTACAGGGGGAACTACAGATCCTTTCTCCTCGTCGTCATCAGAATCCTCATGTGATCTCTTCACAGCCTTGTTGAGAATGGTGTTGTTTTCCACAGGTCCATTGCCTTCCACAGCTATTTCAGGCAGGCCGCCCGTGATTATCCGTACAGCTTCATCCACAGCTTCACAAAGAGACACAGAAGCACTCAGTGTGTGACACTCAGACCCCTGACCAGCAACCAGCACCCCAGCAGGGACACCCAGAGACACCTCGGGGACACTTCTGCAACATAAGACACTTTCCTGCCCTGTTCTACAAACTCTGAGCTGTGGTGAACACCAATTATAAAGGAAATGCTGCTGCTCCAGCTCAAGCCCTCCCTTTACACAGGAATTTAGGTCATTTGAGAGCTTTAATAAAACAGGAAGGCCTTTTGGGAATCAGGGTAACTAGTTCATGATTCACCAGAAACGCTGCAGAGCAAGTCAGTTTCTGCATCTCAACAGAGGAAGCCTCAAAAATACCCTGTATAATTTAAACAGATATTTTAGTTTCACTCAAAGAAATTAAATCCTACATTTCTTTCTCTGTGATCATTTTTTCCTTAAACTAACTAGGGGGGTGAAGAATAGCATATTATCATCTGCTGGAAGGATCTGTGCTGTTTCTCTGTTCCAGAACTCTCCTTCCCTTCTTTGCAGGAGCTCAGAAAGCACTGCCTGCAGCTTGTGCCCAGGCACTGCAGCAACCTGCACTCAGAGTTATCCCCACCAATGACCTCAGCATGCTGCAAATTTGTAACTTCACATTACAGCTGCAATTCTGCTGGAAATGCTGCCTTTAAAGGGTATTCTCAAAATCTTCATTTCTTTCTTTCAGCTGATACCACCAACATATTAAAAGAACAGCTGATGATTTGCAGTTTTTTGACTTTTTGTTACCTCCCTCCAGGTAAATGTGCAAACATCTCTATGCAGATTCCAGCCCACTCTCCTCTGCTCTTAAACACTAATTACAATCTGCAAATGAGGTCTGGGTTTTAGACAGCAATATCCATATGTAAACCCGTCTTATGCAGCATTAGCACAGCCTCCAGAGAGGACAAGTAACTTACTGTCTGGCAGTTTGCATCTTCTGAATATCTCCATGAGCTCATCCACTTGAACAAAGGGACCCTGATTTGTTACCAAAGGGAAAAAAATAGTTTAGAAGGTTATTTTCAATAGAGTGATATACACTGTGGTTCTGTCACGACAGAATGTCTTCCACAGCTTTCTGAAACGTTCAGAGTTCTTTAAAACAAACCTGAAAACAAATAGGAGGTGGCAGGAGCTTCATGAGAACTACAGCTGCTGGTGGAACAGGAAATACCCCTCCCGGGACAGGATGTAAACCTGGAGCTGTGGGGAGAAAAGCTGGGTTAAGGCAGTGCAAGACAGCTGGACCAGAGCTGCTTTTGCACTGCATTGTTATTTGATACAAATAATTAGTAGCCTGTTCCCTTTGCCTCTACTAATTCCATACTGTACACACAGCCATCTGCTCTGTGAGCAGTTTGTGTAACAGCTTATTACCATTTACCAGACCCCAAACTCCTTGTACTTATTTCCATATGACCTTGGCATTAATTAAAACACACATGCCTTTAGCAACCCAGTGAAATGACAGCCTAGGAGTTAAGTACAGGTTTAGGTGACTGAGGAGTAGGAAAGCCTCTGATTAGGCTGGCTGAACTCGCCACAGGTGAAACACAACCACTTCCCAAAGCCTGACTTACGTGCTAAGTGCCTTGGCTGAAATGGAATCATCTGCTGAGTGTCTGGTTTGGGATATTCAGGTTTCCTGTCGACTTCATCCTTGAGGACAGGCACGATGGAAGGTGCAACCACAGGGTCTGGAATTATTGCTGCTAGCTTGGCACGGGAGACATCCTGTGAAAGCCAATTAGAGAGCGCTGAACTTGGCAGGATCACATTGCTTGCTTCAATTACAGAACAAAACCTCACTCTGCACCAGTCACTTATTCTCACTTTGTCTTCATTATCATTTCAGACGTCCTCTTACAAGACCATCTGGGCAAAACTTGCACATTTTAATCCTACAGTGTCCCAGCTGGGAATGGAAACACTCGTTTCTGTTACTGAATGGGACTGTGTTTGTCATTTTCAACCAGCTCCTTTTTTAGGTTAAGAGGATTTAGGTGAACAGGTGCAGACCACTAAGCCTTCACAACTATCATTTCTCCCTCATTTCATTCCCTAGATTGCTTTATCTGGAAAGAAGTAAAGCATAAGGCAGTCAGCAGGCATGCAAAGCATCACTTCAAAAAGGATTACGTTTTGGCATGTTCCAAGCAGCAGGAGTCAGCCCCAGGGCTGCACCATCTTAGGTACACACTGCTCTGCATGCACTTAGCAAAATGTACTTGCTTGTAAGCTCACATCTAACTTCAAAATAACTTTGCCCCCAGTGCATTCAAACACAAGTATGCAGTGGCTCAATGTGAATATGATTTCCACCTATCAGATTATTTTTCAGCTCTGTGATGGCCAGCAATACAGCTGCTTTGTTAACTTTGGCATCTGTATTTCTCATAAATTATTTTTCTGTGTAAGAAGTAAGCGGAAGCTGAGGCACTGTTTTAGAGGCATGGATTGAGGGTTCTCTTCCTGTCCATGCAAATGGCAATCAGCTGTTTCTGCTTCTCTGGCAGCCTTAGAAAAATCTAAACCAACATCCTGTTCTGTTCTAATGATTCCCCAAAGTGTTAAATGACAGAAATAGTAAAAATGTGTGTGGCTAGAAACAAAACAGGAGACCACCAGATACAGGGGTCTGGCCTAGACTTTGAACTCCACATGGCAGCATCAAAGCACTTTAGCCCTAAGAAACAACTGGGAAAAAAGGCAGGATCTTTCCTCAGCCATTCACAGCAAACATTGGGACTGCAGCATGTGGGGTTTGATACAGCTCCCAGCGAAGTCAGGGGAGCTTTGCCACCTCAGAGCAGAAGGACAGCAACCCATATTTCACACAGGTGACCTGATCCTACAAATTTCCCAAGGAATTTTGGTTTCTGAAGGAGGTGTGAAGTGGAGGCCTGTAGCTGCATGGGAATATGAGAGGCAACCAGGAATACCCAAAGCTGCAGCTGTTACTGATGGTCCTGCTTTACCTGCTTTTCTAGCAAGGGGAAGGACTGTAAGGCAAGTCCTAAACAAGGAATTGCTCAAGATTTCTAGGACTGAAAAGAACAACAGTGAACTGCTCTTACTCACTCACCTTATAACCAAGGGCCTTCAGCTCGCTGGCAGAGCAAGGGTACAGATCCATGAACTTATACCTGTCCACCAGCAGAGCTGTTTCTTTGCCCTCATATTCTTCCTTGAATGCTGTAAACCTCCGTTTTTCCACTTTCAGGATGCTGGCCAGATCCCCAATGTTACTTTCAAAGGCTAAAAACCGAGCCCAGATTTCCCTGGAACAGAACAGGGACACTGAGAGTTACTGAAGGAGGAAGGATTGCTGAGAACAACCCAATTAAAACCACACAAGAGGACAGACCCAAAGGAAGCCACCTGGGAGTGCATGGCCATTTCTATTATTTATTTCAGAGGCATCTAAAATAGGCATTACCCTCCCAGTGCCTTCTATATTTCTGTAAGAGCTTTCAGTCTGGTGGACTGCAAAGGAATTTGTTCCAGAAAGGAAAGGATTGCTGGTGTCAAGGACTTCAGCATTTGAGGTGAGCTTTTATCAAACACTCTGCTCATCCATTACACAGAGCTTCACTCTGAAGCTGATATGGGAAGGACTTTTTACCATGCATTATGATCTAGTTTCTCTGCACAGACCAGCATATTCTAGCTGGCAAGAACACAACAGGCAGTGCTTCAGAATTTTATACAGCCCAAAATACATATAGTTACTGACTTCTCCATGGAAAATCTCATATATAACTTAAGCAACATCTGACTGTATTTCTGGACTTGATTCAACTTTCAATTTAGTTTTGGAGTTCACCTTTCAAGAACTTAAGCTTTTAAGTTCTGGTGTTTTCTCACTTTCAAAGCAGGCATGAAAGTATTTCTCACAAAAGATCAGAACTGAAGTGCAGAACGAATGTGCACAGCAGTGCCATATTTGATTCCTCAGTTTTGATGCTTTTGTCTACTAGAATAATAATGGTGAAGTGAGCCCTCAGACTGCAAGGCTTCGGTGAGCATTTTTTTTTTTAGAAAGAAACTTAAAAAGTAGCAATGAAAAATGGCAGTGAGCAGTTAATCCAAGTCCTTTCTGGCTCTTTCCCTATTTTATTTTCATGGCTGGGAGATGCTCAGCACCCTCCTCAACAAACTCCTGACTCACCTTCTCAACTCAGACCACTGAATCCTTACTGTACAGGAGGACTTTGTGCTCTATCCCCAACAATCCTGCATCAATGAGGTTTTAAAGTCAATAAATAAATGAATTTCACTAGAAATGGGATAGGGACTTTCCCAAATCTGTCACAGTTGTTGCTATTTTGGACAGCATGAAGAGGGGAAGGAACATCTGTACCTAATTTCTGTTCATGTTTCTAATTTCTTTGGGAAATTTATGGTTGAAAGTGGTTATGTATCTTTTCCAGTGCAGTGAAACTGCTTTTGCAGACGTACCCAGATTTCTCAGGTGGAAGGCTCCCTGAAGTTAAAACACGTTCAAATAAAACTCTTGTATTGTTGTCCTCTTTAAAAATAGAAAGAAAAAAAATCACACTGAGTAAAATATGCTAAAGACAAGTTAAAAAAGACATCCATTCAAAGAGATGTGTATATTGAATTAAGTATAAGGCTGACTTTCATGGATTTGAATTTCAGTAACAGATCCGAATGCCCACATAAAACTTCACTGATGTTAAATCCCAATGTGAATTTGTTCTTTGGAAGTCTGTTTTTATTGATAGTGACAAACTGGTCCTCATACAGGTTCTTTTATAACAACACAGCTGTTGCTTGGCATTTCTTCAGGATTTCTGGGGGTTTTATCCATTTTCTTTAATTATCTCAATAGCATATGCTGGTAAATTTAAATTTGGCCTTTTGATTCATTATTTCCCTTTTAAATCAGGGCAATATTAATATGCTTGTATAGTCCTCAGAAGTCCTCCCAAAATTATTAGACCTGGTTCCCAGCAAGCAGTCAGTCTTTGCACATTGCCAGCTGGGGGGATGGAGAGGTTGGTGGGTTTGTTCCTAAAACTGCCAGCTCCTGCCCTGCACATTGCACCACCTCTCACACTTACAGTTCAGAAATCCATTCTCCTGGGTTTCAGGAGTTCTTCTGGGTTATTAAAATAGAGCAATAAACTAGTGAGTTTTAAGATAATATTTTCTTATGGCAACCTACAGAAAGGTATTGTTAATATCCATGTAGATCCACAATAACTTAGTGCAAAATTAAATATACTTTAACTTGGATAAAATCTCACAGTTTACAGTTCACAGGAGAAAAAGCCCTCAAAATATTTAAACTCCCAATGCCTGAAAAACCCAGGTACTGCAGTCTGACAGGAGATGAATGGTGCCTGGTGCTGCAGAATCGACACAGCAGCTTAGGTTTCCTTTTTAAGAAGGCCATTCAGCCCCTGCCTCAGGGAATCCCACCCAGAGCCCTTCCACCACCACCTCCACCTCCTGCCCGGGGCTCCCCAGCCCCTGTGCCCCAGGGCCCGTGCTCTGCTCTTTCCACTGCAGCTCCCCAGCACCTTCCAAGCATGACTGACATGCCCAGTGCTGATTTTCTATCTTGCTCATCTCATCTACTTGGGGAGAATGAGTTTAAATTCATTCCAGTCAGGACGAGCTAATCCCTCACTCCTCTCATGCTGACTGTAAACTCCTTTAGATCTTTTTCCTCAGGATTCAGATTCCTCCGTGTACTTCCCACTGTAAACTCCTGCCCTGCCAGGGAGTTCCAGTTTGGAAAGTTCACTCTTCTCCCTTCAGCAGAATCCAGATTTAATGTCACCGTACTTCTGGAGCTCCAGTACGGACAAAGCAGCAGGTTTTGTGTTCAGATTAACTGCTGAGCTTCATGAAGAGGTTTCATTGCTCTTCAAGAAGAATTTAAATACCAAGAGCTGGGCCTAAACTCACAGAGTAATGCTTCATTAGACCTCTCAAAGCTTAAAGCTTACCATTAAGGTGGGAAAGGTAGTCGATATATGCCAGTACATATTCTGGAATGTCCCCATATTTTTTCAGCCCTAGCTCAAAAATCTTAAAGGCCACAGACTTATCCTGCAAACATTGGGGAAAAAAAAAAGTTATTAGCTTCAGTGAGCTGTGCACCCTCCTGACACTTGTTTAGGATCAGGGTGAGCACCTGTGGTTACCTTACTACAATAATACTCCATTAAAGCTGCAGTAACATAGACATGGTGGCGGGTCCGGGCATCCTCTCTCGCTTTCTTAAATATCGTCCTTCCGGATTTAATGCCTTCTGCTCGCCTTGCAAATTTCATGTACTGGATATAAACCTAAGGTGCACATTAATATTTAAATAGCATCAGTGCTAACAAAGAATACCAGGATATCATTAAGTTTTTTATTATGTCTGAAATGATCTTGACTCACAAAATACAGCAAATGAATCGTGATAGAAACAAAGCTGTCTTGTGCCTCTGTGTTGTTTTGCTTTAAATAGTGAGGCAAACCTTTTTGTGGATATATGTTTTTTATTGAAAGATTAAATACACCTAAGACTGGTCCCATGAAAAGACAATAGTTAACACACAGATATTTCAAGGAAGGGGAGGTAAGGAGATCAACGTCCTTCACCTAAGCTGGTGCCTTCAGAGAACTCAAGGCTTGTTGTAAAAATGGTAACTATCCAATAAAGTTAAGGTGCCCATAAAGCCAAGGAACAGCCAAAAGGCCTGATGAAGCATTTTACTGTACATTACACAATCCAAGATACAAATCATCCCGCCTGCAATTATTTATACCTGATCAAGGAAATAATGAATGCACTACTTAATTCAGCAGCCAATTTGTGATCTGCATTTCTTTGGGATTCAACTTTCCTTCATTCTGAATTAGATCACAAATAGCAGCATTCCTCAAGCAGGAGGAACTGGTACATGGTTTCCCACAAAATGTGCCTTTGGGAACCATTAGGATGTGTCTCTAACGACTGGCAAGTGTCAGTAAATGGATACCTCTCCTCTGACACCGACCTGTAGTTTAGTGTTAGACTTCACACCTTCTTTTGCCTCCTCCTCATGCTTTGTTATGTCTGTTTATAATAAACTAAATAACTTTTTGAGGGCAGGTTACTTCTGACACCACTTGTTCAGCACTACCACAGCTGGCACATGGACAGTGTTTACTGTGTCACTTCAGCAGAGGTACAGCAACACTCTGATACCTACATGGTGCATTACAGACTTACTTGCAAACTACATGGCCACAGGATGGTCATGAAATATTTTATATTTTTAATCTTCATTCCCTGTTGTAAAAGACTTTGTAAAAGAGACAGAGGAGCAAAGTGCACACGGCTCAGTGTATTTCAATAGATTAAAGACTGCAATTCTGCCACCTCAGTACTCCACCTGCTCCATCATCCCTGTGACCCAAGGAACTCCTCTAAGTATTTCCCACTCTGTGCATGCACTGGGTGACAATCCATAGGGAGGTGGAGGCACTAAGGATGATCTTACCAGCGTGGGATCGATGTCCTCGATTGCCAGGAGCCGGTTGTAGATGCTGTGCACTTTCTCATACTTCATGCGGCTCTGAGTGAAAGCAAACACAGACTGCTCAGTAACTCCCTCCCAGATCCTCTCCCAGAATGCAAAACTCAAGCTGAAGACAAAACTAGAATTTTCCTGTTTCCATTTTTCCCTATCTGAACACTGTATGTCAGTCCCTTAACTCAGATACATATTCTGTCTTGTGCAGGCATTTTTTACTTCCCACATTAATTTCCCACTAATGGTTACCTACATGCTCTTCAGGAGTCTCTGAATTCTTTTTCTAACATAGTAATACTGCAGCAGAACTGCCATTGGAGGTGTTTGGCATAAAAAGACTGCATCCTTTACCTCTGTCTAAAGTAATGTGCAGATAGGTAGGAAAACCACCTCTTGACTCTCCAACCTACACATTTCCAACAGCCCACTCTGCTCCCTGCCAGCTGTATTGTGCAGTCTTGAAAAGCCAGGACATAGCATACAGGAGGCTGCACTGAAAACCAAGGAAGGATTTTTCTTTTAAAGGCAAAGGCTTTTTTCCCCCCTGTTGTCCTGAAGTTCTTCCTGCAAAGATTCTTTCATGATAAAATATGTGGGCAAACTGTACCCCACAGAGGACTCCACAGCCCTCATGTGACCAGTGGGAAGCAGCCTTTATTCCTGGTGGAATAAACATCACTGGGGCACTGCTCCTTGTGGAGGCTGCACAGCAAGGTGGTGGCCTGGGGAAAGACACTTCTCCAGAGAGCTGCAGCAAAGGTGGCTCCCATCTTCTGTCACAGCTGTGCCAGCACAAACATCAACTCCCCAAGAATCAGACAGGAAAGGTGCCCTTTATACCCATTTTAAAAGTGAAGAAGCTGATGCTCTGGGAAATGGAAATTTGCAAGCATTTCACCCTTATGATAATTTCAGAAATATAGCCAATATTGAAATGGAAAGATAGTAGATTTTCAAGACTTTTGTAGCTCATACTATGGGCTTTTTCTCTCCATTTTGCAGCTCCATCTCAGAAACACTGAATGAGAATAAGGCTAGAAGAATCAGTAAATTAACTCTACAGAATTTTGTACTCAGTATGTTTCAAATAAACGACATTATTAATGGGAGATGTATTTGGATTTTAATGTCAGTACATCACTATTTTTGCTCACCTCTTCATAATCTGCATATGCAAAATAAAGAAGCATATTCTTCTTTAATAAAGTGCTGATCGCTCTTTCATAAATATTAGCAGCCTCATCACTGAAAAGTTTAGCATTGTTCATGTCCTGTTATAAAATAAGTATAATAATACAATTGTTCAGCATGTGTGACAACGAAGGCCAATTTATGGAATATCTTCTGTGTGTACAAGCCCCAGTGAATTTCCATTCAGTGCTCCAACAAAGAGATAATCATCTTCCCAGTACTTAAGGAATCACAAAATCAGGCCCAAAAAATCTCCCAAGCCTAAAACCGGCCGAGATTGAAACAATTTTTCACAATTCTTATCTAAAATGCAGATGTTTTTATTTCTTAAAATTTTTAATTTCCCCTCTTGAAAATTCTGAACATGTTACACCTATTTTTCACACCCCCCTCCTTGATTCTGAGGAAAAAGGGACAGTACACCATGTCAAAGCAAGGAAATAAGAGAAAGCCAGTGGCAAGCTGCTTACCCCTTTCTCAGCCAGCAGCTTGCTGGACTGCTCGAGGTACTGAGCTGCTTCATACCAGATGTCTGGGTGATGGCCCAGCACCAGCAGACACTGCTCATAGGCAAACATCACTGTGGGAAAACATGCAAGAAACACTCCTTGGAAATGGTACCACCATTGTAACAACCCAAGTATGGAATGCAAAATTCATCAAATAAATCAGACAACACCAACACTAATTGGCTTTGAATACAGTGATCACTACTGCAGTTCTTTTGTATTGCCAGGAACTTCATGAACCACAACCAGCAGCTTAAACCTGCCTTGTCCATAGAGGAACATGCACAGCTCACCCAAAATCAGCCATAAGATCAGGCTGCAATCTACTGTTTTCTGACCTGCACTGGAGGATCAGTGGCACACAACTATAGCACTGTCTTCCAAAATCCATTTATTGCTTTCAGCTTGGCTTAAGCAAAAT
This sequence comes from Rhabdornis inornatus, assembly GCA_013397075.1. Taxonomy (NCBI): domain Eukaryota; kingdom Metazoa; phylum Chordata; class Aves; order Passeriformes; family Rhabdornithidae; genus Rhabdornis; species Rhabdornis inornatus. The sequence goes on from VWZS01004859.1 coordinate 1,836,667, forward strand.
CTAGACTTTTTTTTTAAATAAAAAAACACCCACACAATTCAAGAAACTTGATAACTTCTACACCAGCACGACCCCTGAACACCAAATCACATCATGACTTATGCTGGAGCTGAGAAATACAATTCTCTATGCCCTAGCCCAGCATCTAATTTAATTACCTCTTTTTGTTATGAGAGTTTGATCTTCTGTTCGTAGAGGGTTGCTCTTTTCCCACTGGATGTACTTTTTCCACATGTCCACCTGCTGAGCCTCCTGGGGGGTGTTCTGTGGGGGCACGGAGGGAGCGTTGCGGTCCAGCCCCTTCATCACTGTCTCGTACTCCTGAAACAGGAGCAATGCTTTGAAGAACAGATTTAAACACACTGAACACTTACTGCAGGTTATGCTTTCTAAAACAAATGGAAATATTTTAGCATACCAGCCCTGTTAGTCTGACATGCTTTTATTTGAAGTAAGAACCAAGTTTAATGCTGGTTTATAGAATTAAATAGAACAAAGAAAAGTCAACAGAAGGCTGTACCTTTGCCACACGTCGTGCATTCATATAATCTCTACTCCTATCCTCGATCATCTTCTTGGCTAAGTGAATATTGATGCCCTGGAGAAGGGTGAAAAAAGGAATTGGGAATGTGCAATTTCACTTTGGACATAGTGAATCTTATTTTATACAGGAAAGAGCTTGAAAGGGGATGCAAAAGTAGCAAGGACAAAGTTATTTTAAAATACCAATCCCAAAATATTTATTTCACCTAATAAATATATGGGCAAAAACTTATATCAGAGGATAAACTCATTACTAAAATTCAAGTGACCTGAAGCACCTCAGCTTATTTTTAATCACCTTCCAAAATACAGTGAACTTCACATGAACTGCTGTGGGTGAAAGTGGGAAGAATGTATTTATGATTTACAATTTTGCTCTTAAATGATGGCCAGTGACAGCTCCCTGACTGAGAGCACATGAGCACTTTGATTTTCTTGTATAAGGAGTACTGAGATTGATCTCCAGGCTCACAGCTCTGCCCTCTCCTCTGCTCCTGAAGTAACTGACAGCTCTTAGAAGAGGTTCTGTGCAACACACACTCTGCCACAGGTGTGGCTTTGTCAGCTGGGATGCTGAGATGTGACACCCCTCCAGGACTGCACTTGTGCAGAGGGCTCTGCTGTGCTGCTGAGCAAGAGCAGCAGGGGCTGGGGGCAGCCAGACCCTGGGCACAGGGTCCTGGGAAGAGCAAGACCTCTAAGAACTGCTCTCAGGCAGGAAAAGCAGCCATCCTTTGGCTGATGCCTGTGTCTGGGTGGATTTTGCTGGCACGGTTGCCAAGACTTTGCAGAAGATGTGCACAGCTTTCAGTCCCAGTCCAAAGAGGCACCTGAGCTGGGAAGCAAAGGAAGCTTTGCCTTCACTACAGAAGCAAAGGCACTGTATGGAATAGCAGGCTGGGCCATGTGGAACACAAACCCAGCAATGCCTCAGTTAACCTAGGACCAGGCTGAGGAAGCAGCAGGACTCTCCTGGGATGCACTCCCAGCTCAGCAGCCACACAGGTTTGTGAGCTGGATTGTCACTTTGTCCCTGAGACACGTCTCCCTAAGAGCTCTACCACTTTTGACCACTTAGTTAATTAAAGACTGGTGACTGACAGGCTGGTATTGTTACCTGAGCTACAGGAAAGCTTGAATTACAGCAAATGGCCATTAACTTTCCATACTGAGACCTGCATGAGGTCTCTGTGTTGTTGGGCTGCTGACATGGGGAACCACCTCCCCCCCAAAGAGCCCTTCTGGGGAGGAGCACTTCCCTGTGCCAGGACACCCGTGAGCAGCAGCCCTTCCCCTCGAGGTCAGTGTAGCCAGAGCAGCACAGGCAGAGCCCTGTGTCTGAGCTGGCCCTCAGCTTCCAGCAGCTCAGAACAGCCTGAGGGACTTGCCTGGATTTCCAGGTGCCAGCCAGAGCTGCCTCAGCTGGAAACTGGACAGGTCTGAGCCATGGCTTTGGCAGGCTCCCCATGTATAATGAAAGCAGGAGGAACCAGCAGTGAAAGCCTTGGCTTGCTGTGTGGGAGGGGAAGGAGTGGTTTATGAGGAAGTTTTGTTGGGGATTTTCCTATACTGGAGAAGGTGTGTTCTGGGTATCCTCCCTGGTGACAGCAGGCTCTCCGTGGTGTCCCCAAACATCTAGGGGGCAATGAGCTGTCATGGTACATGCTCATGGCTGGGGATGCCTGCAGTTCTCTCACCCAGAGGTTTTCCCACCCAGAGTTCACCCACCTGGAGTTGTCCCACCATCTAAGCACCATGGCCTCACTAACATGAGAGGACACCAAGCTCACAACTGGCATAATTAGCAACAAGGAAGAGAAATTGGCTCTTCTTTCCTGCTCAGGGCACAGTGACCCACAGTGACTATGCCTGTGCACAACCAGCAGGACCAGTGCTGTATGAGCATCTCTGCTTGGCAGTGCTGAGCAGAGGGCATCTACATCAGCTTTGCATTCACACCAGTGCTGACCAGGGCGGGCTGGTCACCAGCTGCCACCAGATGTGTCTAAAATTACACTCTAAAGGTGCAGCTACAAATCGGTCTGAAAGGGCAGTGAGCTGAGCTGAAGACAGTGTGGGAGCAGACTCACCTGAAGGGGTGCTGGAATGGCTTCAGGTGAAGGATAGTGAGGAACATTTCTAAGCACTGAGACCATGTAACTTAATGCTGTGGAGGAAGTCCAAACCACCCCAGCTGAATGCCACCTGACCCCGTGTGACTCTAAGTGAAAGGAGGGGAGTGCCTCCTTGGGGACACAAGCCCTCACTGCCAGCTGGGCAGCCCCAGCTCCATCACTGAGGACAGTGATGTCTCACTCACTCACCAGCAATTCCCCATGGCCAGCTGGGAAATGGGACAGTCAAATGTATCTCGTGGAGAGTCTTTGAAAGAAATTAAAAAATCACGCAGGTACCTGCAGAGTTTTGCCACAGGAGTTGGTACACACTGCACACAAAAAATGTTTTTATACTGCTGGTCATCTCTTTTATGCATACTTGTTTAGTGGATACAGCTAGGGCACCACATTTGATTGCATGATAATTATTTCTTTCTGAATGTCACAAAGAATCACGTTGTTGGTTACCTCTTCGTATTTGTTATAATCTCTCCAGAGCTGCTCTATGTTTATCATGGGGTTCACACAACCACGCTGGTAAACCCTACGGACAGCTGTGATCCTCTGGTTTTCTGCATAAGATCCTACTGCTTCTCTAAACAGTGGGGAGAGAGAGCAACGTCAGCTATGACAGGTCACAACTGGCAGCAACATCAGCATTGCATTAACTGAGCTTAAAAAAAGTTAATTTTGGTACTTACACGCCTTTCAAAAAATTGATGTAATCCACCCAGATCTAGGTGAGAAAAAATATTACATATAGTGAAACCAATGGTTAGCTGTACTTGTCAAAAAGTTAGAAATGAAATGTGCTTTGATTAAGAAAACATACCTGGTATGACATGATTTCCATGCCAATCTTATCCAGAGCAAAATCATATGCCTGAGCCATTTTTTCTCTGAGGAAAAGAACCACAAAGACCATAAAACAAGTGTTTAGTATTTTCAAAATTCTTTATTTAAGAGTCTTCTTTTGTGCAGCAAATTCTAACCAAACATCAAGGAATGAGAAATATCATTCAATAGCTGAGAGCAAAAATTGGTTTTCAGATAGCTTTAAATTCCATATTTAGATTCTGTTTTGGTTGTTTTTTTTTATTCAAGAATTCTTTAAATATATCGGTGACAACCCAGCATTTTAACAGTTCCTGGCCCACCCCAAGTCAGTGGAAACCCACGAATACTTCATGAAGTTGAGAAGAAACCAACTGCTCTCCACATCTTCTGAGCTGACAGATGCACTCATGGTTCCTTATCTTTTTCCCCTCAGAGTTCCCCAAACTTTTTTGCAATTCTCCAGGAACCCCAAAAGGCTGGGACAATTAGGAGTAGCTCCCTTGTGTGGAAACTGCCCAGAATACTTCACATGATTTCTTACTTCCCCCAGATTCAAGGTATTTCCCCATAAATTTAAAATGTTTACAGAATTTCCATGGTTAAGTTTCAGTGAAAGCCGTTTTTCCTCTCCCCAACTTTTCTCCTAGTTTCCTTTACTCAAACACACTTCAGTATCTTATTACCTCCTTGACCACATTAACAGGAGAAACAGAGGAAAGGCAAATTAACAATAAATAATAACTGAATAAACTGACACTTCTAAAATTGTTTCAAAACAGTCCTGTAAAAATAAATTAAAACCCCTTGCTTATTTTCTCTGTTAACGCATTACTTATTTTGCCAATTATAGTGCAAAGAAATTATGGTGGGCTGGGGAAGAAACAGTTTACAGATGCTGGAAGTCACTGGTATTTTTTGAAACTCAACCCCCAGGAATATAAATAAGCAAAATGTAGTAACTGAAAAGGGATGAAGATTAACATATCTCAAAATTCTAACATCCTAAATTTTACGACTTTTTTATGCATTCCAAAATTTCCCCAATTCCTGAACTCTTTACTGCTACTGGTGTCAGCTGGAACCAGTGCTAGATTTTGTGGAGGCTCTAATCAGGACACTGAGAGCAAGGACAAAGAGGATGAAACATGCTTCAGGCTGGCTGAAGCACCAATCCCATGTGCAGGGAACTGCCATTGATACCCCAGCTCCTCCACTGCTCTTATCCCATCCTCTTAGAGCAATCAGGACTAAGGAACCAATTTCACCTAGCAAGCTCAATTAAAGAGACTTTAATGTTTTCTAAATGCAGATTATACATTAACCCCCCCAACACTCTGACAGAAAATCCCCAGACAGATTTGCCACCCAGGTTCCTCCCCATCCTCTGGTTAAAAATCAAGAAGAGATTCACCATAAAACTAGAATAATTCAGAGCAACTCCGGGAACTTACTTGTAGCTAGGTAGCTTCCCCTTGGTTTCTCGTACATAGGAAAGGTAACATTTCCATAAATCAATGTGTAAAACCTTCATAAGGCAGCGCTGAAATAACTGTTTAATACATCAAGAAGACGTGATCAGGATTCCAGATACAGAAATTAGGTTTCTACTTTTAAAGCTATACAAAATGATTTTAAATAACCCTTGTAATTATGATTGAGATTTATAAGAAAGAATAAGTTAAACTACTCATTCTTGTGTTTAAAGCACCTCCATGCTATGCAAGGGAACTGGAGAGAATTAAGCAGAGAAATCCCCCTGCATACTTCACTGATTAGAGCTTGGTAGCAACAAGTTCAACTTTAGTGATTTTTTTAATCTGTGTTTCACATTCAATGACAGCTACAGTGTTTTTTCAATCTGATTTAGCCCAATTACAAGGTACTTGTTTTTGCTATAGAGATATATTACATATATTAATATGACTCACCTTTTCCACTTTGTCATAATTTTTTGCTTTAATCTATAGGGAAGCAGAAAAAAAAACAAATCACTTAAGAAACTATTTTAGAATACTAGGAATATATTCTTCATACAGTACTATAGCATTCCAGTTTGTACTTTGTCTGCCTAAACTAATTATACTGAAACACCACATAACGTTGTGAAAATGTAATTAAACATACAAAAGTCATGTACTTTGTTGCAAAATTAGCAAGGTTTTTATTTTTAATTCTTCAATTCCAAAATGTAGGTACCAGTAGGCAAATTTGCTTTCTGATTTGAACACCCAGACTTAGCCTTTTCTTTCAAGGAACCTGTTGCCTTCAGTGCAGATGTAGATTTAGATACCAGAGCTTCTAGACCAAGATTAGTAAATGAAGGGTAAAATACTATACTTACAAAACTCCTAGGCTAATAAATGTATTATACCTGAATATTCATTTCTCAAAATGCACTTTGCTCCAATCTGCTGACGCTGAATAAGGGAATAATAACCATGAAGAACCTGTTTCTCCACAGCTGCCCCCCTTGGAGGAGGGACCAAAGCACACTCCCATGTCAGCAGCAGTTTCATTCATTCACACACACACCACAAGGGCAGGGGGTGACATTCAGACCCCAGCTGACAGGCTGCCTTTCAGACAGGACAAAGGAAAGCACGAGACTCATGAGGAGGGCAGAGCAGAGTGGCATCCTGCATGTATTTGTTATTTGTTAGCTCCAGCTATGGCAGCATGCTAGGCAATCTCTACAGACACGCCCTGATGACACAAGGAAAATCAACAAGCCTTGAAATAAAGCGCCTTTAATGAAATAAGGATTTGTTATGCTGTGTTGCATTTCTGTAAAGCATCAAACTCCCCTTTTAAATCTCACTGCCATTTGTTTATTTAGAGGATTCCCAGCCTCTACTGTGGTGTGAAACACAAGCACCTGTCCATGAGGAGCAGGGTGTAGGCAGCAAACAGCACCCTTTGCACCAGGGATTCACCATTTCATTTTAGATCATTCCCACTCTAAAGCACAGCAGAATTTTAAATGCATGCATCAGGAGACACGGAGTGCAGGAGATCTAAAATAAGTACGCCCCGCCTCCAGTTTCCTGAGCCTCTACTTCTGCAACACCCCAGGACTGAGAGGCTCAAAAAAGCCATCCCCGTTTCTCTCACTCCCAGAAAAGATCAGTTAAAAATGAAAGAAATTAAATAATATTGAAAAAAACTTTATTGGCACACAAGGCAGACTGGACCGTTGTGTCTGTACCATACTTGGAGCACTATCCCACCCAGACTGAAAAAATTCCATACAATCCAGGATGGCAGGAAGGTAAACCTAATTGTGTCTTGCAGAGAGTCCAAAAAAAAAAAAAAAAAACCCAGACATTTTTACTTCATCCTATTTTGACAGCAATTTTAAAAGGATTCATTAAAGAGACAGAGCTCTCAGTCTATGCCTCCCCCTCCCTGAAATCTCCTGCTATCCTTGGCTGAGTGAAAAAGAACAAATGAATCTTGATTTCTATGTCTTAGCACGCAGGACAGCTGCCTGCACCTTCTTTCTCTTGTACTTAATTCAAGTAAAACTTTCAACAAGATATGCAGGATTAATTTTCTTTTTTAAAGAGACTGAGATAGGAGATAGTATGAACTCTTTTGTGAAAATTAAATAATTAATTCACGACTTTGCCACTGACAAAAGGCATCACCCTCTAGTTATTCAGTAACAAGATGAAAAATAATTTTTAAGAGCTCAGAACGAAAAGCTGTAAGCAGACAGGGCAAAAAATGAGTTTGCCTCCCAGGTGCAGCCAGGTAAACAGTGTCAGCAAGTTTAGTAGCTCCTGGCAGCACTGTCACCAGGCAACATCAAAGGATGGAGCACAAGGAATATGTATCAATTAGACTGCATGCACTTCCCAGAACCAAAGACCTTGAAAAGAAAACTACTTTGCTAAGAAAAGAAGGTATATTCTTTATTTGCATGTGCTGTGACTCAAAGCAAAATATTTTCTATGTGATTATCATATATATGAAAAGCTGCTGACCACATCTGGACTTCAAGTCAGCATTCTGTATTTGTTAAATCCACACAAGTGGTTTGGTATCTAAAAATTCAGAAGTCTTGGTACCAGTGGAGTTAGGAGGCTGGCAAGCAGAAGGATTTGTTTGAAAAGAAAAGCAAAGCAATAATGGCCAATGCTTAGTGGGTCTCTCAATGGAAAAGCATCTCTCATGCAGGAATCTGTTTGCATTTCTTGGCTCACCACTCCCAAGCAAACGCCCCAGCAGCCCTGGCTCAGGGAACAGTCCACCCCAGCGAGGGCAGGTGCTGCCTCCAGGACCTACCACCACACATTTCTTGGTTTTCCTATGACACACACTGCTACAGGCAGTGATGAGATGTGGGAAAGCATTAAAGAACTGACATTACTACTGTAATTTTGTCCTTAAAAGACAAACAAAGTCAACTAAAGATATTTACAGCAGCTTATCCTCCAATTTCTAAGGCTGCCAGGATTCCTACTCCGACTGCTTTAATTCAAGGGGCAGGTCTAACCCTCACAGGCTGACACACAGGAGTGGCTCTACCACAAATCCTCCTTCTACTCAAGGTAAAATCCATGTAATGGCTCCAATGTAATGACTCCATGCAATCCAAGGATGGAGTCTCCTCTCCATCCTTGAAGACTACACAAAGACCACCCAGTCTGAGTAGCTATGCTTGGACATTCCTGTAGCAAAGCACACCTGAACCTGCCTTCATGTGCCCATGACAAGGAGAAATTCCACCTACACTGCTAGAAGAGCAACTTCAGATTTGATACTCTAATCAGAAATTTAAGTCACTACTGTATCATCTTTGTACAAGATGAATTCACAGAATGAGTCAAACTTCTCCCCAGAATACACAATGCAATTCCCTATAAAGAGCTTCACAAACATTAAAGGGCAAAACTTAATCCATAGATTACACAGCACTTCACCCTTTTAAACAGACTTTTACAAGACACATGAATCATTTATGATTATAAGGCAAGTGATTTTACTAATCTAGAGACTCAATACTAGTTCTAGTTGTCTGGCAATATGTAACACAAGCCTAAAAAGCATCCCTGTTTTGTTTTAACCTTTCAGCTTTCCATCAAGCTCCTAAGGAAGGGCAGTTAGTACGTGATAATTAAGGACTAGCATGGTTTGATTTATTTCTATATCCCAACTCCATTTTCTTATGCTTCCTTATTCACTGCCTCCAGCTCTCCCCTTGGTGAGACAGATCCTCTTGCTCTCTTTACTGCCTGCACTACTCCTGCACAGTTACTCTGCAAGGTTTTTTAGAGTTCTTTTGGACCTGAAGAGAAACACTCTGCACCCCTGAGACTGCAGAAGCTGATGAGGGACAAACTTGGAGAGAAAGAAACACCACAGCTACATGAATGTTACCTTTTTGAGGATTTTCCTAAAATGTGGTTTTGTTACAAACACTAAAAGGCATGCACCATCCTTAATGTTTGAGGTTTTTTTTTTTTTTTTTTCAAACAGATACACAACATCTATTTCACAGCACAAAATTACAACCAGAGTCTAAATATATGTATTTGGAAATATCGCTTTTGTTTGTTAACTGAAGGGAACTCATTGTCAAAGCCTTATATTCATTGACAGTTACACGACTGGGCATTAGATAAATAAAGTTAACATTTAAAAAATAAAATCAGACCACACAAAATTTATCATCACTGAATGCATTTGTGTTGGCTATTTGCTGTTTTCTCTTTTTTTTTTTTTTTTTACATCTTAATTGTCAGGGTGAAATAATCAACTCCCCACTGTCAAGCACAGCGGGGTGCAGTTTGGGGGTCTCTAGCACTATAGAACTGTGGGTGTAACAAAGTACACTCACATTTCTGTTTCCAAAGTACAGGCTAGAGACCACAGCAGTTAAACTGCTCAGACTACCTCCAAGGAATGGCATCTCTGAAAGGATGGAGATGATAATTCTCTGTTCTATCTTCAGCACATTCAGCCTTTGAGGCTCCCAGTCACTGACTAATTGTGTGAGCACTTAACATGACAAACTGGTGACAAACTCGTTTTCCTACAGGTCAGGGAACAGCAACGGCCTTTACAAACAGCAACCCAAGCTCTGCCCAAGCACGTGAAATGCAGGGAAAAGGCAGGGCTAGCATTCACTTCCCCGTGGTCATTAACCCAAGGAGGCTGGACTATCACCGACTAAGTAACTGGATGCAAAATTTATTTTATGTATGCTGAACAAAGCATGTATTTCACTTGTGCCAGATACTCCAAATCCTTTATTTAAAAACATTCGCATGTGATTGCAGATGCAATTTCTGTAATATATTGTTTTGCTACAATTTGTACTAGATAAGGCTTGAATTATTAGGCATTTCTGCTGTTTTCGTTCAGTTTTAATATTCCCTGTGAAAATACCACTTTTATCTTGCTATTAGTAAAGCCTGCAAGGAAGAGATAGAGTACACTGACCAAGGGAAAACTCATTTTCTCAAAAGGCAGCAAGATGAGATTCTACATATTTTCATTCAGAACTGTAATTTTTCACATTCACCTGGTTGTATGTTTCAATTTCAAGGTCTGCCATAAATTGTGATTTGAAAAGTTCCTTAAAATTATTCTAAATCAAAAGCCTCCAACTCCTATTCATAAGGACTATTTATAGAGCTTCTAGAACCATGGTATCAAAATTTAAAAGTCATATTGTTTCCACTAGATATATCACGTGGTAAAACAGGATTTACTCACAGCTGCCAAAAAAATAGCAAAAACCCCCACTATTTCAGAGTCTTTTTCTGAGGAAATCTAAGAATAGAGTATTTCAGCTGGAAGGAACCTACCCTGAATCACCCAGTCCCACTTCAGGGCTGACAAAAGGCTCCAGGATGTCCTTAAGGGCACTGTCCCTTGACACTTTAACCCCACCAGGCTCTGGGCATTGACCATCTCTCTGGGAAGCCCGGCCCAGAGTTCCACCAGCTGCCTGATCCCCATCAACTTTGAGGTGCCACATACACTACATTTATAGTTAGATACACTTTCAATTTGCTCACAGTATTTAAGAATAAAAAAAACTTTACAGTAACTGAGAATATTGGCTCTGCTAATGAAGCAAGCTGCAGTTCTGTAAATCCAATTACCAGTTAATATCCTGCACTCAAAATAGCTGAACAGGCACTTACTGAACAGATAGTGAGAAAGCTGACTTTTAATAGCAAAATCCTGAGCCACATTACCATTTTCAACAAAAAAGGGTAGTGATGTCTACAGGAAAAATGATAATTAGGAAATGAAGGGCAGCAATTTTCCTAAGGAGCTAAGTGTCAGCAGGAAATGGGGACAAGGCAGTGTCAGAGAGCCACTGCATGAATGGGCAGTAATATGCAAGACTGCTCCTCACTCTCTTAACTTCTTGAAAATTGTCATTACAGCCTCATCAGCCCAAGCCTGCAATAAAACCTGCACAGCTTTCAGAAACAATTAACCAAAGCATATCAGGTTAACACACTCTACCAACATCTCTCAGAGGCAGCAGCCTGGAGAATCTCTGCCTGAACATCTCCCTCACTGACTAACTGCAAAAACTAGACTGAAGACTTGAAAAGGCTATTTCTGAAACTCCAAACTAGATTTATCTGGAAGTCTAGGAAAGAAAGGAACCCAGCTGCACTGGCCTGAGGGTGGTGAGGGAGCAGCTCAGAGCAGTAGGCTTTGGAAAAGGGTGCAAAAGAACTTGTGAAATGCTGCTCTGCAGACAGAGTAACATTCCCCAGTTAAACAGTGTTAAGAGTCACTCTTAATTAGAAAAACTATGTAAACAAGTAATTATCAATCAAAAAAAATCTGCAAATGGAAGATGTCTTTTTGTTTAATCTATTAGACTGAAAGACCCATACCTTTAATTTTCAGATGCAGCAGGAAAGGAATCAATCCATATAAACACATGAATAGAAAATGCTTAGGTATGAGCAAACTGCATTCCAGTAATACAAGGCCTGAGAATATGGACAACCTCTCTGTTACAGTAAACATTGATCTAGGAGTAAAGAAGGATTAATGCATTGCAGTAAATAAACTTTGCTGCTTCTAATAATATAGTTTGGAATACAAAAGAACTACCCATCCCATCAAATTCCTAAATACCTACTCTAGTGTAAAGAACAAACATTTCACTAACAAATAAGAGCTCAGAGACAGAGCTACTAAAACCAGCCGTTGTGCTTCGGTTTACATCTTCGTGCAATTTGATTAATTTTCACAAAGAGACCAACCTGCAGGAATAGCATCTGCCTCTACCCCCTTACAAAAAATGCTGGCCTCCTGGTCCTGCAAAGAGGACCTTCCTGCATGTTAATATTTTGAAAAGAATGCATAATTGTCAGGCACCACTCTCAAGAGATTAGACAGAGGGTGTACAGAGAAATATTTATAGGCAGCCTTAAAAAAACCAAAAACCTGTGGTGACAAAACTCTTCAGTGATTTTTCTGACTGCAGAATGATTCTGAATTGCAATCAGTGATTCACTCCCTACTTCATTTATTTCAAGACATCAAATACATCTCTCTTGTTTTTCATCTGATTATAAAAAAGAAGCAATTTCTCATGTATTTTTTCTCTTTCTTCCTATCTACAGCATTCTACTGCTATCTCTTCTCATTTTGGAGTTTTGCTTTCTTCCTAGAACACACTTTCATTAAAAAACCCCAAACACACCCCCCATCCCAATCTACGGTTTTGTTTAAACACCAAACCCTCCTGTTATTACTTGCATTGCCATTCTTCCTGACTACCAGACCCCCTTTACTGCAAACATCTCTCATGGATTAGTAGTGAAGTGAAGCTACAAAAACAGCCCCTTTAAGTCATGATGAAAAGCACACTCTATGCTCTTGAAAACAAAGACAGAATCACTTCTCTGTTACTTTACCACCCTACAGCTCCGACATTTAAAAATTGCCCAGAAATTGGGGGTGAAGAAGAGAACTGCTCCACGGCTAAGTTTTCTCTTCCTGTGAGTTTACTGAACTGGCTGTTCTTTGATGAAGCTCCCAGATATACACTCCACAAAAGTACTGCCAGCTTTTTTTCCTTGCTCTGTTTCTACCAACTCTTTACTATGTTCTCCAACTCAGGAAAACAATTACCTTTTTTATTTATGCAATTTGCCCATTATGAAATGGAATGTAATATTAGCTGTATGAAGTAATGTACAAATGCTAAGCACCCACTACATTCTAGACAGATTCTACTTCATAACCAGATTCTCAATCTCATTTTAATGAAAAGTCAATTTTCAACATACCCCGTGGCTTGTAATTTCCTCTTCAATTTCACACTCCCTTTAAGCCACAGCAGAAAACACCACTCCACATTCACACCCCTGAAAACTTGCTTCCTTCCCAACTGGGGCATTTTGGTTTTTCCTATGTGCTTTAGTTCACTTCTGCTTCTCATTCCTTTCTCAATGTCTTTTATACTTTACAGAAGAAGTGGGATGTTCTAGGATGTGTTTTTGGATAGCTAACATTCACAGATCTACTGGGATCCTTTGCAGTTCTTAGGAAGTATGCAAAGCAGTAGTGATTTTCCTCCTATAATTAATTTTTTATCGTTTAACTCTCAAATTATAGGACTCAAAAGCACATATAGCATTGTGGATTGCAAGATCATCTCTAACATGACAAAATGCAATGAGATAAATTAAAGATCTGCAGTCTTATCTGTTGGCCAGATCACTGAAGTTAAAAAGTTACATTAAGAGGGAAGCCTAAAGTCAAGGTATGTGGCCCATCTCACTGGTCTAGAGACCCCTAATGTGTAAAATCAGACAAATTACATCATTTGTCTAATTCAACTGCTTTTCAAAAGAGAACAGTCCCTCAGCAGGGCCAATGGAATTGGACACAGGCACTCCTCTAATGCTTTTTTCAGCTGATTTAATTAGATAATAGGCACCAGTGCCTATTATCTGAGTAGCACAGATCCACTGCAGTCTGCCAGTGCCACCAGACAGGCTCTACCCCATAATCCAAGCTGGAAATTCCTTGTAACACTCAGACCTAAAAAAACAAGGCAGGGATCAGACCACTGCAACAGATTACATGAAATAAAGGGCATGTGAGGCATCACCACCTAGGGGAAAAAAAGCCAATTGTTCCACTACACAGATCTCACACCTTACAAGGCTCCGACCTAAGATTTAATTTAGTAAGACTCTTAATTTGAAATCATCGTGGTTTTTTCATGTCTATCAGAAATCAGTGCCCATTACAGTAACATACAGGTATTTAAAAAAATAATCCCTGCTTTCATTTTGCTGTCTTCAAATTTTTAAGAAAGTAGCAATTTACTATGTCATTTGAGGTTATAGCTGGGGAAAATGGGGTGTTTTAGGGGGCACTGAGTTCCCCATTAGGTTTATAGTTTTATAATTTCTCACTGTACTCACCATATGCCTACAGTTTAGACACATTCTTTTCAGAAGAAAAGGGTTTGCATAAAAGGCCAGAAAGGAGTTAAGTTTGATAAGTGCATTTTTTCCAAACTGTCAATTATAGTATTTCAGAGAATTTGTTTTAGTAAAATATGGCTATCAAATAATTTTTATGGAAGAAATCTCTATCCATTCACCAAGCATATGTTAATAGCACACCTAGGCAATTTCAAAGAGATCTTACTTCTTAAAGAGATCCGTGAAAATCAAATTTAAAAAAAGCCACACCTTTGTAAGACAGCCTCCAGAGTGAATTAGTAAAAAGGGCTGGTAGCCCAAATGAGGATATCTTAAGACCAGAAAGAACTGCTGCCCTTTGGAGTGGTCAAATTCATTCAGTGGTCATGCATTAATGGCTCGCATTTTCCAGCATGGAACTGGTCTCATAAATGTTCTCCCCAGTAAAGCCAGCTAAACAAGCAATTCTCCTAAGGAAAAAGAATACAGGTTATTCAAAGAGGAAAAAAATGGTACTAGAAGATGCAGTAATATCATACAGCATAATCTTCTTACTCTTGTAATATTAGCACCAGACCAGCTTGGCCCATTAGCAGAGAATAAATTGTTCTTAGTATTTTGCCTCTGTTCTTAGAACATAAAGAGCAATTTTCCAATAATTTGTAGCAGAAATGGCACAGAGAATGGTTCTCAAAACCATTAGACTGATCCTCAGCCTCCAAAAGGGCCTAAGGGCTCTCATGTCTGACCACACAAGCCAGCTGTCTCATCACAGGAAACCATAAATCAGAAATCTCAAAGTTAATAGTGCAGAATAATGCTCAGGCACAAGTAACTCTCTGCAACTGCATCCCAGCATCGATTTGCAGCTGACAAGATGCTGTATATTGTACATTGCTTTACAAAATAAACCCTACTCAAGGTAAGCCACTAAACCCAAACCAAGCACACTCCAACTGCAGTGCTGCAAAACGAATCTTTAAAGGAAGGGATGTGGTTCCTGGCTTTCCTAGGAAATCATTAAGAAACATGATTATGTCAATCATTTACTAAACTAGGATAATAACCTGCCTCAGATGATGACTGAGCTGCTTTTGATTTACATTAATGAAATATTACTGCTGAAGTTCAGGAAAGTTATTTTTCTAATATAGGCAGCTGCCCTCCTCAAAAATCTTTCACATGTCCATCAGAAATCAAGGGAATTTCCCTGTGTCTTTTTTGAGAATGCATATTCTTAATCATAGTTACCAAGAAATCTCATCTATAATATTAAATTGAATACCCAGATTTCTGTCTTTTTGGCCATGAAGAGAAAACAGAATTCACTATAAAAATAGCATTCAGTGGTAAAATAGTTTCCTTCAAGATAGCAATTTTACTGCAGGGTCTCCTCAATATCTAGTTACCACATCTGGACTGAACATCAACAACCTAATATGAAATCACACAAACAATGCAAATCTTTTTGGTAAAAACTTGATCCAAAAACTTTTCATGGATAGGCTCTGCATAACTACTGTGGATCCTCTTTCCAGAGTAGTTGAATTTGAGTGTAATTACTGTCCTAGCTAATGAGACTGCATGTATTACAAAGCCCTCAAGTTTCTAAAATATTTAAATGCTATACAGCCTTTCCTCTTAAACACTGCTCACGTAGAGTTTTTAAAGTGGGTTCCTCTTCTCCTTCCCTAAATTTCAGCTTCATGCCCTTAAAAGTTAAAACTAAGCCTGCTCAACTTCCATCCATGGAAATAGTCCCTTTATTCAAAAAACAGTATCAAGACAAAAATACTTGTATAGCTACTTTTAAATCTATGAGTTGATGTTAGTGCTTAGATAACTTAGTGACTCCACACTTGACTAATTGGCTAAGTAGAGATGCACTGAAGTTGGAAAATAAAACCACAGATCACATTCCCATGCTTCAGAAATGAAATGTAGGTGACACTGCCACTGAAAGGTGTGAGGGGTTAGCTCTACACTGAACTCTCTTAATTTTACAGGTGAACTCAAAATGACTGACACTTTGTGTGAGGTTGGTTCCTGTTTGTGGGCTTTTTACTATACACTCTGTGCTATCAGAATTACAGGATTAAAACCCGTTGAAGTCAGCTGCACTTCTAAGACAAAAAGACTTGTAAAGACAATTTACTATGTTGTTCCTATTTGAAATTCACTGGTGTTAGGTTAGCACAGAGAAGAGCTGCTCTGATGTCGGATTTCAATGTAACAGTCATGTGCTAATGGTGACTTCCCATGCAGCCTAGGCAGGTACATTTGCAGCTTATTTCACCTCTTAGGAAGATGAAATGGAGAAGCCCATCACAAAAGCAGTACAGAAACTCATAGCCCTTGTAGCCTAAGAGACAGATGGAACTCAACTGACCTCCCAGTTTCCTCCCACCTACCCCCCTCTCAGTATATTGAGAAGAAATACCAGGAGTTAGGGTCACACATTTAAGCTAAAGATTCTGATTTTGAAGTAGTGAAAAGACACTGGCACAGGTAAACCCCTAGCCTTGCCAAAGAAAGGTCAGCCTTGACCCATATGCTAGAAAGAACACCTGCTTACAGAAATGTGCTACTTTTAGACACCTGTACACAACAAATAAATACTGCCCCCTTTGCTAGAGAACACTCTGAACAATTACAGCATCTCTGCAATAAAGTCCTGTTTGGTACTAATAATCTAATTTCTTTGTTGCTTTTCACAGGGAAAAGTGTTTTCTTCTGCACCTCACCACCACCAAGTGCTGGCTATGCAAAACGAGACACATCAGAGGGATCTACAGTTTTGAGACAGCAGACATTTCTTCAGTTTGGTATTTCTCTCCTACCCCTCCAACCAAGCATTTTGGGGGTTTTCTGCTATAACTGATCATTCAGAAGCCCATGGTAAAGTGTTCTGAAACTTTCTGCAGGAAAGAGCCTCTTCAGTAGATGGACAGCAGGCAATTATTTGACTCAGACTGTCAGGACTTGACTATGACTCCTAGGTTAGGTGCATTTTTATGTGAATACAGAACACATTCAGACAGCACTTGCATTACAGAATGCAGCAAATGCCTGAAAGATAATTAAAGCATAGTGTTAAAAATGGTACATAGGCTCCCAGCTAATTTAATTTGTATAGAAGCACATGAGGGATCTCAGAAAACCTAAGATAGCTCTTTTTTCTTCTATTTTGCTGCTTCAAGCTCGGATGCCAAGTGCAGGTTTCATATAAAAACAGAAGCACACGACAATATCAAAGCACTCTGTATAAGTGACAGGTAAGTAACACAGCAGCTTAACTGTGATAACTTCCAGCAGAAAAATAGTTTGCTAAGTACAAAACAGAGACCTGTTATCAAAACATAATGTAAGCCCTCTAAATTGAGAAGGTGCAGCTCCCAGTAAGGCAGCCAAGGTTCCCAGGAAAAGATGTGGATCTCCCCACGTCCAAACTTCAGCCCAGTTTTGGAAGAGAACGGTGCTTGGCAATGGTGCTTGGCTCAGTTTGGTTGCATGTTGTCATGGTGACACAGCAGGCTTAAAAAATCCACTCTGAAGGCTCAGCAACACGGTGAAGCATCACTACAAAACCTCTGTGAGTCAGCCAGCACTTGAGAACTGACTTCCAGTATTGACTGCAGCAGAAGTCTCTGCTCACAGGTGAAAACCAGCATTTTCTAGACAGTTATAGCAACTCTGCCAGCCTGGGAGGCAAACACAGGTACTACCACAGGGTTCTAGCAGCTGCAGCAACTCAGCAGTGGCTCAACATTTCTATGCATTAGAGGCACAAAGGTACACTCCAAGAGCAGTGAAAAATGTTTGACTGTGAAAGCTTGTGCAGAAATGACATACTCCTGGAAGCCTAATGACACCTCCTCAGTGCAGGGTCTTCATTTGACTCAGATAAAAGATCAACCAGAATTATCAAATTTAATTATTTACAAACACCAGAACTTTTCTCACTAGCAAATTAAAAAACTCACAGCTGACCTTATTCACAACTTTCCTAGGGGTAAACCCTAATTTTGGGAACATCAGTAAAATGACAAATAAATATGTTGTATCTAACTCTGTGCTTTTTTTCTTCTGTAAAATAGCTGTTAACACAACAGTAATTTAATAGCTAAGACTATTAGCATGAAACTTACCTCCATTTGCTTATTGCCAGAAAAATATTCCTGAATTCAAGTCTGTCAGCTAATTTTAAAGTTCCACAGTACTTCCCTTTTAATACCCATCCTGTACACATACAAAAAAGCATGTACTTTTGTGTATCAATCTGAAATTGAATCTCCCCCCCACCCCCCCAAAAAAGAGCAAGGCCTGAATTAAGTTTAGTCACATCTTATGTGGCAGAACTTGAAGTTTTATCCTTTAACAATAAATCATACAGTCTGTTTCCTGCTCAGGCTTACAAGCATTGATATTTTATCAAGAGCAAATACTGTGGAATATTCTGAGGTGCTTGCCCACCCTGCTCAAGTACTTCTGTGCAGAATTTCAGCCGAAATTCTAAATTTATTGATAACATTTCCCTGGGAATGATAACAACAATCACAGGCAAGTAAGGTGCCAGGGCAGCAATTCCTTCCTTTGGGGGTGGAGAAGGGATGGGGACCCTGCTCTGTATTTAGCTTGCACCCACTTCACTTCTTCAGGTGACTTGGACCAGCAAGTCACGCATTTAGGACTATTTTAAGAGTGCATTTTTACAAAGAAAACCTTAAATAGCTAGTAAGGTTTTCCAGGCACTTATGTGTGCTTTAAACATTTATCCCTGTCTATTTACAACCAGTCAATTTGAACTTTACCTTCTTTATTATAAATGAACTGTACTTTCTCTTAGTTGCTTTTTATCCAACTATCGACCCTCACCACATGGAATAAGAGTATCTAGCACAATCCTGCAATTAGGCAGAATTTAAAATTCCCAAAGCTACAGTCAGGACCAGAATGACAAAATTCCCCCAGTGAAATGAAACCTGCCAGACTAAGGCTCTCAGTGGAGGGCCTGCTGTTCTTATCAGGCATGAAGGAAATGTTTCTTCATGTATGAACCTGTCAACTCTGTCAGGTTGTGCAGGGACACTTCCAAAGCACGCTGCTTGTAACTAAAACTATTAATTACTGCAATGCCATGGAAAATCTTGGGAAGGGTCAATTGACATAGCTGGTGGAAAGAAAACTGCAACCTAAGCTTCCAAAAGCAAATGTGTTACAAAAGCAAATATGTTACAAAAGCAATTTTTTGTAAACTTATTCACTGTCACTCATGTTCAGCTTGTATTGGTTGTATATTAGAAATGCTTAACACCTTTAAGTAGCTGCAAGCCTACATTTATTAAAGTACCATCATTCCAGCCCCTGCTGCACTAACACTGATGGCAAGGCTGCTTGTACCTCAAGCTCCTGCATGCTGTAATGCAATCTTCTAAGCACCTGTGATACCATATGAAAGAGTAACCTATAGAGACTAACTAAATCATGTTTCAGGGAAAGTTCAAAAAATATTAATTCAAAACTGTTTCTACAATGTAGTGCCCATCAGAGGCTGTTAAATGTGATTGCACACTTTACAAGTGCAATACCATTACTAACCAGCAGCTATTAAACTGCATAAGCACAGTTGAGAGAGAGCAAGAGCACCAGATTTCTTCTGCAGTAATTACAATGTCAAAAAGTCTGGGATTAATTTGAGATTTATTTTTAGATCAAATCAGGAGTTACACTTCCTTACTAGGGAATCTCCCCCCCAGCCCCCTGGCTGCCCCATCTAAAAGAGTCAGTGCAACTATGGCACTGAAAGAACACATCTGAGCTGTGCAAACAGCCTCGTGCCAAGGCCTCCTGGAACCTCCTTGTCACCTGAAACACCAACTGCAAGCACACGTTGAAAGATATGGCCCCCAGCAACACCTGAGAGTTCACAATTCTTACACTGAATATCCTCCTGCACCTGCCCATAAAAACACACAAAAACAGTACTGGGATGGGTAGGTAGGAATGGAGAAAAGGCAGGCCAATACTGGGTTCAAGACAACAAAAATGAAGAGGAAATCCAGCTCTATCTTCCCACTCCTTTACATACAGCACCAAGTCATGCTTTTGCACTCAAACTGAAGCTGCAGATAATAGAATAATTTTCACTGAAATTCTAAATATATTCTACATACACTATTTTTCTAAGTACCTACAAACTTTCAGGTAGCCTGAGCAAATTACCTGTAGACAATTTGCACTGATAAGCTCACCCACTCCTACTTCAGCTCTATGATTTAAAAAGAACATTATGTTGTGTGACCTTACTATCTAAATATATATATATACACACAAATGAACACAGATGCACATACATAATCTGAGAGATTCCTCAGGAAACTACAGGCACAGAATCTATAGCAAGTCTTCATTTAACCAAAAAAATTAAAATAATCAAAATCCTAAATTAAGATAATGTTTTAAACATAGTTTAATGCTTAAATGCAGTTCCACTGAACAAACGAAGTTAGTTCACAAGCTAATTTCATATCTGTTTTATCTGCAGGACAGCATATATATAACTACACACTTGCCACCCCATTTTTGCAAATCTAAATTTCAAACCGAGAGTTCATTTTTATTTTGTTTAAACAGTAAAAACTGTGTGTGAAAACCCATACTTCGAGGGTGAACAACAGCTGAAGGAAGTTGACTTTGTCACAGTCTGGATGTAGAAAATACTATAAACTGAACATCTAGGCATTATTTTAGTTAACATGGAAGACCTGAAATGTATTTTAAGCCATGTATTCATTCTCACAAAAACCAATACACAAGTATCAGACTGTTTATAGCAAGAATGTACAGTCATTTCTTGGTCTAGTTTCACATACTGGTTATTTCTGACTCTGTGTCAAGCACCAATGCAAACCATGAAGAACTGGACAGAGTATCTTGTCCTCATTAGACTCTCTAAGTTTCATCCAGATATATTACAGGAATTGAAGGAGGTAAGACACTTGATCCTCTATCACAATATTAAACTTTCCAAATTAGCTGATTTAGAGGAATAGCTTTAATTAAAGAGAAGAACTATGTAATTTAAGCTTTGCTGAAACTCAGAGCCAGGGTGAAAGCATGAGTAAAATTACCACACATCCTCTGCACAGTAACTCTTCTCCTTTTGGAGTACGTCAGAGTTGTTAAAGCCCAGTAATCCACAAAAGCACTGGTTACAGCACCTGCCAACAGATCAGCAGTGTGTGCTCACTGCAACTGGTGCAAACTAAGACTGTTGTACAGCCCCTGGCACAGGGCTTGTCCAATCTGCTTTTAAGGGAACAGACACAGCCCAGCTGTTTACACTTCCAGGTTAACAGTGAAATCTAGCAAACAGTCTTGTCCCAAGATGCAACAGGACTCCACTCTGGAGAAGTTACTACTGAAAACTGTGCACAAACTCAATTTTAAAAGAACACCTTTCTACTTATCTGCCTATTCTCAAAATGTAACATTTAGGATGTTCCAGTGAACCCTGGAAATGCTCCCATGCTTTTGTCTTATGAATGTTTGTCATTACCAGATCAGCTAAACCCCAGTACAGATCAGATTCAAATTACTGTAAGATTTCCTCATGTGTAGTTAACTCCATATATGTAATGTGCACAAAGCAAATGCTACCTGTGCAATTACACAGCTACAGACCACTGCATATTCCTTCTTCTCACTTTTGAACTGTTTTATGTAAGAAACAAAAAAAACCCGTCACAGAATATTAGGTACACAACATGTAATTGCAGAAGTCCAAAACTGTCACTGGATATGGAGCACCCATCACACTGAAGCCACTGGTGAGAAAAATCAAGAGAAAAACAAGGGAGAAATCCAATGTACACTTGTAAATGAAGACCACTGGTATAATACAACACAGGAATGCCGTGGGGAAGGGCTTGTTTCCACCTTCCAACTAAGAAAAGTCACTGGATTTTATCTCAGCCATGACTCAAAGCCTTTCCACAGTCTGTAAAGGCATTCTGCAGCAAACAGTCACATATTCTTTTATGTAGTAGCACCAGCAGAGAAGGTTTAATGGAAAGTGTTCTCTCAACCATCATGGTCCTCAAAATCTGAATAAAGAACATCAGGAAACTCTACCAGCTGGCAGCTGGAAGAGATGCAGAAAAGAACCAGAAATAAAAATTTCAGTTTCCCTCTCCCAAGCAGATGGAGAACCAATCCATAGCAAATACAGGGTACACAAGAAACCTCTGTTTTTACTTCTAACCTTCTTACTTTTACTGTACTTTCAGGTTCAGACATATGAGACCCAAGTTTGTGCCTGATCTGACACACAATTCCCCCTCAAAATATCAACAAAGAATCCACAAATGACTTCAATAAGAGAAAGCACACAATAAGTTTTCACTCTCCTTGTCACATTTAAAAGACTTCAGAAGTGTTGTGAACAAGAGTACACAGCTAACATATCTAATAGGGATGTATTCCTGTCACCCCACATGGAAATAACAGGACAGAACAGGAAGTAGTTTGTGTTTATTCATGTGTAAATAGCAACACACTACAGAAGAGGGTTCAGAATAATCTCTTCATTAAGCATCACTTCCACTGCAAAAATTTCCTAAAACTTCCCCAAACTATTTTTAATGATCAAATACAGAAAAGAGAATTATGAGAAAACCCACTAGCTTGTTGTACTGCACACATCTTCTCCAACTACAAATGTCAGTATGTGGGCAACTTTCTGATATTACACAGCTTGTAGGACCAGGGGAACTATGCAAGATGTACACACCTGTATTGACATTTTGAGCAGAAGAGACAGGAAAGAAGGTGCATTCAGTTTCTAGTGCAAGTCTACAATAATCACACAGACAGAACAACATTTATTAACAGGAATGGAACAAGTCCACACATGAGCAAGAAAAGATCATAAATAATACAATTGTAAAAAAGATTGAAAATCTCAGACTGAGGTAGTCAAGACTGTGCAATATGGGTTTTTGTACAGAGCACCTGCACAGCAGTTCCTCAAAGCAGAAGCTTACCATGAGAAATGTGGCTGGCTAGCGGGGTGGGCATGGATTATCATGGGAATGCCTTCCATTAAGAAATTCACTAAGATCAGCAGGTGATACAGTATTTTCAGTTGAAAGCACCACTAAACAGAATCTCAGCCAAGTCTATTCTACTTTGACTTCTGACCACTCCAACTTCATCCTGACAGAAGTCAGTTCCCATTTTTCCCCAAGCAGAATAATTTTGGTGATATGTACAACATTCGCTTTTCTGAATTCATAACCAGACTAAAGTAAAACAGGGGAAGAAAATGCTTTGAAGAAAACACAGACATTTTAAACAAAAACAATCATTTTTCTAAATGGTTTTATTTACATTTTTCATATACAAGTATGTTAAATGATACATTCTGACTAGTATCCACACCAGTGTGAATTACATGGATTAAAGATACTGATGTATTGCATATGATGAAATGCAAAACAATCAATCCTAAGCTGTGGTCCCACCCCCTGAATCCTCATACAGCATCTGGTTTGTCACCAAGACATTTAAAATTCAAAGTGTCCATATGAAATAGAAGTTATCTAAACAAATGTATCTGGTTGCATTTCTTTAGGACAAGCAATAACACAGGAGTCTCACTTGCAAAATTTGCAAGACAGAAAATTCATATTAACAGCCAAACCTTTTACATGCATGTTACCAGCTTCGTATTTATTGTTTCTAAACTTGAGCTACTTGTCACAACTGTCTTCTGGATACGATTTTTATGTCTTTAATTATGGCAACCTTTTAAGCCCTACCAATAATGGTTCAAAGTGACCAGGATATAGTGCTGTACACTCAATAAAAAAGATAAAAGGTGTGGTGTGAACTGGCCTGAAACATTCAGGACAATTACAAAGGAAACTTTCCATGCAGAGTAAATGGAACTAAAAATTCCTTAGATAATTTAAAAAATGTTGCAAATACATGAATACAGTTTAATAAATGTGCCTAAGATGATTTTCAACCTGGTGATCTCTCAAAGGAAACTAGCAGAGAAAAAACTGTCAACTTCAAATGCTTGCTTCAGAACTACTGAAGTATTTGCGACACTAGTAAAGTAAGTGTTCTTTCATGAGCATGAAAAAGCATTATTAGGTCTTTCTGTACCTAAAAGATGGTTCAAACAGTCAAAGTGACAAAGGAAATAGTAACAGACAGCTGGGCCTATGGGATCATAGGGTATTGGATTTATTTTCACATTTCTGTAGCACCTTTCAGCCAGGTGCCAAAAGCACTTTAATCACTAAAGCAGCCTCACAACAACCCTGTGAGGTAGGTAGGTATCTGTTTCATAATGGCAAACAGGTCAAATAACTTACCCAAGGAGACACAGCACATCAGCAGAGCAGGCTAGAGTCCAGATCGTGTGATCTATGAGTTTAACATTATGGCACATGTGGGGCTGAGACTTAGACATTCCTTTATACAACTGTGAAAGAGGTACTGCCATGTGAATTGAGTCAAGTTTTCTGAAAGGAGGTTTTTACGAGAAAGGTATCAACAGAAAAATGTACTTTAAGTAACTACAGAAAACAAGAATCTGGGAAGAGTAGCACTACTGTTTTACTTCCTAAATTTTAAGAGCTGCAGAATAGCAAGTTAACTATTTTACTTGCTTACATACTTATAAAATCCCAAACTCTACTTAGATGTTCAAATAGTATGACCCAAAACCAGTTGTGAACTGGGAATTGTTTAATCCACTTATATTATTTCTAAGTCCTGCAATTCTTCTTTGAAGGTCAGAAGAAATAAGAACCAGCGCAAGAATCCAAATTTTTTCATCAATTTCAACTTTAATAGTGTAATTCCCATTAACAAACTGTCAAAGCACGCTCTTCCTAATTAATCTCCATCTTCTACTGACTACCTAACCAATCACAATGCAGGGAGCAGAGCACATAAATCAGTGCTTGGCACACAAAATGCTGAAGTATTTGGTTACTTCAGCACACTCTGTGGATCAGTTGTGGGGAGCTGGATGATACACCAAGTGCTGAGCACTGGTCCCCACTGTATTCCACTAGGGAACACAGTCACACACAAAAAGCAGAACAGTCAGTGAGCTGAACAAACACAGTCATAAAACCAAGAGGTAATCACAGCAGTAATGCCTGCACTCAGAAGTTACAGACTACAAAAGGAACTGGCACATGCAGTTTTTGTTCAGACGGTTTATCAACAAGTCCTACTGAAGACTGGAAGTGACTAAAGAGAACACATTTGTTCAGTCAGACAAAGGGGAATTTAAAGGCTTCTAAAAAGTTGGAGAGTACAGCTGTTGAAGGGCTAATTTCTTTTTTGTAAGGCTGTTTTCATAACCCTCACTCTGGCTCATCTTCTAATACACCACAACTAGGTAATGTTATTCAGCTCTGATTTATGTCTTTCAGAGGGCAAAATTCTCTAGTGAAAGACAACCTGCCAGAAAAGAACCCCCACTTCCCTCCCCCTTTCTGTCTTTCTGGGATGCAAAGAGAAGCATTTTCATGTTAAAGAGTAAAATGCTTGTTTTGACATCAGAGGAAATGCAGGTTACAGATGACTAAAGATTTTGCAATTTTCAGATTTCAATAATGAGGCAGCAAAAGTAAATTGAAAGCAGTGCTGGAGATCTACCACAGGTTTATTTTACTAAGTCATAAAGTTCTGTATTTCTGAACAGCCGAAGAAAAGCTTTCTTGCAGGAGAAGACTCCTAAAATTGTCAAGGAAAAAAGCTTTTGGAAAATACTTCCCTTATACTCCTTGTACCTTATACTCCTTGTACATCTCAAGACTGCAATAAAAGAAGCCTGAACAGAATTCCTCTACTCAGATAGCCTTTAAAAACTAACTGAAGTCTTAATTTAACCACAGTGTTAAAAGAACATTTGATAAAGCGTTTTGATTTGAATTCACCCAGATGGACTGTACAAATAATATGCAACTGAAAACAACACTGACAATGGTGCCCAACTGTGTGAGCGTATTTTTTTAGAGAGGAATTTGGAAATAAGTTATTTCAACTTATATATGCTCACATACGGTTTAAAAAACAGAGAAAAGCCTATTGCTTTGTTCATAAATTGGCCACTCTAGCAGTTGTAATGTTACTGTAACCAGGGAAATTGAAAATTAAGTCATAACTGGGATTTTGAAAATTTGTCTGTTAAGATAGAAGTTAAATTTCTGAAAATTACCCTCTGACATTTCTTTCAAATATAACCCTCTTCAGGTGTAACCTCTACCAGAAATCTGCAGTCCCTATTTTTCCAATGTTTTGAATAACAGAACTATGTATTCCATTTCTCTAATATTTGAAGTGTATCAATAAGCAGACACACAAGAACTAGTGATGGTTATGACAGTTCTTTCCCTCTCAGATTTACCTCATGCTCCCTGGCAACCATTAACTGCTGAGGTGCTGATCTGCCCTCCTTAAGGGAACAGGTAAAAAATTCTACCCTAGGCTGTTACAAGCTTTGCCATTGTTAAGGTTTCTAAATACTCTTAGATTATGAATTAAAGGAGGTGATGTCTGTCAGTTCATCTCTGAATGTGGTTTAAGACAGGAAGCTTTACACTGGTAACAGGACTTTCTGCTGAAGGATGTACACTATAGTACTGGCTTTCTAAGATGGCCTTACTCAACCCTTAAATTTGAGGCATGGGAACGATACAGGTTTTTAAAAAGCACAGAAATCAGATAATTTAATGCAATAATGAAATTAGATTAGATTCTGAACACTAGAACCTGTAGCAAGTATTTCAGGGTACAAGAGGCTAATGGATTTGGCTGCAGGGTCCGAAAAGGAAAAATATGCATTGTATGTTAGTCTATTTGCAACCTCCCAAATGGGAATAACCACCAACATTCTAACTACTGCTACAAACTGCTGGAAAAAAAGATAGTGAAAACTCTGTATATTTAATTTGGTAGCATACAATTTAGATGGCACTATTTTGCACTATAGCATCTTACTATAAACTGCAATATAAAAATTTCTCCTAGATTCCCATTATCCCAATTTTCCTTATCTTCAAAATTTACTGCCAGACATTTCTGGATACGTAATTTAATGTATAATAAGATATGATAACTGTGCAATGAAATTTCACATCAAATAGAAGAAAAAGAGAGCTCATTTCTCATCTACAGAATACAGGTCCCCACCCCTGAAGTTTAGCATATCAAAAATCTGTCTCAAGGAAAATGTGCAGCTGGAAGATACCCCCAGAAACCATGTGTATTAGTATTAAGTAACAGCTACAGAAAGGAATCAAACCAGAATGAACACCACAACCACCCCCCCCATGATTATACAGGGAATTTCATGGCATGTCATTAGAGACAGTTCAACTGATCAATGCACTTAGTGGTAAGTCTTACCCAGTTATGGAAACAGTCACAATTTGTTGGGATTTTTAAAAGCTAATGAGTTGGGCTAATGCATTTTCATTCCAGAAATTAGCTTCCATCCCCACACCCTCCCCACAAACACTGTTCACAGAAACATTCAATTTCCTAAGAAAGCAAAAAAAATAAAAGAACCAAATATTCAGAGAAAAGTAATTTAAAAAAGTTTGTATGTGTAAATAAAAAAAATCCTCTAAGTAAATGACACAGGAGGCAATAAATTGACACGACAAGCAAATAAAAGGCTAAAGCACTCCAATACCATTGAAACAGTTTTAATGTTGTTGCAATTCCATAATGCAACAATCATCAACTCATAAAAGACCCAATACTTTAGAATTCATTTTAATCATTCCTTTGTACCTATTTTACAAAATAAAAGCAAGGCATATTTAAAATCCCTTTTCCCCTAGATATTATGTGCCTATCTTATTCATGCTTATAAAAATATAAACTTAAAATCCTATGAAATGTTATATAAGAAAAAATGTAAAAATATTAACCTCTGCTTCAATGTACAGTTTCCAGAATCTGCCAGAACTGGGGAACTGGGCAACAAGGCGTTCATAGGTCTTCCGTGCTTTGTCTATAGGCTGATTCTAAAAATTGAAAATCAAAACAGCATTTACAATATTATGATTTATGTAAATGAATATGTTGATTTTACTCCAGAACCAAATAGTGTGAGTGGACCATAGATAAGGAAATGTAATCCTATATCACTAAACCTGTGCCTCTCGAATGAGAATGCTCCAAGCGTCAAGGTCATATGGATTTTCTTCTAGTTTCTTTTCAGCTTTCTTCACTTTTTCTGGGACATATTCAGCAGTCTAGAAAAATTAAAAAGAAGACATAAGAGATCACAAGCAGTGTTTGAAAAGCTCTGTCCCATCTACACAGTCAAGCGAAAGGTAACATTCCAACAGTGTAACATTCCACAGCTCAGTTTTTCCGATGGAGTTTCTAAACCGGAATTCAGCAGGAAAACAAGTTGTCCCAGGAAGATAAAGCACCCTTAGCCCAAGTTCTACATGTTATGGACATCAACCAAGATGTTAGACTAAACCAATTCATGTCTCTAAAACATGAAAACAAATTTGAGTTTGCCAGAATATTTACTGCACTATGTATTTTTAGCATTTTTACCAACCTGGAACTTTAAGATGCAAAAAAATAAATTCAGCCCAGTATTTCTATTACAGAGCTCAGGCAAACAAATCCAGGTTACTGCAGGAGTCATTCTGCACATGGAGAACAGCACGTGTTTGGCATCACATGTTTAACGAGAAACCTAGGAGATGATGGCTTAGCAGAAACACACTATCCAAGCATGAATTCTTTGTTCACTGTCTGATCTCTCAATCCTACAGATGCCTTCCTGCAGTTTGGCACTTTTTTTTCTTAACACTCAGACATTCCTACTGAAGTTTATTTAAAAGCTGTTTTTGAGGGTAAAAGCTTTATCAAATTGAACCCAAACTTGTTAACATAGTTACTAGTATAGTTTAAGTGGTCTTTCAAACACTTCTGGAAATAACTTGCTTTATGATTTTCAGGGTTTTTTTCCTAGATCTAACATTGTTAACACAAAGCAGAATAAAAAATTACAGTGTGAAGGTCACATATAGACAGCCTTGAAACACATGCTTGTTACAACCCTAAATGAACTTAAGGTTATTATTAAGCCTGAAATATTTTCTGACCGGTACTCCAAACCTCTTATTCACTAACTTTGAAAACCTGGCTCATTTTTAGGCAGATAACAGCAATATAAAAACCACACCAACTAAATTCTTCGTGAGGTGTAACAATAATAACGCTTAAATGGTTACTATAAGACCTTGCTGGTGAAATTTTACAATCTCACTACATAATTACTGCCAGAACATTCATCTCTAATGTAGAGTGCAGTGTGACTCATTTACCGTGCAGAAAATTCTAAAAAAAAAACCAAAAAAACCCAAACCCTGTCATTTGGTAAAAGATTTATTTCAAGGAATTGATTTTAATTTTTGATATTAAATCTACATCCCAGAATCCCAGGATGGGGCAGGCTGGAAGGTCCAAGCTCCCTGCCCCAGCAGGGCCATCCCAGAGCACATAGCACAGGTCAACACATCCTTCTAAAGCTGAAAAAGACAAAACAGCACAGAGAGAACCAACACTCCTCTCTCTCAAAGGTGCCATCACTCTTTAGAATGAGAAGCAGAATAACCACACTAGTTCTGAATATCTTTCAGCATTACCAGTTTTTGTGTCAGTCCTATTAGCAGGATATAATTCAAAACATATCCCTTTAAAAATATTTTTTAACAAAACTAGTCATAAAACAGGAAAAGAATCAAAAATATTTCAGAACCATTAAATGGACATATAGCAGATATGCAATAAATGGAGAAGAAAAAAATCAGTAGGCTGGGCTTTATAGGAGTTTAAAGACCATTATTCCTTTTGATTCACATTTCAAGCAATTCTTAACACTAATTAATGCAAAGCAGTGTAGCTTGAAAGGCAAATATCAAGTCCCACAGTAAACTACTATAAAATTAATTTTATTAAAAAGTCAAGGTAACTCAAAGCTGTCAGCTCTAAAGTAGTAAATCTATAAACCACCACAAGAATAGTTTAACATCCCTAAGTCCATCAAAATTTTGATTGTGTACCACTAGGCTGTAGTTCAAGTGATACAGGCTTAAGATGTAAAACAGTGTAAAATTAACTAGTGGTTTTATTTCTTCCCAAATTAGATGCATAAACATAATTCAGCTTCCAGAAACAGCACTGAAGCTGAAATTTCTGAATTTACAACTATTTCTGTAAGTTACCCCTACAGGTGACCCAAAGCTGAAATGCTGCTTATTCAGTAAAGCACTAACTCAAATACATCAACATCAGTGGGCAGCACTGCTTCTCACTATAACCACCCCACTGAAATCTCCTTGTCCCAAATAAATGATTCTGGATACATTTAGAAAGAAATGCCTGGCAGATGTACCATTAATGTCTGCTACAACAAAAAGGACCCCACACTACAAAAACACAAGGTCCTGCACTGTAAGTGCTGAATTTTAAACAAGATAAAGTAGACTGGGCCACTGAAGCACCTTTCAACTATTACAGCAGTAGTTTGGTTGTATTTCCACAAATCTTTCCACGTGACAAAAAAAAAACCAAAAACAAAAACATTTCACTGCAGTGGCAGCTGAGTCAAGATTTCCAGGAATCTGATTTCACCTATGCAGATACAGGGTCATAAACTCAGAAAGGCAAAAACAGTTCAGGAAAAAACAGATGGGGATAAAATACACAACCTTTGCAGTCCTAAATTAATTTTGTATGTTTAATACATTAATCAATCTGTGCAAGAAGCACAGTTATTTTACTGGAAAATAAAAAGGACTGCTTTTTTTAAGCTGGCAAATAACTGTTTGGCAGCAGCAGATAAAGTTCTCCATTCAGTTATACAAGACAAATTACAGGCACCCTACAGAACTGAAAATATGACGATCACAGTTTTAAACTGGGCTGCCTGGACTTGCTTGTACCTTAGGTCACATGGAAGAGAACACTCAACTCCTTCGAGCCAGTGAGAACTCCCTCTCCTGTCCCTCTCCGCCTCCAGCACTGATAAAAGCCATCCACATCTCAGGGACACACTGCACTGCAGGCACATCAGTGTCCTGCTTCTACCTCAGCAAAAACAGGGCCTCACTGCATCTTCACAAATAACCACCCCCAATATCCTGAGGGAATCAACACTCAGGATTTTCTGAACCATTCTGCCAGCACTGGGTGTGCGAGCAAACACCCATTGTGAGGACTAACATCTCCTGTGAGCATACAGCAAAATGGAACCAAGAGCTTGACTTTTAACCCAGCTCAACTACAGCCAGGAAGACATGTGATCCTCGTTTTGAGAACTTTAAGTTAACTGCACTTCGTGCTTACAGCTGCTGTTATCACAGTTCAAGGGCATATAGCTTTTGATTATGTATTTCTCATTGTACTGCTTGCACAACAGCCAATATCCAAAACATGTAATTCTTGGGTGCTCACTGTCATTACCCTGCCCCTAGACAAGCATTTCCAGAAAAGCTCATCCTGTAACAAGCCAGCTCAAGGAGCTAAATCAGCAGAAAAATAATCCTGTTAGGAAAGTGATTAACTTTCTCATGGTTCAGCCCCCTGGTTTCAGGATCAGATGCAGAAAAACGGATGCAAAACCATTCAGGATTCTAGCAGCTCCAACTCAAACCAGCTCAAATACCAAACTGAACCTATCCTTGCACTGGCTTTTAACTTTCCTTTACTACCTGAAAAAAATACTGCACACAGACTGCAGAAACACTTTTTTCCCTCTGCTTTTGTTAGCTATGTTCAGTAGATCTCTACATCATCAGGATCCTATCCTATAAACAACTCTTTGCAGGTCATGGAATTATTCTAGTACTTAGGTTTCTAGAAATTATTATGATCTAGTCCAGTTCACAACTACCCTTTTATTATTTATACACTGACAAACAGCAATAGATTTGAAGTTTCACAGATACTGGAAGTATAAAAATGTATTTCCAAAATCTGAAGAGACCTAAACCCAAATTTTCTAGCAAGAAATCTAGGAGCTTCTTCCTGAAAAACGTATCAACTGCACAAAATCCAATTCTGAATTCATAAAGAATGTCTGAGAGAACAAAACCAGAGGAAATAAAGTTCACTTTTAGTATCTGCTTATTTATCAATCACCACACCAAGGGAATGTTCTTGGTTTACACCATATTCCTAAAATCAACAGTTTCCTCAGGCCTCTTGAATGAATCTTCATGACTCCAAAATGTCAAAGAAAATACCTAAACACCTTTAAATTATTTGCAAGACTAAATACATCCAATTATTTAAGGCATCCCCGTTTCCACAAAAGGATCCTCTGCAGTGAAAAAGAAATGTGTTTTAAACAGCTGTAATATCCATGAAGTGGCCAGCTCAAGATGCTTTAAAAACTACCACTAATTATGAGATAACTTCTACAAACCACACATATAGGATGAAGTATACAAAAAGGCAGGAATTTTAACGGCTAGTTTAGACAAATTGCTTCAATATCCAAAAAGAGGTTTCTGGCCAGTAAGACAGAAGCCACTGTTTGGTGGTTTTGGCTGGGTCTTGCACACTTCAGCACAGCCTGGCCTGTAACAGACCCAGGGAATAAAATTTCTAATATATTAACATGCAAGTTAACAAGTATTCTTAGTTGTCCAGTTTGCCAAACGTAGAGGTTGGTTTAGTCTAAGGCTTTTTTCCCTTAAAGCTTATTTATAGCTGCATGTGCAGAGAACAAGTTTCAAAATCCTTTCCTCAGTAACATATCCCTTCACTGGGGGAACTGTAGTTTCAGCTCAATCCTTGCACTTTCTTCAACGTTTTTAAATCCTTGACTTCTTCTATTCTACACTAAACCACTTCAGCTGTGAACAGCCTTGAAAAAATCGTGTCCTTTAAGACTGGATCACTACAAGCAGACACTGCCCAGCATATTCATCTTGACCAAAAAAGGGTACTTTTGTAAGTACTGCCCCATCCCAACATAATCTGGGCCCAAAACTCTAGATAAACTAGAAGTTTTAGATTAGTAATGATTACCATTCTTTCCTCATAGGACTATTTCCCAAATGTTGTACTGACACATTTTTCACTGGAATCTCTTACTGGTATACCTGGAACTTACTGACTCTGGAAATACACCTAAATTATAATTTATTTACAAGTGTGTAAAAATTGTCATTAAACCACTGCATTATAAATTCAGAAGCTTTTCTTCACCAACACCTGTACTCATTTTGTCTACTCTTAAAGAAGTTTCTCTAAAATGGCTCCTTCTGTGATGTTAAACCCACACAATCCTGGAAGAAAAATCTTCTTTCAGCACTGCATTCAGTGACACCTATTTTTAAAATACTAAAGTTAACTACAACATTTACTACTGTCTTTAGCATGCAGAAACTTTCATGATGTACCACATCAAACAGACAAGACAAAGAGAGGAAGAAATCAAAAGGGATCAAAAATACCATCAAGAAACTAGAACAAACTGTTTCTGAGGTATTTTCTATAGTCACAGAGACAATACAGACATCTTTTTTTCCACAGCTTAGTCTTAGACCAGATCCATATTCATGTAACATAAAAAAATGCATCACAGACTGGGGCATGTATCTTAGAAACACTAACTGGAAGTATGAAATGCATGTTCTAACCTCAAAAGATTAGAAGGCAACCAATGCAGGGGCAAAGCAAATGTTATGTGACCTTCAGATTAGGCTGATGCCTGGCAAGTATTTATAAAGTGGGGAGAAAATAGTGGGGAATTTAGTTTTTGTTAGCAAGCACATGAAACAACCACCACAACTGAAATGAGATTAGTTGTGCACATTAAGGACCACAAAAATGTGAAGACATCCATAGGTACAAGCATAGGCTCTTTGTAACCCTGGCACAGTAAGCTGGGAAGAGCCTGTCAGGGAATTTTCTGGCAAACAGTGGCAGATGCAGCCTTTCAGTCCACAGAAGTGCATTTCTGTGATACAGACAGGGCTCAGTGTTTGGTATTCCAGAAACTGACCCTGGAAATTCTGGTTTGTTAAACACCGTGGAGGCCTTGCCAGAAGTCTGGCAGGGGCCTGACAGATTTTAAGTCCTCACATGATTGAACTGGTTCTTCAGGACTAATTTGGGCCCAGCACAGTCAACACGGAGCACAAATTTGAAATACACTCTAAGCAAAGTGGCTGCACTGTAATTCTTTGTCCTCCTGCTCCAGTGTGTTCCACAATAACATAACGAGGAGACAACCGATATAACACAGATTAGGCTCCTGATCCACACAGCAAAGCAGCCCAAAAATTCCTGGAGCTAAGCCTGGCCTAAAAGCAGTAAAGCCGCATTTCAACTGCATTGCACCTGGTACAATAAAGCCTCCTAAAGCCCACCTGTGTCTTAAACCTTACATTCCCTTTACCCTGCCTCTCCTCCTACAATCAGCATTCCACTCTGGTCTTCCTTTCTACACCACCACAGCTCTCTACTTACTGCAGACAGGGCAATTTATTATTCACCTGCCTGCTTTTTGGCAGTGCCTTCCAAAAGCTGGGATCTGGGAAGCAAGATGCAGAACCCCCTGCCTGAGAGTGGGTCAAAGCTAAGAGCTCTGCCTTGTCAAAGATTTCTCACTTGCATCACATTCTCACATTCCCATCTAATGCACAGCACAGATGCAAATCAACCATGCAGTCCCCTTTTCATACTGATCCCCGTGACCACCAATGAAAACAGCACCCAAAACCTCAGAGCTGGGAGCAGCAGCTGAAACCTGAAACAGGAAAGGCAGCTGCAATCCCACCTCTGCCCAGCTTCAGTTTCCTGCAGCAAGGCACGTTCAGAACCCTCAGAACACTGTGCATGCTCGGTTCAAGGCCTTTCAGCCAGCACCAGGCTGGTCTAGAGCAGCTGCAGTGTGGGTGCCCCCACCACCAGGCTCTCCTGCTCCTCCCTCCTGGGACACTGGATTTATATCCCTCAAGCCATGCCAGACCACAGCCAGGCTCACTGAAGGGAGTGAGTGGGAGCCCCTGCACTGAAAACTCCATGGCAGTGTTGTATAAGACCCTGGGACCTGATTATGGCCTCTGGCAACAGTCAGTCAGAAACACAAATCCACCAGGTGAGAAAAAAAGCTGTTATTGAAAGTGAAGAAAACTGATGGGAGTAATCGACCATAACAAAATTAGAGACTTGTAGGAAATCAGAATCCAGAGGCCTTCATCAAGAGGATGGAGCAATATAAATAAAAAAAATAAAAATTAACCCAACCTATAAGAGCTGGTTTTTTAATCTGAAGTGCATGCAACATGAATACAGTAATAATAAAAGGCAAAAAAGTGACTCTTAGTATGCCCAAAGGCCAAGTCACAGGTTAGACTATGTGCTTTACAGAGGCTGCAAATTACGATTTACAGGTTTGGGAATGCTAAACCCCTCTGAGATATGGCATAACATTATTACCTCTGCCACTTTCATGCAGCATACAGACAGTAACTCAACCTTATGCTTTTCAAATTCTCCCTTGCAAATGAAAATAAAGCCTAAAGTCAGCAAAGCTGAAGTTAAACAGTAACTCTTTACAAGATACAGAAACAAACATGCTACTTTAACAAACAGTTTAATTAAGCTATGAAACATCATTGTACTCTTGAAAACATATTGGAGAGGGGAGATTAAATCTGGAACATACTGCACACCAGCATTTAAAAAATTTTGCTGTGGCACATTCTTACTTCTTTGCAGCCATCTGTCTCATGATGAAGGGAACCATTCTGAAGAGCCTCTTGCTCAAACATGCTCCAAGCACACTCACCAGCCTGATCAACTTGGAGCACATGGGGAATTTTGGGAAATCACCCTAACTAGGCAGAAATTGAGTATTTTACACTCCAAGCATTACATTTCCTATACCTAGTGATCTTATAAAATTTACATACCACAGTTTAGGGGTACAGGCCCAGACATACAAAAATTCACCTATTTTGTAAGAAACTGACATTCTAGAAAGAAAAAGCCACTTCAAGAAACACTAAGGCATCAGCTTGATTTTAACTATTTCCAACGGCTACACTGGCCACTAGGACACAGGACTTATCAATAAGTCTTCCCTCAATCAGGAGCTTTCATCCCCATCCCTCCAATTAATACTGATTCTTAATACAATCCCAACTACCAAAAAAGGCCATTTTGGAGAAACTCTGCCAGTAAGTCGGAAATCATTCACAGTAATACCGGCTTTAAAAAGGGACATATAACACTCCCTATAAATTAAAAGGTTAGGATAAATACATACTTTAGTCTATTAAAAACAAACAAAAATAAAAAACCAAAAAAAACCAGGCCAAACTCCGCTGAAACTGTAGTTATTTCACAGAATCCCAGAACTATAAAGTTTGGAAGAGACCTCTGGTGAGCCCCTAGTCCAACCCTCCGACCCAGGCAAGGTCACCTGCTGGAGCAGACTACACGGGAATGCGTCCAGGTGGGTTTTGAATGCGTTCAGAGAGGGAGACTCCACGCCCTCCCTGGGCAGCCGTTCCAGCGCTCACCGCCCTAAACCTAAAGAAGTTCTTCCTCATGCTGAAGTGGCACTTCCTGGGTTTTAGCTTGGCTCCCTACTAAACGGAACGATTGCTATACCACAGAGAAGACCCTTTATCAAATAAACGCGTATTTATTGTTTCTAGTAAAAAATTAAATGTATTTTAACAATGCTTTATTCTGGCGGCAGATGGTGTCGTTAAAGAGGCCTTCTCCATTAAACGCCCGAGCTCAGCCAACGCTCACTTTACATAACATCTCAAACTGCCACTGTAAACAGCTTGTCCAGCTTGCAATTTTCTTCCCGAGTGCGTTGTGTCCACCAACCACGACCGAGCGAGACCATGGCCGCGGAGCTCGCCGGGGCGTCCATTGTCCACCTCGCCCTGAGCCGGGAAGGCGAGGGCTGAGCGAGCCGGAGCTCCCGGCGCGTCACCGCCTGGGCCGGGCCGGCTCCGCACCCCGCTTCCCCGACAGGGCACAGGGAGCTCCTTCCGACGGACGGGAAGGCAGGGGAGCCCCGGCCGGGCTCAGGGCCCGGGGCAGGGTCGCGCTCCCGTCAGCCCGGCCACACGCCCGCCCTCGCCGAGCCCACACCGCACCGCTGCCTCAGGGCGCGACCTGCGCTCACCCGGCCCCCGCTCACCTGGTCACCGGCGGTTCCCTCCCCGGACATGGCGCGTTCAGACCGGGCTGGGGCGGAGGGCCCCGAACGAGTTAAAGCCCCTTAAAAACGCTCCTCAGGCCGCAGCCGCCGCGCCCGGAGAGCGGCAGCAAGAGAGCGGCAAAATGGCGGCGGCAGCTCCGGCCCGGGGGCGGGGGAGCAGGGCTGGCGGGAGGAAGTGCGTCATCGCGGCGCGCGGGGGCGGCCGGAAGTGGCGGGGCGGCGCGCTGAGGGCGGGTGGCGTTGACGAGGCGTTTCCTCTTCTCGCTCCTCTTCCTCTCATTTTTCCTCCCTTTTCCCTGCCTCTTCCTTGATATTCCGCGCTGTGGGGGCACAGTTGGCTCTCCGGGGCCGCTCCCGCCCCACATGGGCAGGATGCCCTGCCCTGCCCGGTGCTGAGGGTGGTGCCGGGAGCCGCTGTAGCCGCGCTCATGGCGCTCGCGAGAGGGACGGAGCAAAGCGGGGGAGTTTGGTGACTTCCAGCGGCTCCTCGCCGGCGCTTTGCCTTGGCTGAGGTAGCGCCTGCGGTGGCTGACAGCCACAGACGCGTCCCTTCCACCTCACAAGAGCCCTTGCTAATGGAGGCAAGCTCAAAACACAGGCTGAGGTCGCGGTCGCGAAAGACCTGAAGGGCACAGGAGGCAGCTCCCCCTAAAGCTACTTAGTTTTGTTTACAAAATACCCACCAGCCTTTTCGTGAGAAAAGGGCCTTGAATCAGGTACCGCAGGGAAACTCTGCTATGTGAAAAACACAAACAATCTCTAGAAGGCTTGGCAGATACTAAGGTAGTTTAGCTGCCTCCACAACAGCAGTGTGTTCTTAAAATTGTGTGGTACAGAAATACATGAAGTAACTCGGTGTTAGTGCTGGGGTTTCCTTTTGCATCATCTTCCACAAGTCACTATCTTAAACCACAGAAATGTGTGGAAAGAGGACATAAGGAAAATATAATATGCGACCTTCTGAAGCTTCACCTGGGAAAAATAAAGGGAGCAGAGTGAAGAGTCACTTGGCTAGTTGTGCAGTAACATTTTTCAGAATTTTGATTCTTCAAAAGTGAGATACAAACATGTCTTGGCAGGTAAGCTGTCCTGACCTTGGAGAACAGGGTCTTTGTGATATGAGCCTAATTTGTTTGAAAATATTTGAGAAATAACTGCAATTTTTTTTCAAAAACCCTGCAATTTTCCAATTAGCTCTTGTAATATTTTTCCATTTCCTATACAGGAATGAATTCCTTCAAAGTAATTGCTTGAAGCAATGCTGGTGAAACCTCTAATCAGACAATACTTGTGTTATTTCAGAGCTGCAGAGTGTCAGCTGCCTCCCTGGCCTGGCTGAATTTTTTTTTTCTAGTTCTTCAGGTTTACATTTTGTTGTGGATGTCACGGCTGCCAGCCTGAGGTAACTGGGGCAGTGAGGACGTGATTACAGGCCTGGCTGCTTGGAAGGGCTGCACTTCAATTTTCGGATGGTTTGTGATATCAAAGCAAGAGGACATTGCTAGTACCTGCTGTGCTGTGGTGATTCATGCTTAGTTCAGTCAGTGATGTGGAACTTAATGGCAAGCCATGAATTAATAAGGAAACTGTGTGGATTATCCTGCTCTGGGAGAGAATGTGGTAGAAAGCAAAAATCTGAAGCTGCTCAGGAATTTGAGACTACTGTACCTCCAGGTCAGTGGTACTTGTAACTGGAAGAAAATGAGAACTTAAATAGATGTTGAACCTTAAAGGCTGGCAGGCCAAGATCTTGGCAAACTGTAAGCAAAGCAAATTTGAAAGGAAGCTGCTTTCACAGAGTCGGGGCAGTGGTTATCGAACAGACCTGACATACCTGTTTCCCAAGGCATTTTAACAGCTTGTTTTTAATGCCAGTTATGAAATCACAGGTTTTGTGCAACTATAACCACTAAAAACATTGTTTGCAACCTTATTTTTAAAGGGATTCAATCACACATACAATTCTGTCTGCTCAGTGCTAGAGAGAAAGTTTAAGGCCCTTAGATTTGAGCTGCTCTGTTAATTTCTATGTGTCAGTGCTGAATCTCGAGGTACCAGAGTGCAGAGGATGCTGAAGATTGTCCTCCCTACTGTGTCACCAGTGTCACCACACTGTTGGAGGCTGTGGGCTGTCACCCCTCCTCTGAGATGGATTTCAAACACAGTGTAAAGGTAAGGACCTGAAAACTGAGAGACCCCATCTTGCTGTTGGTCACGGGCATGGTGGGCCCTGGAGTTTCCTCAGCTGAGACTTCTGCAGTGCCTGGGTCCCCTACAGAATACATAATCACCCCTTTGTGTTTCTAAATTGACAACACTGTGGGGATTCTGTGAGCTGAAAAA
The DNA here is from genome assembly GCA_013397075.1 of Rhabdornis inornatus. Classification (NCBI taxonomy): domain Eukaryota; kingdom Metazoa; phylum Chordata; class Aves; order Passeriformes; family Rhabdornithidae; genus Rhabdornis; species Rhabdornis inornatus. Next base: position 1,876,200 of record VWZS01004859.1, read on the forward strand.
AAGAAGGCAGTCTAAATTTATATTCCCATAGGTCATAATTAAGAATGAAACTCATCCTTCTGCCGAACTGGTATTGCTCCCCATTTGACATCCAGTGAGCTGTGTCTCACTAGTCAGGTGCAGCAATGTCAACCATGAGGAAGCAAAACCCAAACCAGCTTTGCTGAGTTTGTTTTCTTGGGCTCTGCGCTGGTACTGCTGGGGTTTGTAGTCAAGAGGGAAGGAAGCATCTGAGGGGGCTTGGGTGATGAGAAGGAGAAGGCAGGAGTGGGATTGAAATGAGTTTAGAAATTCGGTGTACAAGCAGAAAACAAAGGTGAATGGACCACTGAATAGCTATGATGATGAGTAGAAAATAATTACAGCAGAATACATGGTTTCAGTAATGTATTTTAATAGTGTAATAAAATGTTAAAATTCGGGATTGAATTCTAGCTTCCTCAACATCAATTCATTTGCTTGAATTGCCTATCATTTAATGCTGTTTATTACAGTATTGCATAATTTACTTTTTGTAAGAAGCTCCTCAGTTTTCTAGGCAAAGTATAAATAATCCTCATGTCAACTAAACAAGCTTGTTCTAAATCTTGTTCTGTTTTCAATGCAGAATTCTTCTCAGTGCAAGTAGTTGGTACCTTTCTAGAACATTTCTTGCTGTTGTGGATCATTATTAGTATTCATCAATGTTTATTTGTATTGCCTTGTGGATTCTTTGGAAAATTTACCAAAATCTGAAGCTGGATCTCTCTCTCTCTCTCTCTGGTCAAAGCTGTATTTTAAGGGTGAAACACTAAGCAGTGAACATAGTGCAGTAAATTGTTTAAGCCAACAACAGGGTATCCTCAGAGGCAGGGTTACATTGGCTTTTTCCCTTGAGGTTTGTGGTCAGATATTTATGGATGTGCCATTTATAGTGTACATACAGTGTGTCTAACACGTCCTGAATGCTTTGGGTGTACAGTCTGTGTGCAGATCAGTTGCCCAGGATGGGCACAGTCAGCCCCGTGTGTCCAGCAGCCATTTCTCTGGCATTCCCCCCTGTCCTGCTGCCAGGCTGCAACAGTGTTCAAGGCTCTGAAAATCACAGAGACGCCAGCTCTGCCTGGGCAAAATTTCTGGGCAGAAAAAGAGTAGAAATCTAGAAAACCTCAAATTACACAACGAAGTTAAAAAAACCAACACACAAAAATCCCTGAACCAAAACAAAAAATCCCCACCAAACCAATAACAACAACAACAAAAGAAAACCAACTGAAAAATCCTATTCTGGATTAAAGTGGAGACCAAATGAAGCCTTGCAGCAGGAGGGAGAAAGATGAGGTAATGTATACAGATAGAAGCGCAGTTCACTGATTGCAATGTTCTCAAATTTTTGAGTGTTTGTAGCCTAGGTATTTTTGAAGTCGTTAAAATGACTAATGACCCCTAGCATGTCCGCGTGTGGTCTTGTGGCTTGCCGCTGTCGGCCTGTGCCCGCTCGGTGTCCCCGGCGCTGTGACTCCCCCGGGAGGTGGCAGACAAACACCGCTGCGGCTCGGCTGGAAGGGAGCGAGGGGACGAGCTGCACGTACCTGGCAGCCGCCCAGCAGGGGAACTGGCACGGCACCAGCTCAGGGGGTTTTATGTCCGCATTACACGACTTCTTCCTGCCACATTGCTCTTGGACGTCGCAAGTGTCTTTCTGTGCATCCTGCTGTCGAGTCACATCTTGCAAAGATGAATAATTCTTAAAGTATTTTAACTTCACCTTATTTTAGGAAAAAGTCACGCACATTTTGGGTGTAAGGGTTTTAACAGTTAATAAGGGCAGAAACTGGGAGCATATGGAAGGAAAATAGAGTCATCAAAAGATGATTGGAAATCAAAGAGGGAACTTTCCAGTAGGCAGCATAGAGATCATCCAACAAATAAAAGGGAGAACAAAATGAGGTGGGGCAGAACATACTTACTTGTAATTGGTTTTATGCTTTTGCATACCAGTATTTAGCCTCAGGTGTTTTCTAGTGTATGCTTGCTTACTCTGGTTGCGAATACACAGACAAAGCCGTGTAAAAAACATAGTGGTGATTGCAGTTATTTCTCACTTAAAGCCAGTGATACAAAATTTAGTGTTCATTGTGATTAGTGGATATAATACTGTAGTGCTTCCAAAAAAATGCTACTGATTAAAAATAAATAATTGACTAAGCATAATGTTGCTTGCACTCAAATGCCTTCTACTTAGGTGAATAATCCAATCATCATAAGATGATGTGTAAGAGTGGGTTTATAAGACATTACATGGTGTTAATTTTCATGATGTACTGGAGAATGTGAACACAGAACACCACAGGTTTCCACCTCAGGGTGTTTTAGGCAGAACTCTTGTTTTCTTAAATATAAGGTGTCCACAGCTAGGAAACTCACCCTGTCGACATAAATCCTACCAATGCAAGCTCTGTGTTTGTGCAGCCTGGAGAAACAGGAAAGGTGGAACTGGCCACCCGGTCCACCTGTATTGGGGGCGGGGAGGTTGCTATGCAACTTTAGTATTTGATGTTTTGCTTGAAAGCTCAGCTCCAGGAAACAAGGGTTTACATAAGAATCAATCACTCTTTCTTTCTTCTAAGTTTGTTTCCTTCTATTATGAAACAAAGCTTGTTTGTGTGATGCAAGTACATCGCAAGATCCCAGAAACCTAGGAGCAATGTGAAAGAAACCAAAGTTTGGGATTGTTTCAATCTCCTTATTTTAGGCAAACTTGATTTACAAATCCTGAAAATGCCCGTAGAATGGAATAGTAACCATGCCCTCCTCCTGCATTCACAGTGTACAGCTTGATCCACAAAATACCCCTTGCTTCAATTCACCTTCAAACCCCATGGTGACTGTGCTGTGTGTCTCACCTTAAGCTACATCTCTGTCTCTAATGAGGCCATTATTGTTATCAAAGCTAATTTTGATGAAATGACTGATGTTCCTGACCTCTGTGTGAATCTCCTCTACAGCTGATGTCACCTCAGGCAGACCTGCACGTGAAATCCCAGCCCCCTACGAGTTTACCCCTGTGTAAATTTACCTTGACAGATTGCATGTGCTTTGAATTAAGGACTGTGTTTTCATATTTATCTCTAAAAGCATCTGGGTGCCATGGTGATCATACCAGACAAGCAGACAGATACCCTTGTGCTTAATGGTAACTGCAGTGCTGGGGTCCTTTCTGTAAAAAGCTGGGATTCATGTTAACAGGGTTGTCTTCTGAAGTTAAGCCAGTGATTCCAAGGTTTCTTGTGTGCCATTTTTTAGTAAATTAGTAAGGACACAAAGCTAAGGAGGTGCTTTTATGTTCTCTTTATTAGCTAAGCTCATACTGATTTGAACCTGTAATGGTACCTCAGCCCAATCATCACATACTATAGTAGAATTTGCTTTGTTCTTGTATTTCTGAAATAGTATAACACTGCACTTTGAAATCTCATTTAAGAGAAATGTCTCAGCCTAAATATAAGAAAAAGCACCCTTCAGGTCAACAGTCTGAGAAGTATTGCCTCTTCCGGGCAACTCTAATTATATATCGATTGTACTTAAATCTTGCATTGCAGTTCATTTCATTTTACATTTGCTCCTTTGTTATTTTTCCCTTATGTTGTTTTGACAGTTTTTAAATAATAATACATGGGTGAGTGTTTACTCTGGAATGGCCATTTCATTTTATTAACATACAGAGGGCTATGAGGCAGAAAAGGAAATGTCATGCTTATATATTAGTTAGTACTTGTTCCAAGTAGCATCTTTCCAAAGACTGGGGACAATTCCTGGGGAAATTACTCAAAATGTAATGATCCTGCAGTGATTTAACACAAAAAAAAATGAGGTGCATTGGATTTTTATTATATTTGTTTGCTCTATGACCAGAAATGATGTGTCTGTATTTCTCATCATTCAGGCTTTCTGTTGTCATTCTTATGGCAGTCATTTGTCTTGGTTTTGTTCCTTGGAGCAAAGAACTGGAGCTGCTGTGTATCAGAAGTATGCATCCATTATATGAAAAACAGATTTTCAATGCAAATTTGATCGAAAATGAATGAATCTCACAACTTCCCCTCTTTTTTGTTCCCCCTGTAATTCGTTAGAAATCATGAGCACAGAAGGATGTGTATATCCCAGCACAGTTTGGAAGTGCCATCCGCTCCGACATGACGGTAGGTTTGGGAATATTGTCAGCACTAATTACCTTGTAAATCCAGGCGCCCATTGCAAGAACTGCATTTTCCCAGTGACAAACATATTGCCAGGAGATTTGGAACAATTAAGCAGTAATTATTCTCACAGAATGGGAGAAACAAGCCTCTGGGCTGTAGTTTGGATGCTGAAAGGACCAGGGCACTTTCCCACAAAGCCGTATGCAGCATGGAAAGCTCTGGACCCGCCGTGGCTCCAGCTCCCAAATGTGCTTTCTGCCGAGTGCGCTCCCATTCCTGGGCGAGAGGGAGCCCAGGGGAAAATCGCTGCTCTGACAGGACAGAACCAGGGCGGTCCATGGGCTGTGTCAGAGCAGTCTCACAAAGTTGCTGCTGGCGCTTTGGTGCAGCTTCTGAACCTCCCATTGCTGTCTCCTCGCAGAAATGCTGCGTGTCTGAAGCGCAACAGGTCTCTAATTAGGGAGAACACTATCAGTTTCTGTATGATAACTTTGCTACTATTTTCGGAAGCCTCCTTTATTTCGTGATCCCCGAGATGAATAAAGAAATTATTTCTTAATTTCTTGAGTGTGCAGTCAAGAAATAACCGTGTGCTGCGGTCCTGTGTGAGCAGGAATTCTTGGAATACAGAGCCGGGCTGCTGTTCGTGTGTGTGCTGTGCTCGGGGTCTTGGCAGCAGCGTGGAAGCCAGCACCAATGGTGAGGTATTACCGAGGGATGTCCGGGTGCTGGGGAAAAGCAAGTGGCAATTTACTGCTTGGTTCAGATAATGAAGACAATGTTAAGACAGTATGATAGGTGAACTGATGACTGTGTGCATGTGATAGACTCAAGGATGGCACTGCGATAGCGTCTTGTGAGGTATTTGCTCATCAAAGGGTGTAATTGTGTTCAGAAACTGAAAGACAGCAGGTGTGGCTGGTTGTGTGCAGTACTTGAAGGACTGAGTGCATTGTGTGTGTTATCTAGCTCGATGTGCATTTCTCCAGCCCTACCTCTGTCCTCACACTGCCTTTTGTTTCAGCCTTTGCCGTGTGACTCATCTTTATAATACGCATTTGCTACAATTATCTCCTGCGTTTCGTAATGAATCCCACTCCTTCCTTTTAGCGCTCTTTTCAGGCTTGCTTTGAGAATTCATGTTTATAAATTCTCGAGGCTGTTTTTTTTCCGTTTTTCTCACAGAAGCTACTAGTTAGCATGGTTAAAGAACCACGCCTGAACTATGTGCTAAATCATGACATGTCTTTTATTTTCTGAACAAATTAAAGTCTGTAGGGAAAAGGACTGCTATATGCAGCAGAAAAGGGAGAACACTGTGAGAAATGTTAATACCAAGCAATAATGAAGAAAAATGCCACTGTTTTAAATACAGTGGTAAATGACCCTTAAAACTATGATAAATTTCAGACCCGTATCTGCTCACATTTTCAAAGGCTTCAGAAGAATACTGTGGATTAAAAACTGTTACTGATTGCTTTATACTTCTCTTTTGTAGTTAAAAGCAGGAGCAGCTGTCACCAGCACTCACACAGAACCACTATCTGAAGGAATTAACTGCTTAGATTAAATACATTTAAAGTGTCTCTACAGCTTTTTAGAACGCCTGTGTCTACGTGCATATATTAAATCGAGTAAACAGTTTCTCTTTCCCAGCTGAATTTCATTTGTTCTGAGTTTTGCCTTTATCTCCTCTTAAAAAGGAGGACACCCAGCACACAATGGTTACAACATAGACAAATGCATTTATAAACCCCAGACATAAGGTGTCTGGGTGAAAAGGCAATTTCGGTCCTGCATCTGGAAGTTCCGGTTTGTTTCTTCTGAATCAACTCAAAATATTTCATATTATTAAAATACATTTTAGCTAAGACTGGCCTTAGGAGCTATTTTTTCGGTACTCTTGCTTCTTTATACTCAGAGCATTGCTTATACATTATTCTCATATCTTGTGTGCTTGACATAGGGTTCTAGAACATGAACTGAATTGTTACTAAATGTGGGCCAAAAGCTACATTTAGGGTGATAAAGTGTATTGTCTGAGAGCCATCTGACAGAGCTTTCTGGTAGCATTGCCATCTATTTCAGTAAAACATCCCAGTGACACAGAATAACAAAGGACTAAGAAATTCCAGCAATGTAAGAAAGAGGAATGAGAAACAAGCAACTATCTTAAGAGAAACTATTTTAGCTTTTATTTTTGTGAATTCAGAAAAAGTATTATTCCTAAAGTTTATCTGCATATATAGGATTCAATTAAATTAATTTCTTTCATATTTTAGAAAGATTTTGTTTAAATATGGTTTCCCACTGTAAGCAGAGAATAAAAGGGTGAGTGAATACTTTAGGTACTTGTAAAATGACAAAATTGAGAGAAACATTTGTGTTACTATTTTGTGATCATATTTGAAACAGTATTTAGAATGCAGTGTCAAAATGTATAAGAATTAAGCCTGCCACAGACTAAAACAGATACCCAGGGTTTGAGGGGGATAGAGCAAGAGAAGTGTAGTAGCCTTTTGCTTTCTCTTCAGCCAATTTTGTAAATAAAAAAAGTAAGGTACAAAGCTAAAATCTTCAGTGTGCCAAAGTCTGTATAATTTGTCTCCTTCAAATCCTAGGCACCCTTGAATCAGCACTGAAATTTACTGTGAAGTTTGTCTCCAAGGAGTAATGAATGCTTAATATTGGAGTGCATTTTGAAAAATACTATAAAAATAAACAAAAAACAGACCTGGCTTCACCATTACTAAAGGAAGAACAAGTCCAAACATGCCATCTGAAGAGTTTGTACTTTCCACGTGGCTATCTTGGGTCTTTATTTCTTCTGTTTAGATTGTCCTTGTCTTTGGATTAAATTCTGATCCTAGAGAAGTTAGTTGTAAAGCTCACAAAGATCTTTCTGTCTTACTCTAAGGAATCATCACTTGCTGGAATTTGCAAAGCTTCAGCTCAAAATGGGGTTACAGAATATTTGAGGTGGCCATCTCATTTCCAAGTGCAGTGCTGTTTTCTGCACATCAGCTGTGTCAGATCCTGTAGACTGTTGCATTTGTCCCCTAATAGCAAGAATAATGTCTTGTCCCTAGCAATTACTATAAAAATGTGAAGAGGTGCTGTAGTTCCAGAGCAAATAGTTTCCTTGACATCTATTGACCCTTCAAATCCTTTTAGGAACTGGCTATCTTTGAAAAGAAATCGCAAAATCCTTATTGAATTTGCTCTCTGGCCTCCATCTTTCCTCTCTGCCTGTTTCCTGACCAGAAAAGCAAAAAGGTATTAAAAAAAGGCATTAAAAAGAGGGGAGTTCAGTCCAGACTGGTCTGGCAGCTCTAGGCTGTTTGAGCCGGGGAAGAGTAAACAGCTTTTATAAGAATTATTACAATTACAAAGAGTAAAAAGGTAAACCCAGAAGAAGACATATTAGCTTGTTTATTTGCTCACCTCTTAAACTTTCCCTACCAGCTTTTGAGAATCCTGTCACATCCAGATTTGCTATTCATAAAGCATCTGTCCTGCTTTTTTCGTTGCTGTTACTGCTGCCAATGGTGTGCTCACAGCTCATCAGCTCTGCTTTACTGTAGGCTAGCTCCCCTACAAAGGCAGCATGTGAAATCCACAACAGGGTTTGGGTACTGTAAAACATCACTAATCTAGTGGGTACTGAGCTGGGATGTTTTCTTCACAGGATCCAGGATCTTCCCTATTCCATCTCAAGGCTAACACTACATTTTTTCCTTTCATTTAGTTTTTTGTTTCTTCTTTCTTACAGAGTTTTTGATTTAATAAACTGCATTCAGACAGGATTAAAAAAAAAAGCTCGAAGACATTTAAAGTAAGACTCCAAACTCAATATTTTGGTCAATTCTCTGGAATAATTTGTGCCAGTAACTGTGTCACATCACTCTGCACAGCCCTGGGGTTTGTACATGTGTCATGGGTGACACAGTCTACTTCATACTCTCTTTGAAAATGGGAAGGTAGGGAGTAAACAGGCTCCTCCCAGACACTGCTGAAGTAGCTTTAGGACTGCAGAGTACGTGCCATGGTAGTCATTAAGTTGTGCCCTGGTTTCCTCAAGTGTCCCAGTGTAGGAGTTGTTACTGAGGCAACACAGGGACTACTGTGCAACTCCCATAAAAACAAGTCACTGGGGCGTGTCAGGTGTCTTCTTGTACATACACAGGGCTCTGCATTAACATTTGCCTTCTTTAGTTTTGAAGTTAAGCAAATGAGGATGGAAATAGTAATTTAAACAGAATACTTGAAGGATTTTTCAATATTTTGATTTTATGTTACTTTTCTGTGTTCGGCTTTGGGTAGGAGAGAACAGAAATGCTGCTTGTTAGCTGACCTCAGTCTTCATGAAACAGATGGGTGGATGGCTTTACCAAATGGCAGTCATCTTCTCTGTTGGCTCTGATACTGAAGGTTGAGCAGAATCATTCCAGGTTGGACTGGGAAGAGTAATTTCTCCATTTGATATGGAGAACTTTCTCCATGGGGCCACCAGTGTTCTGTCCATCATAGCCACATGAAGGTGCAGAGTGACCCTGTGAAGGATATGACTGTGTTGTTCTAAACAAGTGTGGTTGTGGTGGTTGGAGTGCTGTGCTGGAGTCACAGCTTTTCCTTTGGCTGGAAATAGGAGGGAAGCAGGAACCTGTCCACTTAGCCCCAAATGGAAGAACAGACCTCAGAGCCAGGCAGCAGACACAGTTCTCTCACATTAAGTCACAAGTTGCATATAGTCATTTGTCTAACCTTTTTGGCCTTTTGTGTCTATAGAGCAGATGCTAATGCACCTGAAAATAGCAAGTCTGGGATTTATTTATTCATCCTTGTTTCATATTTTAAAGCTCATGTATTTATATATGTATGTATAAAAACATGTCTACAAATACATCTGACAGGAGTGTTTCCTGGTAATCCCTGACCCACTCATTTGCATCATGCAGAGCTGACTCCCACGTATCTGCTCTGTTCTCCAGAGCCCATTCTGCATGGTAACATCCGTGCTGCTTTTGCTGCTAGGGTGAGCACAGACTGTTACTGGAATTACAAGGCACTGACAGCCTTCCTGCATATGCCATCTCTTGGAATAAAACCCCTATTTATTCCCATCCTTCCCTGAAGCAGAATATGTGTAGATACTATTCTATGGTGGCCCTTTGAAAGTCCTCTTGAAAATCTTTGTCAAAGTATAGAAGGCAGGCAAGCCTTGCAAGTTGTTGCCTAATACAGGTGTACCTCCAGATGTGTTTTCTGCTCAAATCCTGCATTCTAAGATATCTTTATTTGTAATAGCTAAATGTCCTGATAAGGGAAATCTCAGACAGGTAATGTGAGATCTTCATGTAGTAGTGCTTGTTGGGTTAGCTAATTTCAAAACTGCTTCTTTTGGCAAGCTGCTCTATGTTGCTTAACTCTTGTTCCACAGGTGCCACAAACAGATCCCAGAAATGAAAGATTCCTTTGAAATGTGCCCAGGGTTTGTTAGGAGGATTTAGAGGAGTTTTGGACTAGCTGAATTTGCCATGGTGATGAAGGGTAAGGGCATCTCAGAATTTAAGACTGGCTTGACAGACCTGGGAGGAGGCGTATTTTAGTGAGTGCTTTGACTGGTGTAAATACCTGTTGGGAAAAGTCCATCCCAGGCTGCTTTTCTACCTGCTGCTGGGTTTCCTTGCAAGTTTAGTCAGGCAATTCATTTCAGACTGTAGCCAGATGATAAGATGTCATATAGGTGCTGATTGCAAAATCATTATTAAAATTTTTTTTAAGAAAGGTGGTGAAGTGCTAGAAAGTGCTAGAAAGTGCTAGAAAGAGGAAAAATGAAAAATCACTGTAAAGACCCTGAACTACTGATGGTCTTAAGACTGATGAGGCTGAAAATTAATTTCATGATCCTAAATGTATGCTTAAAATACTGAGACCAGAAGAGTGTCAGGATACTGACACATGTTGGTAGCATCCAGGTATTTGAAAATGTTAGGCAGAAACAAAATGTACTCTCCTCAGGGGAAAAAGAGTACAAATTAGGGCTTTGTCTTAGTGGGTGTCCAAGACAAGTCTCTGCATCTCCTGATTTTTTTTTCTGCATGGGTTGCCACATCCATTGATCTCTATGCACAGGTTTTATTGTACCAGCATGGAGGTACCGGGGAAAGATTAGCTCTGAAAAGCAAGTTTTAAAATAATTGCTTTAGAGCAATTTTGAAAGATGTTTTTTCTTTTATTCAACCATGAAATGGAAGTGTCCTGCTGATGGCTCCAGCATATTTTTTAATTGAATAATTAGCATGGATAATAGGCATTCAGCAGCGTTTTTGTTGATAATCACTGGATTTACTAATCTCCCAGAAGGTGGGATGATTCAGAATCTTTTAATGCCCCAAAATAGAAGATAATTAAAACCCTACACACACAACTTGAAATAGAAATGAGTACAAATGGTGAAGAGAAATTAGAAAGTGAGCTTGAGGGAAAAGGATGGTGGTGGTGGGGATAAGAGTCCTAAGTACTGAGAATAGACAGGATACTTATGAATTGACACGTTTAGTACTTGGAGTTTTCCTTGCTCTGCCACACTTGGCTCTCTCCCCAACACTGTGTACAGTGGGGCTCAGCGGGGACTCAGCGGTCACACATGTTCACAGGAGTGGGTGTTGCACGAGTCAGCTGCTGAAAATTGTGTGTGCAGTAATCTCTGGTGAGCTGGCCACGGAGAGAGGACGCTGCAAGGGTTTTGTGGGGAGGCTTAGCTCATAGAATCACTGATACATCCTTCCCAAAGTGCAGCGAGGAAGTGCCCGTCCTGGCTGTGCTGCGTGGTGCCTCTGTGGCTGGGGTAGGAGTCAGAGCCCCAGGGGCACAGAGTGAACATGCAGAGTTGCAGGTTTGGGTTAAGCTTTGGTGTGACACGTTTCCTTGCACTAACACCACTGTGGGTGTAGCCCACTACTCCTGTTCTGTGTATCACTTACCACATATCACTTACAGTCACTTGATAACAGAGGGGCTGCTGCCTGCTCTTGGAATTAGTTCTCACAAGAATGAAGAATTGACACAAAGTAGAGTTTTTCTCTTGCATGTGCAAGAGGTATTATTTTGACATTGACTTTTCCTCCTCTGGAAGAGGTGGGAAAAACCCTGCAGTCACAAATCTGTCATTTACTTGACTAGATGGAGACAGTCATGCTGAGGTGACTGGGCATGGGATGGAACCCAAATGGAATAAGGAGTTACTAATCTTATTTCCAGTGTCCATAAAACAAAGCTATTAATTAACCTGTTTAATAAGTACTGTTTTTACAGAGGTACAGTGGATACTTGAGACTTCACTATTCACTTTAAAGAACGAGTGATCAAGTTTGTATTGGCACAAGCAGGGCAGGGCTGGATTTCTCTCCAGTGTGCTTCTGTGCCAAATTCTGCCTATTAAAATACATGAGTGTGTGTTTGAAACATCATTTTACAACTTTGAAAAAGAGTTGCCGTTCAAAGGCAAACATTATTTGCTAATTTGGAGACTCCATTTGGTTTGTGGCAAACATGTGTCATGAAATCAGGAATCTCTAGAGAGGCCTGGCCTGCTCCCACAGAAATTTTTACAGTTCAAACGACTGACACATGGGTGGAAGAGTGAAATAGCACAACATGGGCTGGGCATTGCAGTTTAACCTTAAATTGCTCTGACCCTTCCCGAAGACTCAACACAGACAATTGTTGCTCGAGGAGCAGTGGAGACTGAAATATCCTCCTGCCACTAACCAGCTCCAGATTAGATAAGACAATGGACATGGAGTAACCCTGATACAATAGAAGGATATTTACATTATTGTGCCTGCATGGGAGCTGTTTTGGTCATAAACCCACATACATCACTGCACCAGGATAGCTTGGCAGCCTCTCTGTGAGTCAGTAATGCTGTGCATTGGCCGAACTCAGAGGAAAAATTAGGCCGTGTCTTTGGAATCATGCTTGCCTCTAGCAAGTAGCATTGTTTTCTGTCATGTACTAGGACTCTGCTGCAGACAAATGAACACCAAAATAAAGCAGATTTGGAGCACTGCTTTCAATGAAAAGGCAGACTCTGCCTGGATTTTGTGCATCAGGCGGTGTAAGAGCTACCAAGAGCATTGTGTACCCTTCACACAGCAAGTAAGCAAGAAAAAATGTATTAATTTCTCCAGCCAGGTATGTCCACCTGGGGCCAAATGTTACCAGGAAGGAAATAGCCAGGAGGACCAAGGTGATTTCATTCCCCTTTAAATCTCTACAAGACACGGAAAGGAGGAGCTGCAATGCCTTCTATTCAAGTGGCAGGTCTTAGGAGTCTCTCCTCATTTCAGTGTAGCTGGTTTTGGTTTTGTTTTTTCTTTAAAATCCTGCTCTTCTTGAAAAATAAGTTCAGTTAATTGAGGATTTTCTTGGGCAACTGTTTTAGGAAAAAAACAAAGCAGTGAGCTTTAAAAACACAAAGACTGGAATTTAAAGTAACCCAGTATTTATTATTATTTTGAGGTCCTTCAGATGTCTGACTCTAGTTTATAGGTCTTTATCATGCTTTCACACACATTATTGTACCAACTATTTCTGGGATAAAAGCTTGTAAAAGCACTACTTTTGCCCCAAAACCCCAAGGGGTAGTATAGTATTTTACTACTGCAACGCCAAGAGGGTTTGGGTTGGGTTTTTTTTAAGCATACTATTCATTAAATACTAAAGAAAGGTTTGATACTGCAAACTTAATCCCTGAAGATTATATGGGGAATTTTTAGGCAGTGATTATTCACATAAGTAAAAATTGTTCATGTGAAAACATTTTTACACTAATAAAATCATACAGCCTAAATATTGTAAGTTATTTGACATATAGGGAGTTCTGAATTAAAACTGGGCTTTGTTAATAGAATACAGTTGTTATCACTGCTGAGCCTTCCTACGATGTCTTTTGTAAATTTTACCCCCTCCTTTTCCTTCTTTCAAAAGCCATAATCCTGGAATAGATGGTTTTGAAACTGAATTTTAAATTTCAGGCTCGTATAAACTAAGTGGTAGAGCCATTTCAGAAGCTTTGAATTCACTTTGGGTTATTCTATGCTCCAAAATTTTATTCATGTAGTGGTTTGGAGTAAAATTGTGATCAGAGAACACATTGTCAGTGTTAATAAAATTGTGTTGCCTCAACATTATCCATCCAGTTTTGAAATAGAGGAGGGATGGTGCCTGTATTACTTCACATGATCAAAAGAACACTTGTTAATTAGTAACTGAAATTTCCATTTCATATATACAAACCAGTGGGAATCTCAAAGATGATTTTAATATGCTTAGGGGTCCTGTTTGTCTATGTCCTGGTAGAACTATTGGGAATTCAAATCCGTGCTGGTATATGAGAGTTCACTTTTTGTTGTAGTCACAAGACATTTTTCGTGGATGACAATCTTTGCATTTTTTTTTTTTAAGCTAGGTATTAATGTTTGGAGCAGCTTGGGATTTAAGAAAACATTTTGTTTAATGTATATTGAATCTGTTTTCATTTTCAGAAGGCTGCTTGTCCTTTGCATGGCTTATTATAGTCTTGATTGATTGAATGACATTAAACATCCAGAAATTTTGAGTGAAGGTTGCATTTAAAGGTAATGCTGTCCTCTCATTTGCATATGCCAAACATGCTGCTTAATTGCTTGGGAGACAAAACTCTCTTTATGCATCCCAAGAGTGAGTGTGACCCAGTCTGCAGGGAAGGGAAAGGAAGTCGTGCCTTGGATTGTCCCATCTTCAGCTCCACTGGCAAAGTGAAAGAAGTAAGGTGGTGGGAATTTTCCTCTTCTCTTGTCCTGTGATTGGAGAAAAATGTAGATTAACCTTTAAATTTCTCTGGGAAGTAGGATACTAAGCAGCATTTCCCTGTGGTTGGTTACAGAGTCCATGATTTGAAAGAGAAGGAGGGTGGTGGGGACCCTCCCTGTTACCATTGCTGGGACCTTTGTAGTGATGCTGCTTTTTTTACTCAGACTTTTTTTTCCTAGTGAATTATTACTTTGGTCAATATGCATTATTTCATGCTACTAGCAAATGTGGGTAAAAATAATTAGCATATAAGAATGATAAATAGCTTATGCCCATGAGGTACAACTTAAATTGCTTGGATTATCCAAAGAAAAGAGTGAGTACAAGTGGTGATATGGCACTGGAGACTTCACTTGCCAATAACTTTATGTATCTCCTTCCACTTTGAAATATTAAAATTCAGGCTAAGAAAACCAGTATTAAATGTTTTCTTTTGTTTAGTTGCCCTGGTTAATTTTGTGTTTTTCTGTAAGTTATATATAAAAAAAAATCTATTTTAAAAGCTTTTAGAGAAGTCTTTGTCTTCCATCTGGCATGAAGAGCATTTCTGGAGGGGAGGGGAATGAAACAGAGTACTGTCTGAGGTAAATTTGATAGTAGAAGATGGGATAAAACAAGAGGCACTTAGACTAATTTAATTAATGCCATGGTGGATTTAAGAATATGCTGTCCTCTACAAGCATAAACATAGATCAGTAGCTGAATTAAGGAAGCAGTATTAGACTGCACCTGTTGGGTTTCAAACTGAATTCAGACCTTGTTTCAGTATTGCAGTTGGGACTGGCAGTTGCTGAAGGGATTAAATTATTTAAAGCCTTCAGCTGGCTAGTGTAGGCTAGCAGTAGCTTATAAAACACTTAATCTATTTTTTTAATCTCTTCATATGTTTGCTTTACTTAGACAGTAAAACTATACATGACACACACCTGCCACATTGTGAAGTGTCTTTGTCAGATATTTTACATTTATCAATTAGAGCAGCCTTTAAACTGTAGCCATTTGGGTTTCACTGACAATACACTTCTTGTTAGCCTGCACGTTTTCTTCAGTGAACTCAAACCCGAACATGAAGCATGCAGACATAAAGTCATTTTCCCACAATTTATTCTAAAAAAGATGTTCCCTTATAAAGGCAAATGCTGCTCTCCAAATAATTAATGTTTACTGTTACCTTTTGGGTTGTCATTTAAAAGAGAAACAAACAGTTCAGAGCTCTGGAACTATTTTTGCAGTGCATTAGTTGACTGCTTACAGGATAGTAGAGTAAAGCAGTTCAAAAATAGGTGATAGTGTTTAGCTTGTTACGTGTCTCTTGTTTCTAGAAAGCCAAGAGTAAGTAATGAATAGCAACAATATGGATTGGACAGAAAAGCCATTTGGATAGCTGTGCAACACAGGATTAGTTAGGCAAATCCTCTTAGGTTTGATAAGCCATTGCTTAGACCTACAGTTTATTTTGTCATTGGTTGCTCCTATTAATGTCTTCTTTCTGTCAGAGTTTATTACTCTGATTTCAGTTTTGCATCATACCTTTTTGTGTCAAAGTGAAGTGCCACTTCCAACCTTGTAAGTGCAACTTACAGCCTTATCATTAGCCTCTGCTAATGATAAGCAGAGAAATGCCTGGAGTCAATTCAAATCAATGCTGGCATCCTCTTAAGAGTCTTTTAAATACTTATCTTTTTATATGGATAATTTCTGTTCGAAAATGGTGTATGACATCTTTTTAATTTGGCCTTCAATGTTAAGTTACAGGACAAGCAGGTGTATATGTCTGCTAATAAGGATGAGCAAATGCTAATTCATGGAGATGAGATGGTTTCTGCAGTATGCTCTTCATAAAAAGCATATGTTTTTGATATTTCTGGGCAACCTTTAATTTTTTTTCTTCTTTATGACATTGCAAAACCATAATTTTATTTCTTCAAAAGGGGTTTTTCTAGTACCGTCAGTACAGAATAACTTCGCTGCTTGATCTCTGCTAGGCTGGGTTTTTTTTTTAGTAATGTGTAGAATATACTTGAAAAATATAAGTATGAATTTGTCATTTTGCTAATTAGTGTTCACACTCTGTCTCAAACTTTTTTAAAACTAGAGAATGTGCCATTTTTCAGAAATAACAAAAGAAAAAACAGAGAAGAAATAAAAATCCTTACTGGAAATAAGAAATCTTAACCTCCTGCCCAAGAGACAGAGACTGACAAGCAGACACCTCAGGACTACAGCTGGGTGGGGGGGAAATATGCAAAAAGGCATGGGAAGAATTGGGCATTTCAGTGGGTGGTAATCAGAGTTTCATCAGCACTGGGATTTCATATTGTTAGACAATGCTTTGTACGTGTCAGGGCTCGTGGCTGCTGTGTGCATGGAGGACAAAATGTGGGAGAACGCTGTTTCCAGTACTCCTTGTTAGTCAGAATTTATTGCAAGTCTTCGTTCAGCAGTCATCTGAATATTGCTGCTTCTGTAAGAGGGTATTACATCTGAAATTCTCTTTCACCTTGAATGACCTGGGAAACTTTTCATGTATGATTAATCTGATGTGATCTATGAATTGGGTTAACCTCTGTCATGTCGCCAGAACAAACCAAAATAAATCTGAATTATAGTAGAAAGTTAACTGTGAGAATGCAACGCCCTTCAACAGAAAATGAATTTAATATCATAGCTGCTTGTAAAACCTGCAGGAAAACACAAACCAGAACTCTGGCTGAAAGGGAAGAGTGGGGAATGCACATGACTGAGTGGTACCTTTGGGTTGGTGTCTGTGAAAGATGAGAACTATTGCAGTTTGCTGCTGTCTGACAAGGCCCTGGAGGCCATTCCAGCAGGGAGTGCAATACAGTGTGTGCCCTGGCACTGCTCTGTGCTGGAGGCTCTGGTGGCACAGGCACAAAACCTCCGTTCCCAGAGTCAGCTGCAATTACAGCAGTGGAGGAGAAAGGGAAGGGTCTGAATCTTTGTGTGTGCAGGAGGGAGGGTCCTGGAAGTGAAAAATAATCACACAGCCTAGGAGAAGCATGTTCTTAATATAGGATAAAAAATTAGTGAATGCAGTGAGACTTAATAATGTTAAATTTATATAAATGTTTATAGAGTTTAATACCATCTCATTCAAAGAAAACTAAAACCTTGCTGATGTTGCTGCTGATTTTTTACTTCCTCACAGATCCCTACAGAGCACTACGATTTCCCTTAGCTGGAAAGCAAATTTCCTGGAAAGCTTTGTGATGGCAAGAAGAGTAATCTGATTTTACCACCATTTCTCTTTGATTCTTTGGCTGGTTTTCAGTGCTGCTGTGTTTCTGGGGCCATCAGGAGCCTGAAGTGACACACAGCTACTGTGGACACATCCATGGGTGGTTTAGCTCTGCACTAGAACAGCGTCAGGGAGAGGAGATTCTGCAGGGATGTCCCAGTGGGCCTCAGGAGACAAATTCATCTCAAGAGCTTTAAAAATAATGGAATGATGATCAGTGGAAGAGGAAACAGCTTAGCAACTTTAAAAAAAAAATATTTTTAATTTTTTTTAAACCAAACCACAAAATTTGCAATAATTGCATATTCCCAATGCCAGGATGGGATTATATTTGTAAGGCTTTCTTAAAGAATAAAATATTCAGTGAGTTTTATTTTGATTATCAGCAATTTCATAGTATTAACCATTATTTTCTGGAAAATACTGATTAAACCTGGCTCTCTACTAAGAAAGACTGATTCAACTAAATTGGAAGAATTCATGAAAGTGTAATGATTTTGTAGGAATCTGTAATAAATAATGTCAACATGTTGCAATGTAATCAAACTGTTGCCTTTAAATCATGATTTTCTTCCAATGTACTTCAGCTCAATTTCTTCTGTGAGCTGTCTTGGTGTGTCTTAAGCAGTAGAACCTTTCTACACGTCTCAAGGCAAACATTTTAGGGGACGTGTTATCCATCTTATTTTACATACTCATTAGCACCAATTAAGCAAGAATAGTATACAGAGAGACAAAATTGTTTTAGTTATTTATTTAGGCAAAAAATCCCCATGTATTTCTCATTCAGATTGGTGGTAATGAATTCTTTTTAGGCAGCATTAGTGATATTCTCTGTGAAGGGTTACTTTTAATGGTATAATATATGCTCTCTGGCTCAGACAGAATAATTTTCTGAGCAAATATTGATTTAGGATTAGAGTGAAAAATAGATCTCACTTTCTCATGTTAAACTAATTCCAAATTAAGATTTAAATTAAAAGGTTAGAAAGAGGTCTCAAAAATAAATCACTTTGGAGGCCTCACAACTTCATTATTGTTTGTCTAATAAACATCAAGCTTTAAAAATTATACCCTGGATAGAAACTAAACGAAAATTATGATTCAGAAAGGAGCTTTGCCAAAGATGTTTTGATGAGGAAGTTTGATTCCACAGTCACTTAGTGAGTGTAGTAAGGTACAAAAGGCAATGTAAAATTGTTGTAAATAATGTAAATGCAAATGATATTAGAAATGACAGAGCTGAGTCTGCTGGACCAGAAGGCATTTCTGAGGCTACTGTGGAAAATATGAGATGCAATCACTGAAATGAAAGGGGGAAAGGATAAATTCCTTTTAAAAAACCTTGCCCAGCTTGCTCCCATCAAGATGCTCCACCACTGATCAGAAATTAAGCCAGGAGATGCACTTTTTTCTTAGGTATAAAGCTTAACTTAAGGGACATGAGTTAACCAGCTCATTTTTAAGTATGACTTAGTGCAAAAGCTACAGACAGTGATTAAATTAGTTCTAAGTGCCTTACACTAAGAAGTACATTGTTAAAGAACTAGATAACTAGGCAATTTCCTTTTGTGTTTTTAATTAAAGTTAATATTTTGTGCTTGGAAATGCAACACAAGGAAGTTAATTATTGAATTAAACTAGAGCTTTTCAGTATCATCTACTGAGTGGAATGCTATTCTGCCTTAAAAGCCTCATATAAGCAGCTAAAGCAATCTTTCACACATGTAACAGATACAACTATTTTATAAAAACTGAATGAGAAGCTACTCATACCCTGCTGTGAAATAGTTATTAGTTTCTACTATAATACATGAATTTGATTCTCCTGAAGAAATGCATTTAAATGATAAAGAACAGTGGATGTTTGATTGTTACATTTCATGTGTTAAACCAAAAATATTTATATTGTTTTTAAGTTCAGGGGACAAATAGCTGTCATTATGCCAGGCTACAAAAAGCTGATTTTTGTGTCTTTATGATGGTATGTAATGATGAGTGGAACCACACTAACAATCCAGGTTTGTTTAGGATTTTTTAAAATACTTTTTTCATTAAATTGACACCTCCAAGGGCTCACTTTTGAGGGAGGATGAATACATGTTTAAACACTACTTGAAGAAATGGAAAGTGTCCGAGTAAAATCTTCATCCCACCCACGCTACTGATGTACTTTTTGAAGATTTCAGTGGGACTTACATTATATTAATTGGGCTTTACATGACACACACGTTTTTGTCTTTCAGGAGAAAAAAAAGTGTTGGCAGTCCTACAATAATGAATAAAACTGGCACTGGGAAAATTTCTTCCTTCAGGAAATAAGGACTCCTGAGACAGGTGGGCAGCTGGTGCACTGATATGATGCTCCCTACAGTGCTGGCCAAGGTTGTCTCCTCTTTCCTTGAACACTCCTCTTTTTCTCTCTGCATCCATCTGTCATCTCTTGTCTGATACTTGGATAGCAAGCTCTGGAGGATTTCATTTGGGAGCCATCTTTGTGGTTTACATTTATTATATTATGGACTCCTGACCATGAAATTCTGTCCATATTTTGGGCTACTTTGTTAATATTGCTGTCTCTATATCTATTAAAATTAATACTGATATTCTGGGTATTTGCCCTAAATGTTCATTAGCAGTTTAATACAAGCATTGTGAGATATGGAGTAGTTACAACACATGAAACAATAGGAGATATTTCAATGAAAATAGAACTTCTACTATTATTCCAGCATTGATCTTAAGAGCTGTACACATAAGAAAATAAATAACATATTCAGTGTGCAAATTTTCTTCTTGAGTATTCAGTAATTTCTTCTTGAGTTTCTCCAAGCAATGACACCACTTCCACAGTCTGGGACGCTGCTTCCCAAGACCTG
This sequence comes from Rhabdornis inornatus, assembly GCA_013397075.1. Classification (NCBI taxonomy): domain Eukaryota; kingdom Metazoa; phylum Chordata; class Aves; order Passeriformes; family Rhabdornithidae; genus Rhabdornis; species Rhabdornis inornatus. The sequence goes on from VWZS01004859.1 coordinate 1,896,377, forward strand.
TGCACATCCTTTCCCTGTTCTGTAATCTCTGCTTAAGCATAAGTCATAAACAAGTGATTAAAAAGAGATATAAAACTGGCTCCATGTGTGTACACAAAGTAGTGCTCAAAAATAAACACCTTAAAATACAAACAGTGTTTTAAAATAAATGGTGTAGCTTCTACTCTGCACACAGGCTGCTTGAAAAGCCCATACCTGTTGATTAAGTAATGCTTTTCCCTGCTCTTTTCCATGCTTTAATTTTGAGGTGTTTCAGTCTCTGCCCTAATACTTGCCCTTTTAGTTATTCCCTTCAGCTGCTTCTTGGTATTTTTGTGAAACATGAGTGACAGGTGATACATTTCCTCACAGGATGCACTTTTATCACATTTTGAGGATTATCCAGAATAATAACTATCGACTACAGTGTCCACATTTCTGTTATTAAATATTAAATAGATTAATAAGGCATATTTTTAATGAAAATATCTACTCTCAGATTTGTATTTTTTATTTTAAAATTATAATGAAGTCTATACAGATGCTTTTTGTCACTGAGGTAGAAAAAGGATAAACTAATTTGCATGTATTAAATTGTTTTTGTCAGGAATAGCTGTACTAATTTCCTTTGTAAGATATGGCACAAGAGGTATGAATAGAAGTACTTCAATCCCTGATAAATTCACTATTTATGTAACATATACCAGTTCATTATCTTATTCTGAGATATGCAGTTTGTATTTTAAAAAGAAAAATAAATCTGAAAATTACCTGGAGATTCAGTGCATATATTAGAACTGTGGAAACTGTTTTTTAAGTCACCAGTATAGCCTTGAGAAAAATAACTTTATTTATAGAAGGATCTCCAGTTTTCTTGAGACCTTCAGTTGAAGTAGCATCTGAGACTGGAGCCGTGGACCTTTTCTTGTGCCTGTGTGTCCTGATGGCAATTCGTCCATTCCTTGTGATTTCCTCCAAGAGAAAATCCAGCAAAACCATTGCAGTGCTGTTGCCAAACTCTGAGGATGCCATGAGAATTTTTGCATGTACACATTGAGTTCAATCTCACCATGATCTCACCAGGCTCAGTCTTCCTGGGGTATTGGTAGTGTTTTGTGCTCTGCAGTTTCTGTCCTTTCATTTTCTCACCTGTTGTATCTCACTGCTGTTTGTTTTGGTGTTGAGCATGACATGATGTTTGTGACCATGTTTTTATTTATAGATACATGGTTGCCATTTTCCTTTCCACTTCTCTCTCACGTTCTTTTCAGCATCAGATCATAAATGTCTAAGGCTGTACTCCCTGTTTCAGAAGCAGAGAGTGGTAATTTTGTCAAAATATGATGAAGCCATAAAACCAACTGATTTCCTGTCTACATTCACACAAAATCTAATTAAAATGTCACTTGAGTAAACATGATATTTTTGTGTATTTTACACTAAAACATTTTAAAATTAAATTTGTGTCTATAAGTGTCTGTAAGTCAGTAAACAATGTGAGCTTTACGTCTAACTAGCAAAAAGATGTTAAAAAAATAAATAAAAATATTTATAAAGGTTTTACTATCATCAAAATGCTTATAAACTGAAAATGCTCCAGGTCAAAGCAGCAGCAGCAGCACCAAGTGCACATGCAGTGCGCTCAGCAGAAGTGTTACCTGATCTTGCCCTGCATTGTGTGGGGAGAGATTGCTCAGAGGTGCCGGGGCTTTGTGACAGCCTGCTGCCATTGTTCCTGCCATGTGATACTTTCTGCCAAGTGTCTCATTACCAGCAGGGGACACGGTGTGTTTCACTGGGTCAAAACAATTCATTAAACTACCGCCGAACATCACCTTTTCCTTTGCAACGGGTTTGGGCTGGTACTGGTTAGGAACAGAAAAATAAAAAATAAGCACAAGTTTGGTAACCTTTGTAAGAATTCTATTAGAACATTTGCACCTTCGAATAAACGCATTTATAGGAAAATATGTTCTTTACGAAAGAAGGATTTTTTTTTCTTTATAATGGTTTGATCTGTTTTCATAACTCATGTAATTAATGTGCCTTTTCTGTTGTTCATTCTAGGAGGAGAGTCTCTAATGTGGTAATTCAAACCCTTAGAAGATATTTTTAACTGGTTTATCATTAAGGATGTCTCATGGGGGAGGGGAGGAATAAGGATATCTGCTTTTAAAAGGTAGGAAAACACATGGATAAGTTGCTGATGTATTGAACACCTATTGAAGGGTGTAGGTGGACATTTGCAAGCCACGTGCACATTGACTGGGGTAAAACTGTAAAACTGCTTCTCAGGAGGGATTTGTGCCACAGGCAGATTAGTGACAGGGCCTTACACCAGTGCAACAAAAGGGGCTTTTTGTGCAGTTTGGGTTTCGCTTTTAGCTGCTGATAGCAAAGCCCTGGCTCAGTCCTCAAGTGCTTTCACAGTGAGGTTGGAGAGACCCAGGTAACGAGGTCATCTTCCATTTAATTCTAAAATAGGCTTGGATGTGATTCAGTGCCTGCCAGAGTTAAAGCAGGCTCCACTCCTGTGTGCTGCAGCGTGGGGGGGAGACTGGCACATCCTGCAGTAGGATAAACTTCTTTGCCACAGCAAAACATCAGCCTGGACCAGCAGCCAGTTCATCAGACCGTTTACTCTGAAAGGCTTTGGAATATGCAGAAGCACAGCCCCAGAAACCTTTATTGGTGTCAATAGTTTCCCTGGAGTCAGTAGACCTGCTAATGAGCACCAGCTCGCTGGAGTAATGCAGGATTATGTTTTAATTCTGTAATTTGACTGCCTGCTTGTGTTTAATGACGTTTATTTGTAGGAATGATGCCTTTTGGAAAGTGAGGTCAGCTGGAACATTTGTTGTGCTCTTTGTCTGTCTGCAGCCCTCGATCTTCCAATGTATCAGTCACTAAGGAGAGAAGTCATTACTCACCTGTAAAAATGAAATCATTGTAGTATTAGTGGATGGTACCCTATGGGTATTCTTAAATGTAGGGTGCTTGTTGATGCTTATTTCAAAACAACAGGAAAAAATGGTAATATTTGCTGATAAAGATTTTTTAAATTAGCACAATATCATTGGAATTTTAGTTTTAAATATGCTTTTTATTTTAAAAAGTTATTTTTCTCCTCCACAGAAAAAGTGTTTCAATGTTTCTTAAACTTTTTATGTAAAGTAAATATTTTTCCAATGTTGGGATATCATTAAATTGGGAATGGATTATCTTATTTTTTGTTGATTGCCTTGAAAATAATAATTCTCAGTTGATATCAGATTCTCTCTATTTTATATTGTAGTAGTCAGATATTGTAAAATATATTTGTCCTTGCCAAACACCTCAAAAATAGAAACATACTGTATTTTTGTACACATTTAACATTTATTAACCCTAACTTTTTATGCTTTTCCTGCTTGAGTGAGCATAAAAATGTAATTATTAAATACACTTATGTGAAAGACACTCAGACACCACAAAGGCTACTGATTATATGAAAACAGCCAATTAGAAAGACTCTTGCAAGAAAATTTACAGTGTCAAACTAGAAATGGACATTATTGTGACACATTTCCTGAAGACAGACCCTTTCCTTGTGGATCTCCTAAAGTACACGAGTGAGGAATTACCTACTTCTATGGCTCTAACAAAGAGTAAAACCAGACTGAAAATGAAAATGCAGTCTGAAAAATACCACATCATGCATGATAACTTAGCATTTATGTGATCCAGTAAAGATATTTCAACCACCCCACAAAATATTGCATTTCATTAACTCTTTGTTAAAGAAAATATGTTAATATGAATAAGGTCTTGGCATAGTTTAAAACACAGCAGTGAAGCATCTGTCAAATCCATACCTACTGATGTAGTATGAACACAAGCAGAGGAACAAATATCTCACAGTGTCCCTGAGCAAAATCATCTGTGACAATTAGCAGGGTGCCATATTTTTAAATTAGAGTTGTCCCAGTTAGCTGCTTCAACAACTATGGCACTGAAAAGGACAATAAGGTTAAAATAAATGATTTAAAAGAAAGAAAAAACAGAGAGAGGGAAAAATACTGTAAAAACTAAATTGAACTAATAAGTATTTATGTAATTTCAAGATAAATTAATTATATTTTTTCTACTTACTTTTTTTTTCCTTTTGCCTTGTACATAAACATCACTCTTCTATTAAAGGCTGGACTCGATGATCCTGGAGGTCTTTTCCAGTCTTAATTATTCTACAGTGTAGTTATTCTGCCTTTCTGTGATGTGAAAAATTAGGGGATTAGTGTTTTAGTTTGGATGAGGAGTGCATTTCATCTCAAGTCAGCCAGCTTTTATCCACATGATAACCAAAAAGATTTTAGATTCCTTCTCACATTTTCTAAGAATTACCATTTTAGTCGCCCTGTCATTACCTTTAGATGCCAGACAAGTTTATTTCCTAGGAGTTACCATTACCTGCCAGAATTTGAAATAGCAGTGTCAGGATGGTGCAGGAGGTCTCTTGGAACTGGGTTTTAAAGGCTGAGGAAGGAACAAGTAGAAACACAGGCAATCTGAAGGAAATTTTTTATGATTTTCTTCTTTGGAAGAGCCACAGTGGATCACTCCTCATGCAAACCTTGGGAGATGCACAGGGACCTGTGGGGTCTTTTTCTAAACCTTTCCAGAGGAACCAGGCTGTTGAATTTGTCAGTTAAACAGCAAACAATAACCAAATACTTTCCCCCACCTCTGCTCCACCCTGTCTTTTTATTTTTTTAATTTTTTTTTAGTCCTGCATTAAATCTGTGAAAAATAAAGTGGAACTAAAAGGTGAAATTTGTGCTTATTTTTGCAAATGTCTCAGTGTAAAATGCATGGAGAAACCTGTGTGTTTTTTAATTGAGGAAACACAGTCCTTCTCAACTGACCTTCCAGTTGTTGCAAAAAGGAGCAAAGTATATGTTTGCTTTAAATTTGAAAGTAATTTTCCATTTACACCCAGCGACAAAAAGTTGGATTTTGGATATATCTAGCAAACATATTTATGTGGAGGGGAGATGGGAAACTTTGAATTGTATTTATCTGAATATGATGGTAATCAGTGGGAAGTGTAGATTTAAATTCTTATATTTTAAAAGAGCACTTTTTATCAGTTTAACTCTGATCCCTTTACATGTTTCCACAGGAATTTGGATCTTGAAAAATTTTGATTCAACTGCAGAATATCAAATGCTTGTTTCTCATAATACAAGTCATACTTAAGTGACAGTAGCATCAATTTAAAAAATGCTTTATACAAGGAATTGTGACAAAAAAAATACTTAATTTTGTCCAGTCTTATGTCTCGTTGGGAAGGATAAATACTCTAAGCATAAAATATTTCAGCCAATGTGCAAACCAGTAAATACTGTCATTTCAAATCCTATAATTTGAATCCATGAATTAATTCCCTGCTTAACAAATTACTAAATACTGTGGGAAAGACTAAAGACAGTGGCCTGCAAGTTTTAAAAAAAGAAAAATTTAAGTGGAACGTTTGCGTGTTCCACCTGTGAAGGCCTGGAAACCTGCAGTGGTCACAACAACACACTGCCAGCCAGCTTCTGGCTTGTTTTATTTCATAATTTCTACCCTGGAAACTCAGCTGAAGCCTGCCCAGCTCTGCCATGCAGGTGACAAGGAGAGCTCTGCCTTCTTTGCGTCAGCTCTGACAGTCACTGAGTGTTTTCCTGACCCAAGAAAAGCCTTTTCTGCTGGGTGACTTGAATCTGCTAAATGGGGTGTTCAGTGGAGAGCTATTACTGGGAAAATTTAACTTAAAATTGTAAGAGGCCAGTTCTGTCCCTTTTCACTGGGAGTGTGGCTTGCTGTTTCAGGCAATTGCACCTATGTTATTAGGGACTGAGCTGGATGGAATTACAGCCCTGTGGTCTTGCCTTCTCCTGTCCTTATCTTTGTGGCTTTGCTCTAACGACAGAGCCTCATTCAGGACTCAAGCCTGTTCAAAAATTAAGAGTCTAGCTGATACAAGCAACTCATAAACTGATATGAACAGCTCACACTGGCTGTAAAAAGTGTTTTGATGATACAGCTTATAGCAGTTTGACAAGTAAAACAAATTGTTCTAGCCAAAGCATTTTCAGTCTGCATCTACACTTGGGATTTTGATGACAAAAATAGCACAAAATGTCATTGGTAGGTGTTCTGCCAAAAGCTTCTAGCCTGTGTTTGTCCTCAGATCGTTTCTTTTTGCTGCATAATAGATTACATCTGTTGGAGGTATCTTCTTCTTCTAACTTCTGGGTTTTTTTTCCACTCAGAACACTCGCACCTAACTAGTGCTTATCCTGTGCAAAGGCTTAGAGGACAAGGAGGAGCAGGAGCCCACGGAGGTGTGTGTTTCAATGCTGAGCTTCATAAATGAATCTAAATGACACGGGGCCTCCTTCCGCTGAGTTACTTAAGCACTTTGAAACAAAACACTCCCCTCCAAACGCTATCAGGAGCCCACAGTACTGAGAGGTGTAACAGGAGTTTCCACATTAACCCCTCAGCTGCCTACCAGCACAAATGCACACGCCATGACAAAATTAGGACAGGAAAGTGCTTGTTGTTTTCCAGGTGACAAAAGCAATTAATATGAGGGCTTCTCAGGCACAGTCACATTTAACCTCTGATAGAAACGGTCATCAGAGTGTTTAAAGCTCGCTGATACATCTGATGTTGTTTTACTGTGCTTTGTGGGCACTTAAAAACTATTTTGTGGCCAAAATAATCCTTAGGAGTCACTGCCAGAGGAGGTTCATCACTTCAGCTCTGGCCAGCCCTCGGTCCCAACGCTGAGGAAATGTGCAGTGGATGAGGAAACCTTTAATTGAAACAGCTCCCAAAGAAGGGAGCTTATTGAGAGAGCTTGGAAGGAAATAAGGACAAATAATGGATCTGCAGAGGGGTGCTGTGCTCCACAGAGGAACTGAAGGAGTTTCAAAGAGATTTGAGAGTTTGATTGCACGCTGGTGATACTCCTGTTGCAAGGTGAGTGGAAGTCTAGCTTGATCTAATTAGCAAAAACTGGAACATGAGGACAAGAACTGACAGGCTGGGATGTTTCAGGACGTGCTGTCGTTTAGCAAACGTGACCAACTCAAAACTCCAGTGAGACAACAGTATGATAAGAGAGGTTAATGAGCCCAAAGTCACCCCTTCTTTTCTAAATTTAAATTAAAATCTGTTTCTGAAACTTGGTTAAAATTGTGCATATGTATCCGTGGAGCACTGGATTCATAATTTTGCCTGTTAGTAGAGGATTAGTATCATTGAAATTTACAACTGTATTTGGATTGTTTTGGTTATCAGACTGTAAGAGGGTGCGTGGTGAAACATGAGAAATTTGCTAGAAATAGATCCTAAAAAACAGCTGGAAAAATTATGTTGAGACTCATCAGTGGATCACAATTTGGGGTGATATACACCAATTTCACTTTGCAGATGAAGTATGGATTGAATCAGCATATATTTAACGTGGGGTTTTTTTGTTAAGCCATTTTAGAGTTTGTATGGTTAAGTAATCAACAAGAATGTTTATCAACATTTACTGTCTATTTATATGTTAATAAAATGTCTAGAAATAACTCTGTAGGATGTTATTTTTTAGGAGCTTGATTAATATTTCTAAAATTAGTAAGCAGTAGATGTGATGAGCAGCTCTTGAGTGCTATAATTTACTACTATTGACACCCACCTATTTCTTCCCAAGCCCTAAATTATATGGCTCATTACTTACAAAACTGAGAATTGGTGGTGTTGTAGTAGTAAATCCAATGTTAGGTTTTAGCACTCCTGTACAATAAGTCTGGCTTCTCCAATTAATTAACTCAAATTCTGACTTCACCTCCTAACAATCTTTATTACAAGGATTGGCCCTAAATAAAAGTTAAAATCAAGCAGACATGTGTTGAAAATACTGGAACAAGTAGTGAGAAAAAATAGCAGAGTATGTGTAGTTGTGCAAGTAAATAAAGAAATTCTTTGTTATTTTTGGCAAGAGGTGGAGAAGCATGTGATGTCAACTGGACACAGTTGTAGCTGTAGCCAAGGATTTATCTTGGGGCTAAATACTTTATAGGCAAACAGTGTAATTCCTTTTTCGCCCCACATCAGCTGAACACTATTTCGGGTCAAGAATGCTGTTTGCAGAAGTTGACCAGTCCTACAACCAACCACTAATATTTAAGTGATGCATAATATTAGGGATATGTTGTTACTGGGGGTGTATCCTGTTATTTCGTGAAGAGTTGAGCAAGGCAAAACGCTGAACTGTAATGCAGGATGCAAACTGGTCAATACACTTGCTCCGTGCTGTTACCTCTATAGCTAGTGGTGTGTCTGGTGGGCTCGGGCTAGCGTGGCAAGGACTGCTCGCCAGGGAAGGATGTCAGACCAGATCTGGAAGGTTGGTGCTTCACAGCTATTTTCAGGGCTGGCTGGGGAAGTCTAATAAGGCCAGAGCACCCATTTATGTGAATTGGGAGTTCACACGTTCATTCTCACCCTGTCATCTTCTAAACTCCAGGTTTTGAGCCAGGCCTTTCTCCTGGCACCAGTTTGCTCATCGTTATGTACCCTGTGTACGTGTGAATGGTGTTACCTGAGCTGGCAGCTAACGAGGTGCGAGGAAGCGCTCACCCTTTGGGGAGCGGTGATTGGGACTGCCAGCACCGCAGGATTACTGGGGGATTTACAGGTGCGCCTCGGAAAGCCCCCACAAAGCACGAGGTTGCCTTCCTCCAGGTAGTGACAGACCGGGGCGGGCAGGAAGGAGAGTCTGCGGCAGGAGCATCTCAAACTGTCCTCCCAGGACTTGCCGGGGGGACCGTCAGCAGGCGCTGAGGTCTGAGCCGCTGCCGGGGCAGTGACGGCCACACAGCCGCCCCCGCGGCCGGTCGGTGCGGAGGGCAGGAGGAGCGAGCGGCGGAGCGGGGCCGGGCGGGGAGCGCGCTCCGAGCGAGCGCTGCCGGCGGGCGCGGGGCTGCGGCGCACGGCGGGGCCGGGCGGGG
>VWZS01004859.1:1905865-1929349 GCA_013397075.1 Rhabdornis inornatus
GGCCGCGGGGGGTCCCGGGGTGGCGCCCGGGCGCGGCCGCGGCTCCTCCCGCCCCGGGTGCCGCTCGGCCGCCGCCGCGCTGGCTCCTGGCAGTCCCGGCGGGACGCGACCCTCGCCCGCTGAGCCCCGAGGAGACACCCGCGCTGGGGGGGAAGCCGGGGCGGCAAATGGTGCCCAGGGCCGGTATCACTAACAGCAACTGGAAGGGAAGTGGACGCTTTAAAATTTGGTCAGTTCCCAAGAACGAGCTGTGTGCAAACAGAGGGGTTTGTTTGCCGGAGGCTTTACCGTAATGGTTGCGGCAGGGATTGTGCGGGGTTTGTTCTGGATTCGTCGTGGTATCAATTGTAAAGCTGGCAGGTGCGTTTACGTGTGTTTAACGCTGTAAATAGGAAATAGTGATGAGTTTTTAAAAATTATTTTTATTTAAATCGAGCCCTCAGTCGTCAGTGCGATGTGCTTACACGTATGTAATAAAGGGCTTTCTTTTGAGGCTATACTTCTGTTACTAACTGTTGCATCTGACTTAAAATGTCAGAAACTGCGATTGTTTCCTTTTTTGTTAACTTAGTTTTTAGGACTCCACGGCTTGACTTGCCAGAAATTATGTGGCGCTCTGATGTTTCTGCATCTTCCTGCTTTTGTATCGCCTTGTTTATTTCAGTTATTGTAGTGTCTTTAAATTGAGGGAAAATATGTTACTGCGAGTGACGATTACATTAGGTAAAGCTGCAGTCGTTGATAACAATGCATGTTTCGGTGATTATTTATTTTCTACCCAGTATTACCTCCCATGACATCGTTTGCAAAAAGTTTAGGCTCTGATTGATGTCACACCAAGTAGGAAAGCTCGGATGAACTGCGAGGACTTTCTTTGTGACATAATAATTCCATAACAGACTTAATTTGCCAGAGCTTTCTATCAACTAAGTTTAAAACGCACGCGGCAACTGTCTAACAAGTGTGGCAGCCAGCAGAGAGATTAATTAAGCACCTGGAAAATAGGTCAATACTGTATTACGGAGCGGCATGGTGAGATGGCAAATAAATAGAGCAAAGTGTTAAGGCGGGCTTAGCGGGGGAAAGCTGATGCCGGGGCCGCGTTATCTGCGCTTTGTGCCGCGGACCTTTTATGGTAGCGCGCACCGAGGGGATGCTCGCAGCCCTGCGGCACGGGGCTCCGGCTTCTCACTGCCTCCACTTGCTCCTGGGGGCTTCTCTTGGAGCTGCTGGCTCAGGGTGTGGCACGGCTTGTGCTCGTAAATTTTTTTTTTTTTTGTGGATAAATTTGGCTGGGTGTTCCCATTCTGGTTGTTGCGGTGGTGTGTGGCTCTCCGGGCTTGGGGACGGTTTGTAATTGGACGGGTTCCATGAGCTGGAATAAAGTTTCATTGAAAAATTGCTCGGGAAGCTGCCCCTGCCCTGGGGTCTCTGTGGCACTTGTGATTTTTCTTTGTTTCAGTTTTTTTTTTGTGTTTGCATGTTTCCTCCCTCCTCTCTTTCAAACAACTACCTACAGAAACAGGGAAACGAGACTGGCTCCTGCATAACAAGATAACAGAGACAAAGACAGGGTGTGTGTGGGGAGGAAGACTGAGCTTGCAACTCATCCCACAGAACTAACTGATAGAAATACTAGAATTTGCATGAGCTGCTTTTCTCCTTGTGTCCTCCAGTTTGTAGCAGTTGCTTCAAAACAAATGTTGTTTTGGAGGTGATTTTTCCAAAAGCATCTCTCTGTTGGATTGATCGTATCTCTTAAAGGGGATGGGAGGCTGAGCAGCACTTTCAGAGGCAGAGAGGGTTGGTTAGCTCACCAGAATTAACTGTGCTTAATTCTTGTGAAAACCCCAATCCAAAGGTGTGGGAATGTCAGGCTGTGTTTTTCCAAGCTCGTGTGTTTAGGTGTATATACCCCTCTTTGTATACTACTTCAAGGGATTGCACACTTCCTGCTCTTAGAACAGTTCTCTTTTTACCTCTATAGGTTCTCTTTCTTGTATTTTCTCTTTTGCCACTGTGCTGATCGTGGCAACAAAGGCCCTTTTGACAAAGCGGCGCGTTTTGAAACGGGAATTTTGTAGTTGGCTTTCTTGTATGTGAGGGGGGAGAAGATCAGCGTTGGTAACGGGAACAGCACTGTCATTTGGGGCTGAATGTGTATTTTGGAGGAATGTTAAATGCAGATGGAGAAACTGCTTTTAGTGGAGCTAAATTTTGCTGTTGCAGTGCAGGGTGTCGTGGCATACGAGTGCTGTGTACATACCGAACAGTTCCTGCAGGCAGTGTCGCTTTCTGCACACAACTTTGGGGAATAAAGCAGAAGACAGAGAGGCCTTCTTATATTTTTTTATTAGATCAGCCTTGGCTTTTCTGAATATATAAAATTATTTCATCTGACCTGCAGAAGCATTGCAGCTGAATTAAGTTGCTCTGACTGACAGAAGTAGGAGTTGGATAGAGCAGGCCCGATAATCACCTGGTGATCCTTGGTCGAGGGAAGAAGAAATGTGGAAGCAGCATGGTGGTGCTACCAACATTCCTCTGTCATGAGTTTACTGTTGAATTTTGTGAAATAGTATCCGCCTTTCAGACTTCAGAAAAGCTTGTTGGTACCATTTTGTGTTTTCCAAGTTCCTAAGTCACCAAAATATTCTATTTCTTGAGATCCCTTCACTGACAATCAGAGGTGGAGTGGAAAATAATGTATTACTTTTAATAGATCTTGAAAGAAAAGCTCATTATTTTGGGTAGGTATAGGATGGGACTTCAGGTATCTGTAACTGTATTTCAGAGGCCTGGCTGGGCTAAGCACAACCCCAAACATGGGGAAAGGAGTGAGGATGAGCACTGACTGCTGTGTGTGCAGTGCACCTGAAATGACCATGTAACTGTTTAAAGCAACCTAAAATAACTGATGCTATGATATGGGTCAGTAATGGGTTACCTTTTCTGACTTCTACAGGCAGTGAACACCTTCTGTTTAACCTGAAATAACCTATAATGAAGGATAAAGCCTGGAAAATCCTGTTACCTGGTCTTGGCTTCCCCCGCCCCCCTTTAGAGCCTGTTTTAATTTAGAGCCTCTACCTCTTTTACAGAGTTTTAGAGAAATTGTTGCTTTGTTTTTCTTCAGAGTCACTGAGCTTTGAGTGACAGGTGAACAGGGGAACAACATGTAGTTGTGAAAGTGGATTTTAGTTGGTGACTTTGATAATGTAGTATTTGCTACAGTCTAGGTTCTTCCCCTCAGTTCTTCACTTGTTTTATTTCAATATAGTGAATGTTGAAAAAGATGGCAGGAGTTGGTGTGAGTCTTAGTTTTAGATGCAGTTTGGGGATAATATTTGTAAAGTTTTGTATATCAATTTTTTTCCATATAGCATCTTAATGCTCCACCTCACTTTTGAGAATGGGTAACTTTGACAAAAGAGAGTTAATCTCTGGTATAGCAGTTGGGCTTGGAAAAGGAAGAAGAGCCAACAGTTTTTTAAGCAAGTCAAGTAGTTCAGTTCTGTTTTTTTTTCTTATGCTGAGACTTGGAGTCAGTGTAATTTCAAAATACCTCTCCTAATATTATTAACTTTACATTTTTATTAGTTTCAGCATTATGTAAACTTTTTGTACCGTCTTTTTTACATTATATCTTCAGAAAAATATTATAAAATTATTCCTTTTTGTAAGTAAGAAATAGAATCCTTTCCCCCACTTTTCTCCAGCTCTCATATGTTCTAGAGTATTTGGGTATAATAGGAAAATGCTAAGTTTGAGTTCCAAAACAGAGCAATAAAATAAGATGCAGTCAAACATTCAAAGACAAAACAGACATAAGAAATATTTTCCTATCTTTTAGGATGATCAAAGCTGCAGCAACTCCCAATATTAAAAAAGTAATTGGATTCTTATGTGCAGAGAACTCTTTTTGCATGTTAGGAGGGGCACTCCCATCAAAACAGCTATCTTTATAATCAGTAATCTTAAATTTACGCTTTTCATTCTTGCTGAAATATTGTAACAGTTCTAGAAAACTTCTTAGTGCTTTTTAAAGCATGTTACAAATTAAGTACAAATAACAATGTAAAAAGTCGGTTGTTGCCAAATGGAAGTGTCTTTTTATTTGTGTGAACATCACTTGCTGGATACATACGGTGCTGTAGTAGCCACCCATTTAGAATAAGTGCTGCAAAACTTCTGGGCAAGAAAGCTCAGGTCCTGATAGCTGTGCTGAGTCCCATAAACACCCTCAAAAGAGGAGGTTTTGGAGATGATTGGAGATGGCCATGGCCATTTTTCCAGGCCTGTTGGATTTCACAATCCTCTGCTCTCCTCTGTTCTGGAGGCTGAGCTGCTCTGGGTCACCACGCTCCACTCTGCTGTTCTTTGTGTGACCAGGACACTAAACTTCCAAGGAACTTAAATTGCTGGGTGAGGCAAGATTTTTATCACGACAAGCAGCCACCAGTACCTGAGAAAACCTGCTTTGGGTTATTTTAGGAGTTTTGCTTTAGTTTTGCTTGACTCTAGGTTGTGAACTGTGAGATGGATCTCCTCACCTTATGCTGACCTCATCTTGCAGTGGTGAAGTGAGATGACAAAACTGGTCCCTGGGCAGCAAAAAGTGCCAGGAGAGCAACTTCAGCTGGGGTTGCAAAAAGTGGTGCAGCTGTGCTTTGTGTGGGGCTGGAGTGTCCTCATTGCCAAGATGTTTGCTGCTTTTATTAGCGTGACCAGATCCCTGCAGGGCTGCTCCCTGGGGTCTCTGGGTGTCAGCTGACATCTGGACCTCTCCCTGTTCCTGCTGGAATAGACTGAAACAAGAAGAGCCTGCCTGCAGAGAGGACCTAGTGCAGGCTCCAGGGCTGGATGAGGAAGCTCACCCATAAAGACAAAAGTGCAGGGAGAAAACTACTCCAATACCAATAATCATTAGAAATTTTATAAGGGAGGAAATGAAGTTTTTCTTACTGTTGATCTAAGTTCCTATTGGAAGACAGGAATAACCACTAGTATCAGGTATCCATAAAAATATCTATATACACGATTTTTTCTAAAGCTTTATTAATTTACTTTTGCAAAAGTAATTTACTTTTTCATATGTAGATAGAATAAACATTTCTTCTCTTGTGTTTCCACAGTCTAAACATGTATGCTGCTTTGTTTTGGTCCTTTGTCAGCATTTAAAAAAAAATACTATGTTAACTTTTACCAAATTCCACTAGTTTAAGTAAAATATGTTAATTTTTCCCCCCTCTTTCCTATGGTGCAGGTATTTTTTTTTTTTGTTGGGCACAACTTACACAATTTCCAGGAGGATTTTTAGTTGTTTCTTGTAAGATGCCTTTCTGCCTTTTTGACTGAAGTTGTTGATGTGCATCATTGTCTTGACAACATCTTCCTTCTTGTGTTTATCCTAGAAACTTTAGTCATCTGCTACTTCTTACCCCTTTCCTTTCAACTCTTCCCTTTTTTTGTTTTTAACTATTGGACTTGGTTGCTTGTCTACAATCTGTGTGTTCCAGTCAAGAAGTTCTTTCACAGCTTCTTTTTGAAGATTTATTTTATGTGGGTAGAAAAGGTACTCAGATAATCTTTAATTTTCAGCATTTGAATCTGTTAAGTACAAGAATTTTGATGTTTGAGATCTTGTCAAGTCCTTCAGAAGGAACCAGATTTGTTCCTAAGAGGAGAAAAAAGCTCTTTGTCTCCTCTTTCCTTTTAATACCGACTTGTTTTTTGATTCACAGAATTAATTGATATTCAGCCTAATAAGAGTGGATTGCTTTCATGAGATATTAAAAAGTGATCTTAATAACTTTTCTTTATGGCTTTTGCAATGATGCTGTGGGCTGTCTTTTTCCTTTGGACTGTGTGAGCTATGAGCCCAGCAAGAGGACATGGTGCAAAGTTTTCCCAAGAAATACTTTGGGAGCTCTTTGTGACGAATGCTGTCTGAGACTAAATGTGTTTTTAAAACTCTGTGGCAGAGGTGTCTAAACATTCTTTTGAAGATTAAAACAAGAGTGGCTGTTAAAAGTTTATTTATCCTACAAGTGGAAAGATTATTAAACATGGAAGGGAATACAACAGAGAAAAAATGTATGCACATTTATCAGTATTATTATGGCCTCCAGGTAGTGGGTCATATGCTGCATATAATCTTGCCTTTCTTTTCACATGCTTTCTGGGTAGTTAAATCAATAAGTCCCTTTGCATAGGGGAGGGGGAGAAATTTCTTGCCCTGGTGGCTTTGGGAAACATTATAATATGGGTTATTACAGTTATTGATTCATTAGGAGGCAGAAGGCTGATCCTTCTGTGAGAGAGAATGGATTTCTAATGCACTGATATTTACCTGTAGGAAATACTGATTCTTCCCCATCCTTAGAAAGCTGAAAGAAGTGGCAAATGCCTTTTCTGTCTGTTTTTTTCTTTACTGTTCTACGTATGCCATGTCTAATTTATGGAGCTGGTTTTGGTAAGCAACCAATGCTATTTGCATGATGATGTTGTTTACAAGGAAAGAAAAACGCCTGTTATATAAAAGCAGAATATTCTAACCACTTTTAAATAACAAATTTGTATTATGGGAAAAATACTGGGACTTCATAGAGGTTTTTTCCTGTCTGTGTATGTATAAAAATGCCTTCCAAACATGTGCTTACTCTGTGTGTGTGTGTTTACCCCAGTCTGTATATGTTTGAAAGTTGTTACTGGGCGTAGCTGTGGCAACTGATCTGAAAACTGCAGCAGAAAAAGATCAATCAAGAAAAGTGTCTTGGATTAGATGCCTTAATTATTTTACAGTTGAGTCAATTTTAAAAAACACGTAAAGGCTTGAGTTCTTATTTGCTCTTGGCATTTTTATTGCAGAGGAAGTTGAATATGCTCTAGGTGTGCTGTCATGACAACTCAGTAACCACTTGATAATGACATTCTTGTTGGTCTTCTTGGAAGAGGGACTGATTTTTCCAAGTATTTGGGCACAGATTTAACTCAAGTATTACTTACTATCAAGTAGTTCTCAATGTGTAGGAAACAATTTTCTTCACCTCCTTGGTACAGGAGAGCCCGATTTGCAAATTTTTGCATTGCATGTCATACTCAATGAGCTCGACAGGTTTTTTTGTGTAGGTGCTGCTGCAGACTTAATGTGCAGGTCCTGTGGGGAGAGCAGGAATTTTGTGTTGTTGGTGGTGTTTTTTTTTTGTTTTGTTTTGGTTTTTTGTAGTTTGTTTGTTTTTGTCCAGGTAAAAATCTTTTTTTTTAGTGAGAGGGAGAAAGATAATTTTGGATTAATTTCCTCCTCACTGAGTAGTTGAGAGGACTTGATGAACTCTATGTAAGTAGGACCCCCTTCATGTGCATGCAGATGTGCTGCCAGACATTCTGTGAAGGTGAAGTGGCAACAAACATCTAAATGTATATTCTTGCAGGAGCTGTATTTGATATTGTCTAAAGCTATTCTACAGTGAAACTTCTAAATAAATTGCTTAGCTGGGTTGGTCCATTTCTAGTTCTAACAAAAGCCCAGCATTCTAAAAAATGCAAAATTAAGCAATTGCATAAAATAAAATTACTAGAAATGAGAAAGTACTAAGAAGGAATTTTTTTTTAATATAGTGGCATTTGAACCCATGATATACCAACAGGCAGTTTGAGATAATCCTCTCTATCAAATTTTATTTCTGCTTTAGGGGAGGTGGCAAAATCTTTTGGAAATACTTAGGGCAATGGAAAAAGTGTCCTGCCCCTCTGCTTGCCTCAGTCCCTCGTGCTGCACTGGAGGGTGGCAGGCAGCAGCAGTACTTTGAACACATCCTTCAGCACTACCGTTGTGCAGAAGGTGTGGGCTCTCCTAAACCCCACTGCTAGGGACTTTTATTTGAGTGTGCCTACTGTTTCCAGGTTCAAAAAGAATTAGTCTTCTAAAAGAAGAGATTAGTCTGGCGAAGCCCTGGCTGGTTGAAATGTGCTGTTTGTGTTGATGGTGGCACATTCTGATTTGGAGGGCATGTTCTCCCTGGGGGCTGCTGGCCAATACTGCACTGCTTGTGTGCTTGCTTTCCAGTTGCACAGCAGCAGCTTGCCCGGAAGAAAAAGAAATGCTTCAAGTATTGTTTCATTTATCTTTTCAGCTATGATTGCAGTCATATTGGTATCACAAGATTTAGTTTTTGATATTTGTGGAAAATATGAATAAAGCAATTGTATTCTCCAGTACTGCTACTGGTGCTATGGCAGCGTTGAGTCACAGCAGTTCACTCTGATATTTTATGTAAAATATGTTTGTGCTCGGTGTATGGCGTCAATTCTGTTTCCAAGTATCCAGACAATGGTGCAATTGAGACTGGTTTGTATCACGCTTAAACCAACTGATATTTTCAATGTCTGCTATCATTGCAACATTGGTGGTGCCTGATTAAAACTACCTCCACTGTTGCACGGACCTAAGCCAGCCCTGCAACATTTTTTTAGGTGGTTAGTAACTAAGTTCTGCAGGGGCAGAATTGGATCATTGTATCGTTTGCTTCCCGCTGAAACTCTCTCAAGCTTGGAACCAACCTTTGGCCTTTCAGCCTGGGCCTGTGCAGGACTGAGGTTTCGTGTTGGGCAAAGGCTATGTTGGCTCAGCTGAATGCTCCTGGTGTGTGATGGGCCAAAAGCCCTGAGCTCTGAAATGCATGTTTTAATCAAGAATGGTAATGGTTTCTTTTGTCATTTAACTGCAATCCCTGGTTGCTGCCCCAGAACTGGGTGTTGGTTTCTTTGGTGAGGTATCATCAGCATCACCCAGTTCTCCCTGGAGGAATGTGTGTGTGCCTGTGCACAGAATTTTGTGTCCAGAATTGCCTCTGTGGTTGTGTGAGGAAACCATTTATACAGCATAAGTTACCTGAAATACCCTGGTGCTTCCTCCTTTGCTCTTCTCTGTCCCTTCTGTGGGTCACAGATGTGCTCACAGAGCTGGTTTGGAGGTGGCTGCAGGGTGGGACTCCCTGGGCTTGTATTTCTGGACACTTCACACTCTCTGTGGATATGTTTTCCTTTATAAATTGCATGCAGCCTCAATTGCCAGTGCTTTGTTATTAATTGTACAGCTGGAGTGAGGGAATTCCTCAGGGTGAGCAGGTCATGGGGTATGAAAGTACTTGCATCAGTACAGCTTGTTCAGCTACGTATCCAAAATAAACAATAACATAGAGGTGCTGCTACTACTGGTAATAAACTTCATCTGTGTGGAAAGAGAGGGCAACTAATTCAGCTTTATATTTGCTAAATAACTTGAGAAGTTGGGTGGCACCTAATATAAAGAGAACAATTGTTCTACCTGGAAAAAATGACAGTAAGTACCCTTACAGTGTTTCCAAAGTGATGCATAATGTAAACAAAACATTTCCTAAGTGCCACTGCTCAGATTGTGCATTTGCTGGGAGTTACTGAGCGTTTAGAAAGCTGTGCTGTGAGAAGATGAGAGAGTTTTGGAACTGGTTTTTGCCCATGGAGGCCTGAAAGAAGCTGGAAAACAAGTTTTCATGGGTTACAGTGTAACTCTGTTATTAGGTGAATAGGGAATTTACTACACCAGGACCAGCACGGTGAGTGCACTGCTTGGGGCAGGTGGAAGGAGCTCTGTGTTTTGCAGAGGAATTAAGGGAGCAGTGTGGCAATTTCTCCTGAGCTCCCCTGCAGTGGCCTTATTAACCAGTTACTTTTCCACACACCTCCCTCACCCAGTCATGTGGAAATGTCACTTTACAGTTAATTATTAATGGTGGTCAGGCCTGGAACAGCCTGTGCTGCTCCAGGTTGTCACAGTCTGCCGAATCTGTCGTGTTCCTGGGTTTGCCTAGAACTGCCCCAGAAGGCTGGAGACATAATTTTGAGAAGTAAAGAGCATTGTTACACTTAGGTGAACATTAGCAAGATGTTAACCAGAGGTGCCTCATTTTGCTGAGACACATCTGCATGGTTTGCTGCTCAGTTTCTGTGGAGAGAAGCTTGGCTGGGGGGGACACAAACTGAAATGCTTCCTGTTCACTGACATTACTTTGTGAAAATATATTTGCTAATTTATTTAAAGGGATGAACAATGAATTTACTTAGTTGAAATATGTTTGCTTCATTACTTTGTTCATACTTTTTTCATAAGCATAGAAGTCACACTCTTAACTCTGGTCAGAAGTCACATGTTTTGTATAGTTTCATGTTTAATAAGCCAAGTTTTCCCAGTTCTCTGTGCTTCAAACCAAGAAGACTTGTTCCTTTGGAGGAAGCCTTTTTAGAGATGGTACCAGCTGGTAGTTGTTTTGGGACAGCCTTTCTTTTGCACATCCCCTGCAGTATTCACTAACAGTGGGGTGGGATGCAGCAACCTCCAATTGGAGAATACAAGCTGGAGAACTCCAGAGCCAAATTCACCTCAGTGACAGCCCAGGAGCAGTCACTGTGCTGGGGTGAAGTTGTTGCACTTTCCTTCCACTTGGGGAAGGAGAAGAGGGTTTTAAAAATATGTGTGGGGGAATAGACAACTTCTCTGAGACCAAGACTGAAAGTCAAGTGGGAAGTTACTCGATTAGCCAGAGGTTCCCTGTGGTACTGTCACCTGGAAATTGCACTTTTCACTCCTTCTGATGCTTTTGCTTATTCTGCTTTGGTTTGCATCCTGGAGGGGTCTTGTAGTGCACACATTTGGTTTTTAAATTAAATTCAACTGGAAGATGTGCACCAGTTGCTTATGTATGTTCAGGCTCAAGTAACCTCCCTGAAATGAGCACAGAAGAGTTTTCTTTCTTTTAGCACTGGTTGGTTGACTCTACACATCCCTTTTGTTCTGCTGCTGGGCTTGTTAATGTAGGTGTAGTCTGACCAGTTTGTATGAGGAAGCAGGAACAGGCTCATTAAGAAGTATGCAGAAAGATGTATGAACTCAGTGAAATGTTTTGTGATGGGGCAGAAGAAAGATCCACTCTCTGCTAGGTGAAAATGCGCTGTGTATTATTTTCTTATGCTGGGAGTCCTGGCTTAAAAAAAAAGGGGGCAACAAAAAACCTGCAACACAATACCACTTTATTCTTTCAGGTGTAGCTATCCATAGGATTGTATCATAATCCAAATACCTCAAAATAATAATAAAAAAAAAAAGCTTCTGAACCCCACAAACAAATCAACCCAGTAAGAAAAATATAACCAAAAAACCAAACCATCCCCAACCACAAAAAACCCACAACCCCAAACCCCTTATAACACAGCAGTGCTGTTATAGTAGAGGGTGTTGTGGTATTTTCCTTTTCTCTTTGAGGTTTGTTGTGCAGCTCGGTTGTCTGTGGGGATTTGTTTTTTATCTGGCTGGGGGGAAATAATTTCTGTTCATCAACTTAGCTTCTCAAAGCAAAGGCCTCCAACAGCTGGTTGTATTGGATAGGTCCATGCTGTTCTGATGGATTTCGTTGCATATATGTTGGGTAGTGTGTGCTTCTGTCTGAAATGCCTTCTGAGCACTGTGAGTGTGTGGCAGAGGTCTTTAAGCAGTCTCAGGTGTAGGATGCTGCAGGGTTTTATGTGCCTGTTTCACATGAACACCTTATTCACTGGTTATGTGGAGATAACTGTAGCTTCTCCAAAAGATATTGGCATCTAGAAGTGCATGCTTAGAAAAAGACATGGAAAATGATGGGAGTAATGAAGAAGTGTTTAGGAGAAGGTAAGAAATCAGATGATTGTACAAGTCTATTTTTATTTGTGTAGAGTAAAATTTTATTTTATTAGTTCAGTCTATCATGATTGTTTCAAAGGTTGTTCTTCCAGGGTATGTTATCTCTTCTATTTAGTGCTCAATTTTCTTTCTTTTAGTTTGTTTTTTTTTTTTTTAGTTGCTAAAAATGTTCTTGTAATTACTCAGTAAACATTTCTTATCTGTGAACAGAGCTGTTACTGTGGTCGGAGTTCAGGGTCGTGGAGTTCGGCCTGTGAGAAAAACACTAACCCCAAAAGATGATAGTCTAGTTTTTCTTAATCAGCTGAAATTAATGTTAAAGAGAAAGCTGGGACTGTGTTCCTCCAGCCCTTCTGGACTGGTTTGAACAGCATGAGCTATAGAAAATTTACACGTTTTTAAATGCCAGTAGTCCTCAGAGGCTCAGGTGAGGTTTGAGTGGGCCTCTGGTTCTCCCTCATCCTGGACTGTTGTCCTGTCTTCTGAAAACATCTTTAATTTCAGTGTAGCTTTTTCAAAGTGTTATCATCATCATCATCTAGTGCCCTAGGCTTTGGTGACATGCTTACACAGGCAAATACCTTCTCCAGAAGTTAAATGGAGCAAGATTTTTGCTGTTAGGTCATGGCAGATCCAGGGCAAATGGAGCTGCTGGGGCTGCTGCAGCTTGGCCAGATTCTCACCTGTGGGCCAGCTGTCCCCACTCCCTCCTGCTTGGAAGTGCAGGGGACCTGTTCCTGCCCAGGGGCTTCGTGGTTTGGCTGTGCCTCTGGGGCTGCCCAGCATTTAGATTTGTCTGTGAGTCAGGAAAGTGATTCTGGTCATCTGAACCCCCCTGTCAGCAAACTGGGATAACACACTAGTGTCCTTGAGAAGTTTCTTTGCATTTGAAGTGTAAATGTTTTTTGAGTTTGAATATTCTACTTGTTTCATGCACGTGTGTGTCAAAAAGTAAAGGGATTGTGATGAAAAAGCAAGCAGAGTAGTATTTAGTGGGAACCTCGAGAAGGTTTTTAAGAAGAAAACCCCCAAGTATCATTTTGATATTTTAGTGTCTTCGGCAGATGTGGTATTCAAGTCATCCCAGAACTGGAGGAATGGTAAGGTGCTGATAGAAGGTTTGGCTTGGCCTGAACTGAGCAGGTGCCACTGGAAGCTCCAGAGAAGCTTGGATGTATCTGTTTTTTGGGGCAGTCAGTGGGGGCTGATTTTTGGATATCTAAATTATGTGGTCAGAGTAAGTGATTTATTTAAATATAATTATGATAGAAAAGGCAGTAGTCAATGCTTATGCACCTTGTAATGGGGCACGTTATTTAGGAGAGAAGTCAGGAGCTTGGGGAACTTTTTCCTGTGTTTTGAAGTTAACAGTTAGTGTTAAATCCTTGGTGTGCAGCAGGAGGCCAGTGGCAGTCCCATCATGTTTGGTGGTGGGAGAGCCCAGCTGCTGGCTGGTTCCTGGCTGTCTCCAGCTTTCTACACGTCTGGCTCTGAGAAAACAGCTTGGGGAAAGAGAGGGCTTAGAAGTTTTCTTCTGCAGCTGGGACAAAACCCATTAGAGGATTCTAAACTGAGGTGTTGGTATGATTATTTTAATTGCTCCTAAGATATCTAAATGTTCATTTGCATAAATCAAATCACAGCTTCAGAATAATTATGCTGTGCTTTTGGTTAGTTTTCATTTGATCAGAGTCACTGCAATGTCTAGCTCAAGTTTTATGTGACTCATCTGCAATTTAAATACCTATTACCAGAATTTTCATGTGCTTGGTATGATTAAGTGATGTAATTAAGGCATTATTGGTATTGAATTCATCCCTGGGAGCTGATCAGACTGGCATAAACCACACCTTCCCTGAAACCTTGTAGTTACACTGGGGTCCATCCAGAGACTTTTTCCTAGTATTTAGCTTAACTACATGCCAGACAAGTTTAAGGCTGGTGTTTGGCGGGTCTGGAAGGAGACACTGGGTTAGTGCCTAGAGGACACCTGGAAGGTGAGCTCAATGCCTTTACCCCCATGGCTGTGTCACTGATACACGAATTTCTGCGATGGGGTGGAACAGAGCTCAGGGAGAGCACCTGCCTTTGGTGAATGGATTGGGTTACTGTACATCGTAAGTTACTGGAACCTTGTCGTTGTTTATATGTACATACCCATGCCCCCTAAGTTATTTTGGGCCCCATCACATGGCTTGATCACTTTCATTTTCATCCCAGTGAAATTCTTTGATCTGTGGCAGTTGTGACATTTGTCTGTTCTCGGAAGCCTGGTGGTGTTTACAAGGAATAGGTTGGATACCTTGTGTAACAGGTAGCATTGACTCACAATTAAGAACTTCTGAGTTATGTCATCATTGCTAAACTTTAGAATTGGTTTTTCAGTTGTGTTACTGAACACTGTGCTACTTTTGTGTGTAGAAAATGGTGGGAGGTTTTAAATGAAAGTTTAATAGCACAAAGGTAGGACCTCTGCTTGAAAAATGAGATGTAGTGCTCTGCTGCAGCCTGTCTCAGTCCTGTGCAACAGCTAAAGCACTCCACTGCAATAACCTGCTGCTGCTAAAGTCCTCCTGTGGGCACTGGTAAAGTGTGAGTGCCTTGTTCTGGCCACAAGAAACTAAATAGAAAACAACTTTAGACCAGCTCATTTGGAGAACATAGTCATGTCCTGATTTTTCTTTTCAAAATAGCAGCTTCTGGAAAGCTTGGAAATGTACATAATTTTCACTTGTTGTTTTTTTTTCTCTCCCCCTGTAGGTATGGCCTCACAAGTCTTGGTCTATCCACCATATGTTTATCAAACCCAGTCAAGTGCCTTTTGTAGTGTGAAGAAACTCAAACTAGAACCAAGCAGTTGTGTGTACCACGAAAGAACCTACCCGCAAATCTATGTGAATGGTAAAAACTTTGGAATTTCTCCCCACAGGGTTAGTACTTTCTTTCAGACTAAAAACCCATTCGATAGACCTCGAGGACAGAGCTTTTGGTTGCAGTCAAATGCTGTTGCTTTAAAAAATCCTGCAGGTGCTACAAAAGCGTTGGCAGCGTGGGCGCAGCAGCCTCAGCTGGAGGCCCCTGGGGCTGGGACGCAGGGAAGCCGCTCGGATATCCTGGAAGGAGCCCAGCGATGTGGATTGAAGCGTAAGAGCGAGGAGCTGGATAATCAGAGCAGCACCATGCAGATCGTTGATGAGCTGTCCATCCTGCCTGCAATGCTGCAGACCAGCATGGCCAACCCGGTGACGGTGGTGGCCACGGCCGCGGCTTCCAAGCAGAGCGGAACCGGCGGGGATGGAGATTACCAGCTCGTGCAGCACGAGGTGTTGTGCTCGGTGAAAAACACCTACGAGGTCCTGGATTTCCTGGGACGAGGGACCTTTGGACAAGTAGTCAAGTGCTGGAAAAGGGGGACAAACGAGATTGTGGCAATCAAAATCTTGAAGAACCATCCTTCGTACGTGCGCCAAGGGCAAATAGAAGTGAGCATCTTAGCGAGGCTGAGCACTGAAAATGCTGATGAATTTAACTTTGTGAGAGCCTACGAATGCTTTCAGCATCGTAACCATACCTGTCTGGTTTTCGAGATGTTGGAACAGAATTTGTACGACTTCTTGAAACAAAATAAATTCAGCCCTCTGCAACTGAAAGTAATAAGGCCTATTCTGCAACAGGTGGCCACTGCACTGAAAAAACTGAAAAGTCTGGGTTTAATCCATGCTGACCTCAAACCAGAGAACATTATGTTGGTGGATCCTGTTCGGCAGCCTTACCGGGTCAAAGTCATAGACTTTGGGTCTGCCAGCCATGTATCAAAGACTATTTGTTCAACTTATTTACAATCTCGGTATTACAGGTAGGTGTCTCTTACTTTGGTTTTTTACCTGTTGTGGAATAAGGTTTTAGCATTTCTTAAAGTCAATGGCTTAAATAATTACTCCCCCAAGTAACTAGTAAGAATAATTTGGAAAAGATAAAACCATCTAGGAATGTGAAAATTATGTAGTTGGTTGCCGTTTTGAATGTGAATACTTGCTTTGAATGTTTTTATAGTGCTGTCTTTTTCCTGGAAGTATGTTTTGTGTTGCTCTCTGAAGTCATCACATACTGTTATTTTGAGACCTCTGCGACTGTTCAAAAGGAAAAGAAAAAAAATTCTCTTTCACTTGCTTGTTTAGGATGTCTTTCCAGCCTTCTTAACATGATGGATTTTTTTCTGTAAGCAGCTGGACAGGGTACTAGAAGTGCCATGTTTCTATATCCTGTTGCCAAAGATTATGTAAATGCCTCTGTTTTTCTCCAGCACTTGTAAATATTTTCCTTAGTTCTTAGAAACTCCATTCTGAGTGAGTGCCTTCAGCAGCTGTGGAGTTCAGTAAACTTCTGGAGTTAGGCAGTGATGGGATGCTTAAATGTTTAGAGTGATACCAGAGGGACATTTAAAGTGATTTTGGTATATGGTTGCATTCTACTTTTGCCTGAAAATGGATGCATGCATTTGATAGTCTTGTTTGGTTATTTTTTAAAGCTTTCTTTGAATAGTTACCCAATCTGACTGACATGTAAAAATTATCAATATTTAGTCCTTTTGTTTTTCTTATAAGCTAAACTTGTCTTGATTGAAGATCTTTTTCAGTTCTGCTTTGCATCATTGGCAGTAGCATGTGCTGTGTGTTGCCTGTCTGCTGATTCAGTAAGAAGCTAGTAAACTAGGACAATGAGTACTTTGAAGAAAATTTTAAATGTTTTACAGCTATTCATGCTGGAAGTGAAAACTTCTGCAGTGCAATTCTAGGCTTGATGAAATTAGTGATTGGAGTTCATGCCAGAGGAATCTATTTTGTGACGGTAGCTTGTAAACAAGAATGTTTCATGTACAGTGCTCACATAGAATATTCTAATTCATCACCTGCACTCTCTATTACTTAATTGCAAACTGCAGCAGAGGATTTAAAAACTACATGAAGTTCATCAACAGGAAACTAAATTGGGAAACGTTATGGGTTGATGCATGTTCACATTATACAAAAATATATACGAGAGAGAATAAAAAAATAAGTAACTTGGGAGTTCATTTTGGTGTAAAAGCTGCACACTAATTAAGACACTGTGGTTCAGGACAAATCTGGCCAGGCTTGCAAAGATGGCAGGAATTCTGGGAGGGTCTAGACAAGTGCAAAAGTCTTACCTTCAGCTGGTCTACACAGAGTAATAACCCAGCAGATACTCAAGATGCATGGTCTGAGAATGTTTCCCTACCTATTTTGGCTTTTTTATTTATTGAAGCAATTGCAGAGTATTGTGAGCTATTGCCATTTTTCCCTTCTCTCTCCCCAGGAACTGACAGAGGGAAGGCTATGCACAGCCAGGCTGGGTGGTCCTATTGTAGTACTTCAGCCTCAACTAACTACTCGGCTTTTTTTTTTTTTTTTTNTTCTGTTTCAGATGTCTCAATAGACAAGATACTGTTCTTTTTTAGTTGCCTACATAAAAATGTAGTAGCTGTAGTTTTGTTTTCCTTGGCTTGATGTTGCTTTGCAGCTCTCTATAGAATTCTGGCATGCTTATGGGGTTGGGCAGGTCCATTGCTGGCAGGATCAGGGTGGCAGCTCCTTGGCATTTTGGGTGCTTGTATTGCACTCAAGTGTGAGTAAGGTGGGGTTCCCTGTGGATGTTTATTCAAAAATATCATCCACCAAGAATAAGATAAGATTTGTGGGTGCATATACTTGTCTTGCCTCAATGATGTTGAATGATACGGACTCATATGGCACGTGTGCCTAAAATTTCCTAGTTATTAAGTTATGCTTAAGTGCTTTGTAAATATTCAGGCTTCAGTGGCTCATATTCTTTGTTTTGTATAGTTTTATAATCCTTCTATGAAGTAGCATCTAAGTCAGTAATGTTTGAAAATCAAAAGGATATAAAGAGAAGAAAAACAGTTACGGTCCATCTACTTGAATTTTTTTTGAATATATAAATATTGGTTGAGATAATTTTGAAAAAAAACCCCAAACAACCATACTTCAAAATTATTTTCATCAAAAGTTTTTGCTTCTGAACAGGTTTTCAGCATGCTGGATTTCATCATGGATGCATAGATCTCTACCAGTTGTGTGATTCAAACTAACTTTGTGTAGCCTGGTAGTTCCTCGGAATTTCTTTTTGTTCCATTGGAAGCACAAGACCAGTGTAAATAATACAAAAAAATAAGGATTTGATTCAAAAGGTTTTAATATAGATGATGCTAGGGAAACTTGAAGCAAAAAGTCTTAGAGAAAAATGAGAAGGACCTTCAGAGAATATCTTGTATTGAGATGGCATTTATTTTAAGAGAGGTTGTGCTTTTTCTCAATCAAATAAGGAGCAGTTATATATAAAATATAACTGTACTTAAATGCTTTTTTGTATTAGAAGAGCCTGGGATAGTGCAGGTTTGACCTGTTAGACTATGAAATGTTGAAACAAGTTTTACAAAACTGAATAAAGAGAAAAGTTAGTTTGTTATTGTTTGGTGGGGGTGCTTTTTTGTTGTGTTTTTTTTTGTTTGTTTGTTTTTTTCCAGTCTGATCATTGCTTCTGTATTTTTGTTCCTGTGACCATAGGGAACTAATGATCATGAGAATGCAGAATGCCCCAAAGTCCAGTGTTAGGGTGTTTATTTTGAATTCTAATGTCACTATTTTGCATTTGTAAGAGGAAGTGAGTAACGAGTTGGAAAAATGAGTAATAAGAGGATTAGGACTTAAGGAGGGGAACATAATGTAGCCAGGTGAATGGATAATGGACTGACTTACCTTAACTTATAGGAAAAGGAGGGGTGGGTGACCTAACGATGACTGTTGGAGATATTAGGTACCTTTGTATGAGGAGAGATCCTGAACAAGTGAGACTAACTGAATTTTAAAATGGTATAAGCTAGTAGAGAAATGGAGTCTCTATGGAGCAATAATGACTCGATGTTTTCCTGTTTCTGTTTCAGCTTTGTCAAGCAAAGAGAAAATAAGAAAATGGTTAAAAGAAGTATGAAAAATAGATTTTGACATTTTGTTACCTTTTGGAAGCTCCTGTTTGTTGTATTGCTAGAAATTGAGTGTGGGTATGAATAAATACTAGCTATGATACAGTGTCTGAAGTCACAGATGATTTTTTATTTGTTTTAAAGATGAGATGTTATTCTCAATGCTCTTTTCCCTGAAAGGCAGTGTCTGTGCTTACATGCTCTTTTTATGCTGCTCTGGATTTTAATAGCTGTGGACTAGAGAGATCTGGTATTTGAAGCCCTTTTCTGCTTCTGGCCTCACACGTTAAGACTGCTGACCTTTTATGAGTGATCTAAGGAGGTAAATAACTAAGCAGTGTGTACATTTTCAAAAGAAAATAGCCTTCCATACAGCGTAGGTGATCAGGCTTTTATCATTTAGGGAAATGGTATGAGAAGTGTGTTGCTGTCGTTTTGGTCAGCTGTGCCCCAAATCATGAAAAGGGGAGTGTTGCATCCCAAATGGAAAGCAGTGCAGGCTGTGGAGGAGGAGAATCAAAACATCTGTTTCTAAGTCTGGTCTCTTGTGCTCATCTATCGAGGCAGAAAGTTTTCCCAGGGCATGGTGTTTCTCTCTGGAAGTCATTTTCCTTTGTTTTGCCTCTCCCCTGAGCTGAGATGCATTTGGGAAAGCACGTATGAGAAGAGAGGCTTCAGAAAGGCTGTCTGCAATGGGCAGTAGCCTCCAGGAGGAGTGGAGTGAAATGGTCAAGGTGGTGCTGCCCATCTGCTTCAGGGAGCCAGGTTACCTTCCCTTCTGTTGCCATGGGAAGCAGTGGCTTCTCAGTGTATTGCATTCAGGGGTAACTCTTCAGGGAATTGCTGCCTAATTTATTTTCAAGGGGAATCACCTTCATATTGATTTAATTTGGGTTGTCTTCCTCAGGGGATTTTGAGGATGAGTCTCCAGTAAACCTAACCAAACTCATCATTCATAAAACCCTCTAATATTGTGGATCTGCCAGTAGTCATTGCAGGCGTAGGAGTGAGCCTGCTACTTCATTGCAGGCTCCCAAAGGGAGTTGAACAGTGGCTCATCAGCTGCCCATGTAGCTGACTCCGTGGTTATTTCACCTCCTGCCTCCAAAGAAAACATCATCATCTTTGTGCTGTGTCAGATGATATTGCTGGTAGAGTGCAGCTGGAAGCTTGACTGAAAATGTGGTTTGAGGATAAGCGCT
The DNA here is from genome assembly GCA_013397075.1 of Rhabdornis inornatus. NCBI lineage: Eukaryota > Metazoa > Chordata > Aves > Passeriformes > Rhabdornithidae > Rhabdornis > Rhabdornis inornatus. The sequence goes on from VWZS01004859.1 coordinate 1,925,802, forward strand.
TGGTTTCCCGTCCAAAGCATGTTCCTTTTGGTATCCAGGGGTCTGCAGGCAAACTGTTGTTTATCATAGCCAAATTCATTGGGAAAACAAAGTGAGTGGGAAGCAATATAACTGATCTCCAGATTAAACTGGGCACCAGCTGGACCCTGTAGGCTGGTGGGCAGCTGCAGTGATGTGGCAGAACAGAAGGTGTCTGGTTAGTAAGACATGCTCGTAGCTCGGAAATGCTTTTCTGTTCCACTGGTGACAGCAGTAAGATATGATCCTGGCTATTCAGCAGTGCACTCATAAGGAAAAGCAAGTGATGTGAGTAGATGTACTCAGTGCAGTCACCCTATTCCAGAACTGGACAGTGATATTCTCCCTCCAGCCTTCCAACTAAGGGTAGTTGCTAATCAACAGACTCGTTCCAGACAAAATGCCAAATGTCAATAGTGTTGCAACGGAGCTCAGAGAGATGGAAAAATTGCTGTTGGATGTGTTCCTGGTGGATGAGAGCAGGCTTTTCCCCCTCTCCTTCTCTTACTCTCCTCTCCCATGAAGATCAGAGAGGACAGAGGAAAAATGATAATAATTGTGTTCTGTGGTCACGACACTGTTTTCACTTGCCCAGTCAGTTCTGCTGCAGCTCAAAGAGTGATTTGGTCTGATATGGGGCTCTTCTGTTTCAAAGGGTTTTGGAAGAAGAATAAAGTGTTTGAGCTGTGTAGTTTAATTACTACCCGTGGGCTGGGCTCAGGAGGGCTCTGTGCGTGCTCTGAGGCTGTTGCAGCAGGACAGCTTTTTATTTATGACTTTTGCAGCTTCATGCTAAGTTTCAGAATAAACCACCATCAGCTAATGCTGGTTTTTTCCTCCCTCAAATTTATGCAATTTACTTGACTTCTTGTTCTCCTTTCTTACATGCATTCCTTCAAAATTAGAAAAAATTTTCTCATGGCCATAAATTCCCAGAGAGGCTTGTTTTCTCCCTGGCTTTTGTAACTTGGTTAGACATGGTCCTTGTCACCCCAGGGACTCCTGAGAACGCGGGGTGACAGTGACTCTCTCCGGAGTGCATTTTGGGAGTTGAATGTTTTCTGTCTGTAGGTTGGGGTTGTCAGCAGGATGGGTTGTTATGACTCAGTAACGCAACTGTTGCATCCGAGTAACTCGAGGATTATCTTCCCCTAATATCAGATCTGCATACAACTTCTGTATGTTTAAAATAGCAGTTAAAAATCTGTATACAAATAAGCATCTCTCTTAATACAGCTTTTCTTCAAAGCAGTGAGCAAGGGGAGAAGTTGTGCAAAACTGACATCTCGGGTAGCAGCTGCTTTTTCAAGTTCACCCATTGCTGTCGCATACTTGAAGCTTCCAAATGAGCTTTATCTAGATTGGGGTGTCTTGGGGTTTTTTTCTCCTTTCACAATGCCTAAAATTCTTGCTCAGTATTTATTAAGTTTTGGGGGTGGTATATTTAAATGAGAAGCAAAGCTCTGTTAATGAATTGATTTTTCTGTCAGTTTGGGAAGCGTGGTGCGAGAACAAGCTAAAAATGCCTCTGTAAACAACTTACACTTCAACATGCTAGCAGATGTTATTCTATCACTTTGAACTGTGCATCACTGAAGTGTATTGGGATATCTTAAAATAGTCAGGGGTGGTGGCCAGGAACGGTAGACTTCTATAGATGGTGAGGCTGTTTTGCTGCTGCAGTGAAATAAGCCAGAAGTACATGCTGCTGAGGTCGTTTGCTTGCTCAAGGTCAGCCTGCTCGAAGTCAGCTGCTCTGCTGTGAGCATGGTTACTGTCAGTGCTATATGGAAGAGAGTCCTGATAATGTAAGGAATTGCTATTACAAGTGAATTGGGACACTTAACAAATTTTTTCCCCCCTCTTTAAAGTCGCAGAGCTGCGGCTGCTGGTTTATTTCCTTATCTGAGCAAACGGAACTTAATGTCAAGATAAGCCTTTGTGGCTTGTGTCTGTGAACAAATTATTTTATTGATTTGGCAAGACTTTGTACTTTTTGCATTCTGTTCATTAATTGTTTTATTGAATTCCCATTTTAAACTTCTACTTCGTGATTAATAGGACCTAATGAAAACCATTACGAGTATCATCCAGGAGTGGCAATCTTAGCTCATCATAACTTCATGTTTATGTTGCTGTTTGATAGCAAATGTATTTTCAATTCTCTCATTATTTTCTAGTCAACATAACATAAACATAACGTGGTCTCTAATACCTTATTATTCTCTGTTCATAGAAGCAGAAAACAAGAGTGGATTTTTTGATAATGGTGTGGGGTTTTGGTTTCATGTTTGGGATTTTATTTTTGAATTCTGTAGAAAAGAGTGTCAGGGTTACTGTAATTTTGCAAGTTTGTTTTAGTTTTTTTTTTTTTTTAAATCCTCTCTGAAGATCCAGAGGAGAATCATGGGGATGGGAGTGGATGAAATGGCATCCAGCCTTCATGATGGGTTTTTTCTTGAGATGGAGATTTTCTCAGTAATATAATCTGGGATAACAAATGAAGCATTTGAAGGTACCATGTACCTGCTAAAGATTCTAGTAATGTCAGCCCAGATTTCAAGTTAATCATGATGACTGGAACAACAATGTAAATCAGAGTTCAGATGAAGGTTCTCCTAGTCTTTAGGTTGCTTCAGTTGAACAGAAGTGAAATTCTTTCATGATTTTCAAGGCAAAAGATCTCTTGGTTCTTGCTGTATTTCATTTTTGCTGAGATTGAATGATAGACCTGTTTGCCACGGCTAAAGTTTTGGGAAGCAGCTTTTATTTTCCACACATTAAAATAGATCTCCTGAAATGTGATCCTTTATTTTTTTTGCTGCACTGATATTTAAGTCACAAAGATCTGTTCATCGTACATCTGTGCATATGTGAGCGTGGCTGTATCAGATATCTCCACTGCAGAAAATACCAGTGGCATCTGCAGTGCTGTATTTGTATTTGTAAATACTGTGACAAATTGCTCCCACTGGGGCTCTCTTGCAAATGTGGCTGTGCATTCCTGCTGTAAGAGCAGGTAGTACTAGATCTGAATCAATGTGATGGAAAGCCAAGCCTCTGCACCAGCCCCTGACATCCTTGGCTTCAAGGGAGAGGTGTTTTGTGGGTGAAGGCTCCTTCTGCATCCATGGCATCCAGCAGGAGTGAAGAGGATGGAGCAGACGTGTGGGAAGTCTATTGACTGGAAAATCAAGTGCAGATCGATCTGTGAGCATGTTTAGGACACTTAACACTCATGTGGAGTCAGACCAAAACCAGCAATAAAATACTGGAATTAAAAAGCAAAACTCTTGACAAGAGAAGAAGCCTCTTGTGAATTCAGGTGCTAATTGGAAAGTGGTATGGTGTCTAGGATAAAAATAACTGTTTGGGATGTAATTGGGTGAAATTAAAGTTTGTATGAAAATAAATTGCCTGAAATGTCTGGACTGTTAAATTTTATACTGTATATTTGAACGTCCTTGGTCCTAGAGTGCTAGCTAATGTTTTCAAGGTGTTTTTTTTTTTTTTTTGTTTTTTTTTTTTTG
>VWZS01004859.1:1929409-1977127 GCA_013397075.1 Rhabdornis inornatus
TTTTTTTTTTTTTTTTTTTTGTTTGGACTGTTAATAAAACAGCTTCTAACAAGTGAAATGGGATTAGAGTGCCAGGAGAAACAAGCCAAAAGCATTTCACAGATAAGATTTTCAAGCAGTTGCATTTTGAGACTATGATGTTACCTTAAGAACATTTCCCCCTTTGTAATACCAAGGATATTTTGGTTGTCCCAGGACAGTGCAGCAGTCTCTCACAAAATATCATCTCTTTATGTGGTTACCTTTTTTCAGAATTGCACTGTTGAAATTTCATTAGTATTTTGAATGCCTTCTTGGATGTTTTTGAGAATGATAGGGTCTTTCCCTGGTAGTGAATATTTAAGTATTCAAAAATGTTCAAACCACCCAATACTTAATGATGAAATCTTTCAAAAGTACACTTTACTGTTTCAAGTGTAGTGCACAAAACAATTTTTAATGCTGAAAATTCAAAATTAATGAGAATTTTAAATATATTTTAATTGCCCAAAATTGATTCTGGAATTGAATTGAAGCAGATTTTACCATTATTTTTGTTACTTTCTTTCAATAAAACATAATTCCCTGACAACTTTCAAGCATGTGCAGTGCATGGCTTCTTTGAAAAACTGCTGGCATCACCTCACTTATGTACAAGGCTTTTGTATAAATATAACACTATACTAAGCTTTTGTACTGCATATTATTGTTGTTTTATCAACTGAAAAACTGTTAGGGTGTGCCGTAGGTCATAGATCAGTAATAGCACTTGATACTTGCCAAAAAGACATGATGGCAAAAGCCATGTTCACACTGATAGTATTTGGATGTTGTTCTTGGTGCCTTTTTTTTTGAACCCCAGTTAATACTTATATTTTTCTCACTCTTTCACAGCTTGCCATCCAGTCAAGATCTAGTTTGTTTGTTTTAATTAAAATTATGCTGTATGTCTAAACATATTTTGTTGAGTGTTTTTAATATCTTGAAGTATTCTTCAAGAATACAAAGAATACAAAGCCTCCCCTGAACCTCTTCTCCAGGTTAAACACCCCCAGCTCTCTCAGCTCATAGGATTTATTTTCCAGACCCTTCACCAGCTTTGTTTCCTTTCTCTGGACACACTCCATGTCATACTGGCTCAGCATTGTGTGGACATGCAGCTGGTTTTGGACACTTCACCTCTCTGGAAAAGTAGCTAGAAGTAGAGCAGAGGGCCCCAGCATTTTTGGTAACAAGAGCTGGAAAGTAGAACAGGAGGATATAATTTGTAGATTATATGGTATGGCTGCTGACTGCTTTGGTTTTCATATAGGCTTGAATTATTTCAACAATTTCCAGTAAGAAAGTATTCTTAAATTGAAAGCTTTCCTGTGCACACAGAGTAGCTGGGACAGTTTTGTAGTTGATGTCTGTGACTATGCTGTCTAACTTCTGCAGAGAGAGGCACTAAAAAAGGTGGAGTGCTTAACTGATTTCTCAAGTTTATTTCTGCTGCTTTTTAACTGGTCTCTTGGCCCTGCCATGAACTGTGAGTCTTCTCTCACTGAGTTGGCAGTGATCTGTTTTTTTCTGACCAACACCACTTACATTTGTAGTGTTGTCTCACTTTATGTAATTTTCCTATTTGATGTAGTGTTTAATATAGGCAGCAGTTGTTTAGCTGCTAAAAGCCTACAAAAACAAAAGTTAGGAAACTAACTGATATTTAACAAGGGAAAAACCCTGCAACCCTGCAGGTTATTACATAGTAGGATAATTAGGAATTAGCTTGTGTCATTAGTGCCCCAATACTCCACCCTGCCTGTGGAATGACTGTCCCACAGCGATGGTTGCTCGTGGAGTGGTGCCATTTGGGATATTAAATTTGTAGCCATGTCATTGCCTTCCTGAAAGAACAACTTCAGGATTGCCTAAGACAAATTAGCACTAATTTTGTTCCACTTAGTCTCTCTACACACCACTTCTTCTGAGGTTATGATTATTAAGCACCCACATGTATAAAGCATCTTTTCTTCTTCATGTGTCTGTCTGTAGCATCATTGTTAGACTGTGTACAAATACCATCAAATGGCTGCCCACTTACTCTGTTCTAACAAAGAAGTATCTGATATAAAATTAAAAGAGAAACCCCCAAACTTAGTCTAATATTTAATTTACTAAACTGGATTGAGGTAATGCCCATACATGGTTTCCTGTTCTGCAGGTATTTTTTAACACTTGAGCATTTTCATTCTGTATATCCAGAGGCCTGATCTCGTGTGAGACCACTGACACTCTCTTGCAGGCTTGTATGAAATAATGCCAGTGCAATACCCCTTCAACCAGTTTGTTAACCAATGTGTATAGGTCACATTCCCCCAAGATACACAATCTGGATCCATGTAACCAAAGAAGGTGGTGTTGCCTGAATGTGGAATGCCAAATGCATAACAACAACCTCAGCCCTTCCTTCTCCTTTACTGACACAATGAAAATTCTAATAGAAGTTAATCACTTTATAATTAGTGCTGTTCTCTCTCCAGACACAGGAGACCTGCAATTTCCTAGTTTTAGTATGGTCCTTGTTTTGAGTTTCCATGTGTTTCTCATGGTGAGTGCCAGGCTGAGGGCACTCAGGGGAGCCAGAGACTGTGTGACAAAATGTCTTGGAAAGCTTGTGTGTCAATTTGTGGTTGCTGAAGTGTGGCAGAAAGCTGCTCTACTTGGTGGTGTGGTGTTGTTTATTTGTACATCCCACCACTGTGTATTGCACACATGCATGCTCTCAGTCCCTCTTGGTCAGAGCTGCATTGCCTCTCTACTTTAAATATGTTTTAAATTGGATGTAATAACTTGTTTCTCTTTGCTGTTGTGCTTTGATTTTAGCTTTGCTTTTTAAGGTTAGAAAGATCCTTTCAAATGTTTTTCCCTTTTGTTTTTTTTTTTTTTTTGGGCTGTGCCTTAAGAGACAGCTCTTTCCATTGTGAGACAAACTTAACATTTTGTTGAGCATGTGATTTACATGCTTTGAGGTAAAAGGCAGTACACAGGTTAGTGTGTTTTATCAAATCAAGAAGTACAAATGGTTTAATGGCAGTCGTTGGAGTGGATTCATTCTGCAATTTTTAAGTTGCAGTGACATAGCTTAATTTTTCTTCTGCATGAGACAGTGTCCATTTAGTTCCTCTTAAAGAGTCTTCAAATATTTTGAGTTTTTCATGAGAGAATAGTTACAGATAAATTTCTGAAATATCTCTGTGTATGTTGCACCTCTAGCTTTCCAGTGGTTGAGCTGTGAGGACAAGCAAAAGCACCTGTTTTGAAAATGGACTGTGATCAGCTTGTTGGAGGGGGCATTTGGTGGCCTGCACTTGCACTTCTGAAATGGGTACTGCAAGAAACTCCTGCAATAAGAAAGAAATCTGATGTTTTCTGGGTGGGTGTAATCTAGTGGGGATTTTTGGAAAAACTTCAGAGCTGACCTCTGAGCTTTTTTTGTCTGGCTGATTAATGTGCATAAAGCGTGCCTTTGTTTTGTCCCAGTACCACTGAACCTTCAAGTGCTTCAACCCAAATCTGACAGGAGATGAAAATCCCCAAGGTGCCAGAGGTACGAACAGCAGCTGCAGAGTAGAGGGAGGATTCAAACTAGTGACTCCTGCAGGGTGAAAAGGAAGAAGTTGGTAGCTGTCCTTGCTGTTTTGCAGTAGCTATTTGGCAAGTCAATGTGTGCATAGCTCGGGACTAACTCAATAATACATGTGCTGCCTTTGTATGCTATAGAAAACAAAACAGAGATTGAGGGTTGTTCATTGTTGTCTGGGGAGAGTAGTAGTGCAAATTTGAAGAAACAGCAACAGTGAAGTGTAATTAAGTGCAGTGGTTGTTGATAGGTTTGTTTACATTTGTGTGGCATGGCAGCAGATTCTCTTCTTCAGCAGAATGTGGCACAAGTGCGAGAAGCTTCCTGGCCTCTGAAGTGGAAATAGTTTCCTGATGTTGACTAAGAGCCTGTGTTCTTAGTTCTCTCTCCAGCTCATTGCTCAATGCTTGCTTCTCATGGCACTGCCACTGCAAGAGGAACAAAAAGCTCTGCAGACAGGGCAGGGAGCTTTATTTAAAAAAAACACAAGACAAAACAGCCATACCCCCGCAAATGCAAACAAAGAACCCTCCGCCCAGCAACCAAACCAACCAACCAAAAAGCCACAAACCTTCAAAAGCAAAGGACATCCCCACCCAAAAAATGTATTGGGGAATGGGAGGGGAGTGCATGCTCAGAGATAACTGTAGCTGTGTACACCTGTACTTAAAGGATTGTCTCCTCACAGCAGTGTGCTGCTGTATTTAATTTTTCTTCTGTTAGGTCCTTTGGTTGGGTTTTTAACCATCCCGTGAAAAAACAAATACTTTATAATGCCTTGCTTGCTTTAACTAGTATGTAGAATCTTGTGCCAAATTCTGTAGGTCTGAGTAAATATCTGAAAATTAAGATTAGCCCAGATTGTTCTAAAATATGCTTCAATGCTTGACATCTGAGATACTGTAATGTGGGGTTCTTCACATATTTCTACTAAGCACTGTCCTTTGACTGCAGCGGCTTGAGCAGGAAGGAAAAGTTCTTTGTGCCTGTAAATTAACTTCAGTGGGAGTCATATTTACCTTGTTGATACAGCATGATTAGTTGTGTGGTTGGGGAATTCTTCCATCCCTTGGAAGCGTGTGGGTCTAGCAGGAGTGGAGGTCAGTCCTGTTCTGCCTCCTGGTAAACACCAAGGGTCAGCATCTCCCAGCTCGGCCCTTGGGGCACGGAATGCACCTGGAGAGGGGGTGTTGGAACAGCTCCCTGCTGCTCTGGGTCAGCAGCACTGTGGCCACAGTCCCTGGCTAATCTGTGTAATTATTTTGAGTATTTAAGTATGTGCAGTTAAGCAGCCAGGCTTTGCTGCCTTAATAGCATCTTACGCAATGGGACCCTTCCCACGCTCCTGGCCGGCTCAAGGCGACGTGGCACGCTGGAATTCCAGCGTGCACAAGAGGTGGGAGTGCAGAAAGGGACTGTGTGCAATTAACAATATTTTCTTTTGCAAGTCAAAATATCTTTTTTTTTTTTTTTTTCATTGAATGAACTGTTGCATGTTACTAGAGAACTGGTAGCTGAAAGGGATTAATACACTAGGTGTTAATTTATGATGTGGTTTAGCACAGTCTTTTTTTATTTTATTTTTGGTCAAACTCAGCTTTTAATTTAAACTGGATTTTAAGGAAAATATTTTAATTTTTGTGCTTTTCATTTATCATCAGGCTAAGTTTCCAATTTGTTTTTTCTTTTTCATTAGCTATGGTCTTTTTTGGTTTGTTGGACTGAGGTGTGGGTTGTCTAAGAAAAAGGCAAAAAAAAAGTCATGCTTTGAAACCTGATTGTGTTATTTCCATAACTGACAACTGCATGCTTGGGGGAATGTTTTTGATACATTTTAAAATAATAAAAATAAGTACTTGACACACATTTCAGTGATCAACAAACGTATCTCAAGTAGACCTAGATGTCATTACAATGTAATTTCCTCTGTAAAGGGGGAATCTTTCTATGCTCAGTCTCATTTTTTTTCTTGTATCAAACATAACCCATTCAGTACAAGATGGAATGAAGCAGAGGACTGTCTGTAATAACTTCGTGAAGAATGTAAACTCAAAGATGCAGTCAGTCTCCAGTCTCTGTAGCACATTAAAGTTAGTTTTTTGTTGTTTATTTTCTCTTCCATTTTTCTTTTTATTAATGGCATACTGCACTTCTCGCCTGGAGAAACTGAGCAGTGAAACTCCCCAGCGTAGTTCTGTTTTATGAAATAGATTCTGTATTTGCTGTGTGAAAAGCTCCTGATGAGGAGCTGCTGTGTGGTGCAACAGGCAATTTTATTGCATGAGTGACCAGGACTTTGAAATGTGATCACTGGCTGCTGATGTTGCTGAGGCAGACAAGAGCCCGGGAAAATAGGGTAAATTGTTTTGGAAGGATGGCTGATGAAATGTCCAAGCAGCCCTGTGTCAGTACAGTAGGGCAGCACTTTCTGCCAGTACAGAATGAGGAAACTGTAACTTCTGAGTCCTTTGTGCAGCCAGCACATTGGCCTGGTCTGTCCCTAACAAACATGTTTTCTTTGGATTGAGTTCCTTGTGTACTTTAACCTTTTTGGTTATTCCCCTTTGGCCCTTCCTGGGGGTGTTTTGGGGCCCTTCATTAGGAAGACCTGTGCTCTGTCTCCCAGCCGGCATTATCAACATCAGGAAACACAGAGTGTTGTTGGGAGACAAGGAAGGAAGTTAGACTTCAAATTCCCCACTTTGGAACCAATTCCTTTTTTTTTATTGTTTTTGTTCTTGTTACTAAGCCTGACTTTAAAATAAATTCCCTTTGTGTGAAGTACAGTAGTAACAAACGATGACGCCACTCTCAGGGCTTTTTTTTCAGTTTCTTTCTGATTTTAGTTAGATACTGCAAATGGAAATGAGATTAAAAAGATGAGGGTTCTGCTTGTATTGACATGGTTCTTGATGATTCCGTGAAAGCAGAGAGGTCAGAAGTTCCTCTTCCTTGTTTACCTCTGTGTTACCATCTCACAGAAATGTGAGGCTGAGGGCTCTGCAAAGGTGAGTGGTGCAGGATGGGGTGCATTTTCCTGAATGCAATTTTGTGCAGGAAAGGTTATCTTGAAGAAAGTTATTTCTGTTCTTTTTCTATCTAACATCTCTTTGTAAAACTTGTGTATTGTGTGTGCTAAGAAATGGGTGGGGAAAGTGAGTGTACATATCTGAGGGTTGCTTTTGATAAGAAAAATGTAAACATTTTCATGAGAACTATTTGCTGAGAATGCAGAGCTGGATTTGCTTTCCCTAGAAAACATCTGAGAGTTGAGTTCTAGGCAGTAATAAATTTTCACAGCATCAAAATTGAATCGTCTTTAAACTAAAAAAAAATCACCTATGTTGAAAATCAGATGAGAGGTTCTTGGTTGGCTGCTAAATGTATTTAGCCTTCCAACCTGTGACTGATGTATGGTCTAATTTTGTTAGAACAGGTAATCCTGTGCCATGCATCTCTTGAATGTTCTTTGCAGCAGTTTTTTTTAGAGCACTTTGGGAACAAATTCATGATGAGCTTGGTGTAATAGTTGCACACAGGATAAAGAAAATAGCTTGTAGGTTTGTTCTGGAAATGATGACTTGACAGTAGCCTCTGGCAGTGGAATTCAGCTATCAATAGTGTGTTAATCCAGTTAAGTAGGGAGCCTTTCATAGGGAAATAAGAGTCGTGTTCTAGCTAAATAATTACCTTTAAAGTAATCATGCAACTTGTAAACATTGCCTCGATATTTTAGTGATTTCTTTTTTTGACACAGTTATGACACAGCAATAACTTCTTACTGAAGCAGTGCACATGCAGTGGCTTTGGTCAGTATTTATTTCAGAACATTCTTATCTAAACCTGTGTTGATACATGTAAGCACTGACTTCATCAGCTAGTTTTTGCCTGTTCCTGTTTTCTGTTTAGAAAATACCAAACGTATGACAATTGTAATTAAGCTTGTGTTTATACACCAGTTCTAAATCATAGCAAGCTTGCATTGAGACACATTGATGATTTGGAGAAGTTTATGAAGCCAGTCCTCTGTTTTAGCTGGTTAGGAGGTGTTCCCAGGGGTCAGTTTTCACCCTGGAGATGCCATGGACACAGTTCAGCTCCCATCCTCTTCCCCCTCCAGAGGCTGGGTGATGAAATCACCTAGAAGGAAGAAGAGACAGTTAAATGAATGCATGATGGCTTCCTTCAGTTAACTCCTGGTGGAACTTTAATCTCTTAATTAATAGATTTTTAACATATTTTTCTTTTCCATGCTGGACAGCGAAACAAGAACCACTATGATTTCACTTGTCTCTCATTTCAGTGGGTATACTGGCACCAGTGGGGCATAAGAAATACACAACACAGTGAGAGGTATGTGCTTATTCTGTAGAACAAACCCTATTTTTGGTAGTCCTCTTGAATTTGGTATGCTTTTTTTTTTTCTTTTTCTGCTGATGAAGCTATAATCACTGAAATTTGAACACCCTCTCCCCCTGACCTTGGCAGATAAAGTCTGATGATGTTTGTTAGGTTGGTTGGTTGGTGTTCCTGGTTCCATTTTACCTGCTTTGAGGTTGGAAAGGTGATGGAATCTAGTGATTGGCAGCCTGTCATCTGCCACGGTTCATATGAACTTAAAATTAAATCAGGGATATGCATTTGAGTCTGTTTTCATCACGTTTAAAATAATAAAATTGATTTAGAAACAGGTCTGGCATCTTTGAGAAACCTTCACACTTACAGTTTTATATATCAGTAGACCTGTTTACATCAAGTGTAACTGCTGCAGCTCCATAAATTTGTTGCATAGTTATGGTTTTAAATTGCCAAAATGATCACTTCTTATTCTGTGGAGCTGTAACCACCTTGGGGAAAGCACTTAGTAATCATAATGCACTTTATGGCTACAGGGTAGTTAATAAGCCTTAAAGTGAACGCTGTAATATTGCATTGGCCATCCTTAGAGGACCTGAAAAGGAAGCAGAATGTAATGTTCTCTGTTTAGTAACAAGGCCATCCTGCCTTTTATTTCCAGGGACACTTGTTTGAGGTTGCTGAGGTAAAGGCCTGTTTCCTTGGTAGCTCACCAAAGCAGCTTTCTGTCTTTAGGTACTTACAGTACTCTACAAGGCTTGATAAGTCAGTGACATACTTTTTGTAGACCTCAGTGATTTTCTTCTTCAGATGAAAATTTATTTCAAAAATTCATCTTTGGGGATTTCTTTGATGTCTGCTGGATTTTATGTCTTTCTCAGTTGGTTATTTTTATTTATGTTTGTAAAAATCTGTAATCTTAAATCATAATATGAGCTGATTTGCCCTGAGCCCATTTGCAGCATCAGAGACAGAAAATAATAATAATAAAGAGTTTGTCTAGTTCTGAAATGACTAATGAAAATACCTGTATTTATCATTATGCTCTAATGGACTCTTCCTCATAAGGTTATGGTACCAGCCTCTAATTCTCTTCTATTTTGATTTTGATGGAGATGTGATACTGTTCTTATTTCCAGCTATTTATTCTCAAGAGGCTGTTTCTGTATAAGGCTTCAAGTATTCCAGCATCTCAGCAATTGTCTGATAATGGATAATTTTGCTGCTCCTTTCCCAGCATCATCATTAATGTGTATGTTGTTTACAGAGCCATGACAAGGCTGGTTGACAGCACCTCTTCCTGGATAATTGTAAACAAATTTGTAAGCCTGTCTTGGCAGTGGGATTAGTGCCAAGGATTCATTTAGTATATTGGCCTGCTTGTGGTGGTTTATGCTACTCTATTCGTGGATAATATAATTTCTTATTCTTGTATCGTCAATACTCCTTGCTGCTTCAGTCTTAAAGTTGCCATTTTGAGAGGAAGACATTCAGGAAAACTGATTATGGGGAAAATCACGTTACACAAAAGTCCTGCTGAGCTGATGACAGTGATCCTGATTTCACCTGTAAACTTTGGTCAGTGTCAGGGACCCAAAAGAACTATAGCAACTTGATGAATTTAGAAGAAAACCACAAAGATTTCCCCCAGCAACTGAAGTGTGTGTGTAGGGACTGCTCAGACTGCAGGCAGCAAAGTAGGACATTGCTGAAATGGAGTTGGAGGTGGCTGCTTTTGGGAGGTGTTTTTTTTTCTTTCAGTGAGATTTTTTTTTTTCCCTCCCAATTTTAGCATATGCAGGTTGCAATTATTGTTGTAGGTTGACTTCTTCCTAAAAGTGATAAGCACAATGTAAAATTGCCAGAAAACTTAATGAAGTTGACTCAAAAGGAGATATTAACTCTGATAGCAAAGACACAGCAAGGCCAATGTTGGGAGCCTTACTAAAAATCAATGACATAATGCAGGGCTGGCCTTTGAAAGTTTGTCCTATCAGTTTGTGGTGTGACAACATAACCTAAAAATAGTTCCTGGGACTAAGAAAGAGTAGCACTTTGATTTGAGGATTTATTTTTTTTCCCCCATGGAAAATTTGTATATGCCAGAAACAAACCAATGTGGAATTCTACACATATCCAAGGAAATCACAGATACATTTTCAGTAGAGATTTGTCAACTGGACTTTAGTTTTCATCCTTTCAAGGAGCAGGAGTTCCTGGTAAATACTCCCACTGTGCAGACTCTCCTAATACCATAGCCTTTAGGGCAGTGTTCAGGATTTGGTCATCACATGCAAAATAGTCCAACTTCACAATGATTCTATTTTTGCAATTTTTGTTAGTTATTGATGCTTTGAATAAATGTTTAGTTGGAATTGTCTTGGTTTTGTATTTTGGTACAAGTCATTTGAAAGCTGAACCCAGAACATCTCCCTGGCCTAGTATGGTACTTAGATGGATTATGGGCTTTATGTAGTGTATATTTCTGTTCTCTGTTCATGATGTATTTGAGGATGCTTCATAATCCTTATTGGTACTATATTAATGCATGTTTAATAGTTCAAATGAAATGACAGTTGTGTTCTTGAAATAACTATTGCTGTTATTTTTTAAAGTCCAGGAAATGTTTATCTCCACTCACACTTTCCCAGCAAGCCTTGTGGAGCCGTGTGAAATTCTGTATAATTTTTTCTCTGCACTCTGAGAAGAGCAGGCAGTGAAGATAACTTTTCTTTTCCTCTTGGAGACAGAAGTTCTTCAGCCCCAGCTCAGGGCACTGAGCAGTCCATGTGCTTCAGCCCAGTTTGAGCAGTAGCTCTTCTGTAAATGAGGGGAAAGTTCTCTGTCTATTTGATCCTTGTTGCTTCTGTTATTATTGTCAACAAGTTGGCTTTTCCTGACATGAGTGTCTGGCTATATTGGGAACAGAATGAAGTTTTTAGCCATAACTAATGAGCTGCTTGCAATTATTAGTGTCCTGGATCAGACTCAAAGGGTTCACTCAGATGGAAGGTTCCCATTATTATCCAGTTATTATCTAGATCTCATTTTTATCATTTTTTTTTCTTTAAACTGCACTACCTGTTTTTAACTTCTGTTTGCTCACAGCAACATTTTAACATTCAGCATGATTAAAAAAAATTCCCAGTACAATCTGGTTACCTGGATTTCTTCCTCTAGTGTGGTGGTAGAGGGTCTGGGTTTAGTATTAGATATCAGGCAAGAACTGCTTTAAAAGTATCACTATTTATGTAGTGAGAAGAAGAAATAGAAAAAATCCCTACCCAATGTCTTAATGTTTGGGTAGATGCATTTTTGGATATAAATTTACTTCAAGAATCTTTGCACAGCAGGGCTTGCAGAAATGCTGGGGCTCTTTGCTGTAGCTGCATTCCTGTCGTTGCATGTTGTCAGGGTCTGATGTGACATCAATTCTGAATGTAATGGATACATAGTTAAGCAGTTTATTTTAGGATCCAAAACTCTTCTAAGAATAGACAGGCTCTCCTTTCAACAGGAAAGGACAAATAAACTAAAATGGAATAATAGGGAAGAAAAAGTAGGAAAACAGAGAATAAAGCATCTGAGGAGAACAATGAAAGGAAAAACCAGCAGCCCCGTGCTGGTGGGGTTCAGGGCTGGGGTGAAACATTTGGAGGGACCATTGCACGTGGATTCTTTCAGTAGACTGGTGTAATGGGAAGCAGGTGATGGGATGTACTGGAAGGCTGAGGTCTTAATAGTCTAGCCTGCCAAAATAGACTTGTGTTGTTTTCCTCATTAGCAGTCCATAGGTTAAATTCATCAGAGAAGGGAAAAAAAAATAACCCTTAAATCTTCTAAAGTAATTTCTTTGCTTTGTCAGAGCATTAACAGGTGGTTTTCCATCGTGCCCCAGAGCTGAGGTGCTGCTGTGTTTCCCCATGGATGTGCTAGTGGGATTGCTAAGCCATGGGTAAGGATGAGACTTGTTCTGGTGGTGTCATATTTACACCACGGGTCTAATCATAGAAATCTGTATGGGACAAACTTGCCAAGTCAGCCAGTGGGTTCACTTGCCAGAGCAGCATCAATTACTGCAGCAGCATTCAGATGAAAATTAAAGTGAAGTGCTCGTGTGTACTGTGTGTTGGGTGTGTTTTACTGCAGGGTTCTGTGAAATTTACAGATTCCTACAGGACATTGAGCCAGACATGTAACTGTTGAGTATGAATCCAACAGAACATTTAGTACCTAGAAACATTTAAAAATATTTTTATTCACCAAAGGGTCTCTACAAGTGTAACCTTGAGAAAGCAGATTTAATTTCATGTGTGTTAATTCATCTGCTCCAGTTGCTGATCTGTAGGTTTTCTGTTATAACTTTCATATTACTATTGTTCCTGATTTTTTGTGTTGAGTTTAGCAGCTGGCATAGGTACTAAGTGTCTGGATAGCACTTTGTATAGGGGAATGTCCAAAGTGAAATGGATTCTGGTGTTCCATTTATTTAGTGAACAGGACATGAATCTCCAATACAAAGCTGTGGCATCAATACATGACATTTTGCAAGACACTACTGTTCAATTGTATATGCTTTGAATATTTGAATTCTAAGTGATCACGTTGCTGTTAATAGATCTTTTTTTAAAATACTTGATTCTTCTACAAGTCTGTTGCTTGTTTGTCTTTCAGAGTTAAACAGCTTTAACAAGCCTACTGTTTCTGTTTATCCTGATGTCATGTTGTCAGTGTTGAATTTTGATTTGACAGTGTTTTTATAATCCAGTATCGCTACATAAATTATCTGTAATGAAAATATGGATTTTCTCTAAGATGACGATTTTTTAAACTTTTTTTCTGTTAATTTTTGGCGAGCTTTCTATAATTCAAACAATGTAATTTGAAGTCGAAATTTCTCAGTCTGAGTTGCAAAATTTCACTAGAACATCACTTTGCATCGCTCAGATGGGCTCGTGTCAGCAGTTTCAAAAATCCTTTTCACAATTGACAAGGATATGAGCAGATTTTCTTACTGTCTGCAGTATCTGTGGGGTGTGTTCATCTCCAGTGCACTGTGCCTTCCTGGAGGACTGCTCTGCAACAGCCTCATGCTGGAAAATGGTTTCAAACTGTTCAGTAGTTCCATGGTTTGTTGAACTCTTGGGCTGAGTTGCAGACCTGCAGCAGGCAAATATTTTGTTGCCCTGTGTGGGAGGGCAAACTCCGTTACAAGTGTTGCTGAAAAATGGAAGAAATTTTCCTTTGTGTCTCAGGTTAGACTTTTCTTTGGTATTGTTTTGTGTTTGTTTTTAATTTTTTTTTGTGTTCATTTTTTTTTGTTTGGTTTTGGGTTGTTTTGATTTTTTTTTTTTTTGTTTTTTTTTCTTAATAGCTGGTTAAAATAAAGTAGTATGTTATGATTCACTTGATTCTTGACATAACAACAACATCCTTGTGCTCTCTGGTTTTTTTGCCTGAACTCTGCCAGTAACAGAGACCATCATGCTAATTAGTCATATTAGAAAATAATTCCTCTTTCCACTGCCTTGTGTCTGCTGGGGTTTGTCCCAGCAGGATCTGTCTGCTTGCGTCTTTAGCACCACCATAACTTTGTACCCTCAGTCCATTGTAGGACTGTTGTCATCAAGGGTTTAAACACAAAAAGCCTTTGCAGAAAACTCACTTACAAGACCGTGGCATTCTGCACAAGGATGCTGCAAGCAAATACTGCTGTGCTTTTTCCTCTTCTGTAGAACTCTCCTCCTGCACCTCAGCTGATGTGTCAGGGCACTGCAAGTCCGTGTAGACCCGTACAGAATTAGAAATTGTTATTCCCACAGAAGCAGCAATAATAAAGTAAAGCAGGGAGGGAATTAAGTCCTAACGTGTCTGAGCTGTGGGGCCTTGAAACATCCCACGCTGTGCTCTTCTCCTGTCCTCCTCCAGAGCTGGAAATCTGTGTTTGATCCTCTCCTTGGGTGGAGGTCAGCCTGTGGTTGCCAGCAGCCCACTGCTTGGCCTTCCACAGCTACTTGTGCTTGCCTGGGCTGCAGTCACTATTCCAAACAAGATCATTTCAAGTCTGGTTTTCTTCAAAAATAACCTGGACAATTCAGCAGCTCATCTCGGGGGTTTGTTTTGTACAAAACCTCTGTACAAGGTTTTGGATGTTTTCCTTTTCTGGGCGATATCTGTGTGACCATCTCTTGTAAGCTGGGACCAGTGTGAGGATAAAGCACTGCAGGGTGGCCCCACAGTTAGGAGAAAATCCTACAAGCACACAAAGGGTATTGTCCAAATTCAGTTATTGGTAAGTAACCTCATTTGACACTTAAAATATTGATACTTTGCTATCCAAAATGTAAATATATTAAATAGCAGGCTTTATTTATCAGTAAAGCATCTGAAGAGTTTATATCTACACCATTTTGTTCATTCTGTTGCTACATCAGTATCTACTTTGCTTAATTTTCATGTAATTCAAAAACTGCTTAACATATCGAGTGTATAAATAAATCACTCGGTAAGTCTTTTCAAGGAAAATCAAAACCATGAAAAGGCAGAAGCATAAACATCTGGTTTTAATAAAATCAACTCCTACTTTCACGAGAGATAGTGGATAATTGGAAAAGAGATTGCTGAAATCACTTGTTTTATTATTCTCATCTGAATAAATCAAACAGGAATAACTAAGTGATTATCTTTAGTATTTTTGGTAAGTGGTTAGAGAAAGTATATTAGCTTAAAATTTGTACTTGCTCTTTCAAAATTGTTTTTCAGTATCAGGAAAAAGATCTAGGATAGTTTGTAATTTTTTTATTATTTGAGGAAATTACCTAGGATTTAATTTTTTATCTCATTTAATTTCTTGTTGAATTTTCTTTTCCCCGTTCAGTTATGAGCTGTAAGTTCTAAAGAGTTTTTTTGCAACGATTGCTTCTTTTTTTAAGTAGTCATGTATGTGGGGCTCTTGCTATATAAGATTTTTAAATCCTTCTCTAGGGCAGATCAGGGTTCAAAGTTAAACTGGCAGCTGCATGGCAGTCTTGTATGTGTTATATATATATATTTTTATATATGTATCACTGGGAGGCTCTGAGGGGAAGCAGGTCTTTTCTAGCTGTTGAGCACACATAGTCCTATGAAAATGTTTTATTAGGCAAGAATGAGGTTTTATCATTTCGGGGTAGAAAAACTCATACTGTGGCTATAGGATTTTACAGGAGATACAGTGACTGGTTTCCTTGTCTTCACTACCACTTCCCATGCACCAAACTCCTTCAAAGGAGGACTGAAACTAGGAATGAGGGGGTAACTTCCCATATCAGCTTGAACATCATTATTGTCACTGTACTTTAAGGTACATGGTGCCATAGCCTTGAATTGCAGGGCATGGTGGGGTTGAGTCTTTCCTGCTACCTCAAAGACAAAGATGCCTCTCTCCCGTTTAGCTAACATTTCCTGGGTCTGTGTCTGAGCACTTATATTTTTGATTTCCAAGTCCTCTTACATTCTTAGAGTTTAAAAAAATACCCCCCATCAGAGTTTGATACTTTTGTGCTTCCTAATGCCTAATCATAGAAGAGTTAAAAGAACACTAGAAGACTACAAAGGCCAGGAGTGTGAATGTAAATCTAGAATTCAGTTTTTCATTACTGATTTGCTGCAGTGTTCCTTCCAAAGAATAGGGAGGAAGGCTCTTTGTCTGGTATTGTGTACCATACTTGCATTTCTAAGATCAAATATGTCAACACATGACACTGCCAGTCTGCATTCTGACATCTCAGTGGGCTTAAAAGCAAGAGACAATGAAGAAAACTAAAAAAGTGTTCTTAGGAAGTGCAGTTGAGTGATTTTTTTGATGTGGAACACAACTATTTTAAAGACACCTATAAATTTTATTGATATAATTCTTATTTTAACAAAATGACATTACAAGTAACAATTATTCTGACCATGAGGATGATTGTAGAGACTAGAAGACTGTAGTTTGGGTTGAGGGATTTGCTTGGGTAACTTTTGTATTTGTGCAAGAATAGTGGTTTTAATATGTAGGAATTGAGATATAGTTATGTTCTCACATCAGCAGTCTATGTATCCTGGTCTTTTGTTGCTGGAGAAAATTTACTGTAGCACAAGGTTGTACTTCAGTGTCTTCTGATGCAATTTTCTTACAGCTCTACACAATTGATGGATGTTTTTGTTCTGCATGGATTCAACCCTTACTGTATGATCTAGAACCCTTGTGGATATTTTCCTGTCTATCCATTCTTAAATACTCCTAATATTTTTTATCTCAACAGTGACCTGTGATTCCAAGAGTAATTGTAATTCTGGCTTCAAAAATCCACTTTGATATTTACACTAGTCTTTATCTTAAAGTGGGTGGGGGATTCCTTGGTCTTCTAGAGTGAGGCAGGGCATTAGAAATACCTGTCTCCTTCTCTTCCCTTATTTATTTTATAATTTGAGTAATGTTACTATCATTCATTCTTCCCTGAAGCTTTGTAGTTCTAACCAGGGTTTCTTTTTGTACCCAAATCTCTTCAATCTTTGATTTATATTGTTCTTTTCTGCGTCTTTTCTATTTGATGTATCCTTTTTCAGATGGGGGTGACCAAAACTGAACACAGAATTCAAAAGTGAACACACACTGTTCAAGGTGAGGGAATATCACTAGTTTTATATAAGGCATAATATTTTTATATATCTTTGTCCTTTAAAAATAAATACTGGTGTCCTGATTATTTTTGCTCCCAATTGTAAAATATTTTTCTAGAGTAATCTGTAAAGTTGTCTAGATTTTTCATTGAAAAGTTGGTTAATTTATAGCATAATTTTTTCTGGGTAATTAATTAATGACTATAGTACATTAATTTTCAGTATGGTTTATTCTACACCATGTATGGTCCACTTCCTGTTGTTGTGTTGATTTAACTGCATATTTGAAATTCCTTCTGAAGAGCACCATGAATCCACTATAGGGCCAACTGATCTTTATATCCTTCATAGTTTCCAGGTTTTGTCATTCCATGGTTCCTTCCCATTCCATCCTTCAGATCACTGAAGTGTACTTGCCTGAGAGTTTTTTCGGGGTATTGCCACCTTGGTTTTGATCCCTCCAGCCAAGAGTCTTTCCTATATTATTGCAGATCTTGGTTTGCATTCCTTCACGTACATGGTAAACACTGATAGTTGAAGAGAATGAGTTGTACATGAGAAAACTCCTCAGAATGCCCATTGCCATATCTCATTAACTTATTCACTGCATCTGATCCTTTTCTTAGGCCTCCTTCCTTTAGGAGAAGAATTGTACATCTCACACCCACGTGTGGTTATGCCTTCCAGAAGGGATGTGCTTGCATTTTGCTCCTGATGGTAGCAGGGGAGAGGTGTTCTCAGGCTGGTAATCTGGTTTGACTTTAACCCCTGCAAATTGGGTTCATTTACATGAGCTCTCCATACCAGGACTTCCACCAGGTCATTAAAAAAGAAATAAAAAAAAAAAAAAATATATATATATATTAACATCCCACCCTTTTGATGGTTCCTTGCATTAGTATTTCTTATCATGGTGACATTGTGTTGTATCCAGAGCAGGTAATTATTAGGCACTGTCAGCACAGACAGTGGTAAATAGAGGTAAAGTTTGGTAGTAAAGTTTGGTAGTAAAGTTTGAGGGCAGGAAGGCTATTTTATTTCTATACTCCCCACTCTGGAGAGCAGCAGGTGGTCAGTAAATAACCCAGTGCTGTGATCTACAGTCGATACATTGACCCTCCCACGCTGCCAGGGAAATAGAAATAAAAATCACTCAACCTTTAGTCTCATTTCCTTGATCTGATGTGTAGTGTCACTGTGTTATAGGACCTTCAGTGGGAATGTATTTGAAATTATTTCTGCATTCAACTGAATTTTTCATGAAAGTACAGTTCTGGGAAGCTGCTGTTCTTATTGTTTCGTGCTGTTCTTCGGTTGTTACTTTGTACAGTGACTGTTGGGTTTTAGCTTTTTCGTGTAACTTCTGTTCTAAATTGTATTTCTAACCAACGATTTCTAGGTAATGATCATCTCAAATGGTTTAACTTCTTACAGATTTTTTTATGACTTATTTTTGTGGTATGGGTAATTCTTGCTCTTCATTCTTTGTTCCCCCAGTGTAAGGGCTGGAAGAAATTTTCAGTTTTGTTACTATGCTGTAGTTTTGATTTTTTTTTTTAGCAAGGTGTTTTTTAATAACCCTCCATCAAGGAACTATCTAATTTTTCTTCAAATTTGTTTATTTTGTTGCTTTATTCCAAGCTGGCTAACATGCTGAAGCTAAATTATTTTATGAAATATTCTGGTCTTTGAACAAGTTAATGGAACAAATTGTCTGATTTCTTTTCTCATAAGCTTACAAAAAGTTATAGGATAACGTGTATATATATATATATATGTATATATATATGACATAGAAATGTGACTGTCCAAACAAGCAGCTGAAACAAGAATTCGTGTCTTTCATCTTTTTAGATCTTTCTAATTGTAAAGTCTAAGCTGTGCTTATGATAATGTCTTTAATTAATATTTAATTAACACTGATAAGAAGGAAATAGGTGATTTCTCTCCAAAATCTTGCTTTTAATTTAAGTACACTTAAGTAAGATTCAAACTTTAGAAATTTAGAAAATTTTGGTGTTCTCCTTGTTGATGTCTTGGTATGGGATAACAGGTGCTGTTTGCAGAGGTGGAGATTGTGGTATCTTCTGCTGCACTGAACATCTTGTGATCTGCAGTAAAAACCAAACAGGAGTATGTGTGTGGTGCTGTTTTTAGAGAGTGAAATACTAAGTTACACTGCTTTTTGAGTAATCTGGTGTTAAAGTGACTGTTGGGACATCTGCTGTTCCTACCACTCTCATGTCTGTGCTTGTAATTAGGAAAGGGAGTGTCTTCATTTGGGGTGCATGGTGAAATATTCCTTATAGGAGAAAACAGCTGTGGATTGTCTTAAAAATAAAAATTGAAGAACGATTCTCTCCACTTTAACACTTTTCTCTCCAGCTCTCCAGACAGATTTTTAACAGGAACTTTAAAAGAAGGAGAAACAGAAGCAGGTGTTTTTGAGCATGACATTAACAAACTTTCGTTTAACAAAAATATTTGAGCTGGCTAAGACCGCTCCAAACATAATCAAAGTTAGTTACAGTTCTCCTGCAACTTAATTTGCTGTGAGAAAGGTGCTCCATTTGAAAGACTAACATGAGACATGGTAAGAGACATTGGCCCCAAAAGAGCAGCAGCTCTTCATCTTCCTCACTTCAAGCTGGCCTGAAAATGATTTTTGTTCCCTGTGCTGCAGAGTGGTGCAGGTGGCTGTGCTCAGGAGCACATTAATTTCTTCTTCTTTCTGTTTTGGATGGGGTGTCCGGTGTTGCCAAGTGAGGAGCACTTCGCCTCTCCTGAAATACCTCCCTTTTCCTTAGACTTGTTTATTAGTGCTTTTCTTTGTGAAAAACTAACAGATTGCTGTATTTGGAAACACAGTTTTGGGGTTTTTTGGCATTGTGTCTACCCTCATCCTTCTTTCCTTTGCCACCCCATCTCTCTGAAGGGACAGACTGACGGACTGCAGCTATTTTTGTATTAACCATTGAGTAAACCTAAGAGGTTTTACAGAGCTTATTTTAGCAGAAGCATTTGTTAAAGCCCCTGTATCCATAGGCTGTGTGTATATTCATTAACTATTCAGGGCTGTAACATAATACAACAAAAGGAAGTGTATTTTAACAGAGATCTGTAACAACCATAGGCAGACTGGCACCCAGCCAGCAGGGAAAGGCAGACGTTTCTCACTGCTATTTCTGTCTTGTGGCATCCAGAGATATTGAATTGATTTCTTGGATAACAAAACTAGCTAAGACTTACTGCAGTGTCATGATCCTGCATTGCAAAAATACATATATTTTATCCCCAGAAGTTTATTGTAGTCAAATCTTTGGAGGCAGTGGAAAGCTGAGCGTCTCCAGTTTCACTGCCAGCGTGACGAGATTTAGCCTTCATATCATCACATCCAAAATGGTTTGTGGCAAGGATGGGGAGAGCTGAAGTGCTAGCATGAATGGAAAGTACATAATTATTTAACAGAATATCCTGTGCTATAGGTTTTTTTATCCATGTAAAGTGTTAGATTTTCCCTGTGGCAGAAGCCCGAGTGGCTTCACTGGTCAGAGATGGGGCAGAGCATTGAGAGTCCTTTCCCTTTGCCCTGGTGGTGAACCTGCATCCTTGGAGCCTGAAATATGTCTGTGTACAGCTTCTACCAACTACTTGTGAAAAGGGATGGAGGTGCTTCAGCTCTTGGTCTGCTCTACAGCTACAAGATAGCTTCTCTGTCCCAATGTAGCATAAAAATAGGAATTTATTCCCCATCCAGCACAGGTCAGTAATTTAAAGAATATTTTGATACAGGTAAATGTCCGAGGAGAATGAGATACATAGGTATTTACTATGAGCAGTCTGTTTTTTGTGTGGAATGTCAACACACTATGCCAGGATGTGCTGAAGCATAAGATTGGTGAGCTTTTACCCAGGTGAGAAATCTTACGTTTCCTGATCAGTTGGATGCTCCTGTTCTGCCCAGCTTGGTTTTAACCACCTTCCTGCTGCTCTGTGACATGCTAAGCAAACAACAGATTGTCTGCTTTAAAAGTACATCCCTTTATAGTGTGACGCTTTAAATAATACTTTACATCTCTAGGCGTCTTTCTGCATTAGAATGCAGATATAAATTAATTCTTTTTCCTTTTGTTAATAGCTTGAATGAGCTGGGAGGGAAGGTTTTAAAAGGACAAATACAATGAAAATGGATATTTGTGAAATACTTGAGTTCCATTCCATGTGAACAGAGATGTTAAAAGCCCCTTTAGCAGCTGTGTCAATACCAATTTTTCTGGTTCTTGAGTGCAGACATAAATTCAGATGGTGTTGGTTAAATAATTCACATTTGTTTTAGATGAAAAATAACACCTGCTCTGTTTAGCAAGTGCAATGCTTTCATTTAAGTGATTTAAAAATTGATCACATTCAACTGATTTGAGTACATTAAGGGATATGCAGTTACGTAATTAAATTGATATTTTAAATAGCTTTAACTGTACTATACAGTTGAGAAGTGTTCAAGTGGATTTTCAGATAACACTTCTAGTTGGTTTGTTTTGTTTTTTTTTTTTTTTGAGAGAAAAGATTATTGTGTTTGCAGTATAGCTACAGACATATGATATTGAGTGGACAACTCCTTTGAGGCATACTGGAGGAAAGGCAAAAGTTCTGAATCAGGGACATGCTGTTTTCCAGACATATCAGTTATTTTAATGTACGTAGCAAACTGGTACTTGTAGGCAAAAAAACCATCTTGGAGCTGCAAAATATTACTACAGGTTACCTAGATAAATAAAAATGCAATTTCTAATGCTATGATTTTATTGAAATAATTATCAAGAAACAGATTTTGGTTTTTTATTTTTTGTTTGTTGTGTTGGATTGTTGACTGACCTTTCTTCCCCAAGGACAAAACTTCAGTAACCTTGTTTAATTTGCAGAGCACCAGAGATCATACTGGGATTGCCGTTTTGTGAAGCCATAGACATGTGGTCCTTAGGGTGTGTGATTGCAGAGCTGTTTCTTGGATGGCCACTCTACCCAGGAGCACTGGAATATGACCAGGTAGTAGAATAAATTTCACAAGCATATGCACACTTTCTACAACTTAAGAATTTCAGATTATTAAATCCAGAGTTTTAAATGCTAATAATATTTCCTATTATGTAGCATTTCTTCAAGTCTGTTCAATGCTTTTAATTTAGCCTTATTGATTGTCCTAGAAACATAAATCCTGATTCTGAATGAGACTGTAGATTGTGCTGCTTTTTTTGAATTACATTTCCATTTGTTCTGCTCCCTCCATCTTACAAAGTAGTTTTTGGTATTGAAGCTGCTTTTTCTGATGGAAACCAAAGTTTGCAGCTACCATCAGTGCATTACAATCTCTCTTTCATTTGTCATGAACAGGGTTGACTCTGGAATGTCTATTCAGATGTCAGGATTAATTGTGTTCTGAATACTTTCTGATGCTTTCTGGAAACCCAACAAAGCTCAAGGATTTGAGAGCCTGTACTTCATGAGGAACAAGAATGAACTGTCACAGTCCTGCTGTAGATAGGCAGGGGTAAAGCTTGGAGCTCTTAAAGCTCTGCCTTTGCTTTGTTGGAGTTTTCAGCTACTGGCACCATCAGCATTAGTGAGCAAACTTAATAAAACCCCACATTGTTTCTAGTGAAAGATGTAGAATGTTTTTACTTCAAACACTTAGAAAATAATGTGGAATTTGGGAGGAATGTAATCAGCATCCTGACTATGCCCACCTGGTTTTGAACTTTGCAAATGAAGCAATCTCTTGAAAAGCCCAGAAGGAACAGCAGTGGCTTCTTGCTAAATTCTAATCTTTGATTCAGCATTTAGTTCAGAGGAGGTTGTTTATGGAGTGGGCTTTTGGCTCCCTGCACTTACAGATCAGACCTACTTTTCTGAAAATTTGTTTGTTAGAACCATTTTCAGGGGTTATATAAATTTTGTGTTGATGTTGGTCATGTTTCATATTTCAGTTTCTTTCACTTACAAAAAATGCATCATTTCACACATGGAAAGTGAGCTAGGAATGGAATGTGGGTTGATGTATTTAGAAGAGCTTCTTGCACACTGTTGCTGTTAAAATGGAAAATTAAAGAGGAAACATCTAACAACCCACTGTTCAGTTTAAGGATAAAGTGAAAGCATTTGTTTTTTGGAAAGAATAGATAATGCTCTCTCAAAAATTTCCAAGAACTTGGCAAATTTATTTACCTCTTATGTATCATTCAAGTTTGCTGGAAGCCTCAGTTACTAACTCATTTAGCAACTTTACTGATCCTCACTTTGGAGAAGTTGTGGTGGAAGAGGGGCTGCAACCTCCTTTGCACCATCAGGAATTGCCTTACTTTAACCAGCCTTGTGAATGTGCTCCAGCAGGTCTGCAAAACTTGCTTTGGAGAAATTGGATTCAGGGTTTTTCACAGTATCCATGAGTACAGCAGGAGTAGGAGATGGCTTCCAAGGGAGTTCCTGTCTTGCTGCTACACGGTGTGTGTCACTGAGTAAAACAAACAGGCTTTGTGCTGCATTTCCCCCCTGTCTCCCTGGTGTGTGGCAACCAACACACTGGCCCTTGAAAGGGAGCTCTTAGTTCTGAAATTCATTTGTGGTTAGAAGCAGTAGCAGCTGTGTTTCTCAGTGGAAAACAGCCCTGTCTTCTGAGCTTTAATACTCATTAGAAACAGGCACAGGTGTTCAACTGCTGAATTTTTGAATTAATGCACTGGCTTTTCCCCTCTGCTTTTTAAGACTGTTTCTTTTCTGAGGACATTATAAATGGTCTAGAAACATTTCTGGTCAGAGCAGGATTCTCCTTACTCCCCGAGGTAGGGAATTATGGAGGATACTAAACACCAACATTTGGCAGCATTGTGTTTAGTTCCTCCCCACTTGGGTCTGTCACTTCTCAGCAGAAGCCTCACATGTTCCTTTTACTCTCTACTGCCCATCACTTTTTCTCCTCTCAGGTGCTCCCAGTTCTCAAATCCTCTCTCTTTCATTGACTTTATCGTCTCATCTCTCAATTTCTAATTTGGTGCATTTGGCCACTCTCTACTTTTGATTCTTCTCTTTCTTCTCCCTTACTCCCTGGCTGCTCCTCCTTTTCCAGGGGCTGGCTCAGCCCAGCAGCCCCTCTGTGGTGTGGGACCCTGCCCTTCAGCAGTTCAGCCCTGCCTGCTGGAGTCTCTACCCTCTCCATCCCAACCTGCAACAAGCTTGGTTTTCAATTATTGCCAATTGTTGTTCCAATTCCAAGGTGGTTTTTAATTTTGAAAGTAATACTGCCTCTAGGATAACTGTCCCCTTGTAGAGTGAGTTAACATTGCTCATTCCCATGCTCAGCAGTTAAAACACATCATGTTTCAACAGATTCCTGTTGAAGCCTTGAGACTTAATTTTTCTAGGTAATCCATCGATCACCAGCTGGGATAGGTAATGCAAATGCATAGTAAATCATCTTCTCAAATAAGTGCATCTTGATCATTTCAGAGCAAAGTTTCTTTCAGGCATAAAGCCAGTCCATTCCCATCACACTCAGTAGCAGATTTTCTTGGACAACAACACTATCTTTTGCTGCCTGGAGCTTGTACAGGCACTCCCTTTCCACATGGAATGTTTCCTTGAAATGCAGGTGTGTCAGATGTGTAAAAGACTGATGCACTGGGAACAGCAAATGGGAAGGATTTTTATCAAGTTACATAATGAGAACATGCAAAAAAAAAAAATCATTGAAGTTCTGTAAGCAAACCAAGGACTCCTGCTGATTTTCCTGTTTAGAATTAAAAAAATACATTTAGGATTTGAGTGGGTTGAGGAGGTAATGACAGCCACTCTCCCCAGCTCCTCATTCCTGTGACCCAAACTAAAAAGCTTGCTTATATAGGTCACTTGAGAAATTTGTTTATGTGTGGCTTTCTCTAGAGATGGAGAGAGCAGTGCCAAGTGCTCAGGGTTAGGTTTCTCCCCTCTGTGAGATGTAGCTGTCGAACTGTGATGCTCTGAGCATGGTTCATTTTGTCATTTTTAAAAATGAAATTACAAGTCTTTAACCGTGTGGGGATCACGTTTTGGAATACAAGAGGTCAGTTATTTTCCCTGTTCTATTTTTTCTTCAGATTCGTTACATTTCACAGACTCAAGGTTTGCCAGGAGAGCAGTTGTTAAGCATGGGAACGAAAACTGCAAGATTTTTCTGTAGAGAAACGGATGCACCATATTCTAGTTGGAGATTAAAGGTAAACAGTAGAATGTAGTAGAAAACAGCACAATATTTTGTGAGCAGAGAAACCAGGGAAGCCAATATGCACTACAAGACCATTATCTCCCTGGAGCATCTCCTGTGGTTTTCACCAGCTCCTGCTCTTTATCCCTTCCATTTTTTCTGTTCCCCAAGGTACAGCTGCCAGGCTGTGCTGTGGCCAGTTCGTGGCTGCCAGGTGGGGAATTCAAATTAAGCCTTGTATCTCCAGAGGCACTGAATGAGTGGGTTTGTTTTGTTTTGCTCTCTTTCTTGCCCAGTTACTGCTTTTCACTTCATGTAAGGAATTTTTCTCTGAGGCCCACATTGCTCTGTCAACATTTGCCCAGAATTTGCTGCAGAATCAGAAGTTCCTAGGAGAAAAAGGAGATTAAGAAATAACGTGGCTGTGTACAGCTCATTTCTTTTAGATCTCCTGCTAAAACAGCCTTTGTTGGCTGAAAGCTGCCATACAGTGAGTGCAGACAAAGTTAAAACAAAATGTAATTTTAAGTTCTGCACAACTTGCTTCTCTCCAAGCAGCATTATTGCACTCTGGCCATAAGCAGAGCTTTGGCTTTCTATGCAAATAATTTATGTTTTAAAAAATTGTATTGCTTCTTGGCCCAAGTTCCCTGGATGTACCAAGGAAGCAGTTAGGACTGACAGGAGATCTCTGCAGTACCAAAAGCTGCCCAGCTCCCAGCCCCAGTTGTGTAAGTGCCTGCAGCAAGTCAGAAAATCCCCTGGGCTGGGGCTGCACTGGGTTTATGTGAAATTTCTGCCATCACACCAGCCTGGCTAATCCCACACTCTACTTTCTCAAGCACCTGGTCTTTTGGTGACAGTTCACATCTTAGGTGACACTTCACATCTGGCTTCTCTGTGTCAGAGCGAGTTCTTGGTGCAAAGAGCCCTCCCCATTTCCAGGAGCTCTTTGTTACCTTGCAGAGGTTCATTAGGAGTTCTGCTATGGACCACTGCTCATTACTTGCAGTTTTTTTCGAAGTTCATTTTGGAAACTGTTCTATAATCTGAATGTTAAAAGCTTTTTCCCTGAAGTCCCACCTTGCCTCTTGCAGTCTGTGCTGAAGAAGGAAAATTGTAACAGAAGGTACTATACCACCTCATAAACCATTCATTGTCTAGGATGGTTTGGTTTTGTACTTAAGTATTTAAAATATTTACACCACTTGTTGTGTATGTGGAGAAATAAAAGTATAAAAATATAAAAAGAAAAGAGAAAAGGAAGTTGAATGGAGACTGCCTAGTTTTTGGTTTATTTCTTTTACAGTGATGTGATGTTGCTGCTGCTTGGGGTTTAAGGTCTGAGTTTGAGAAAATTGGTAAAATACAATGATAGAAAAGCTGTGATATATAAAAATTTAAGAGTTTCATTAAACTGGTCTATGCTAGGCTTTCAGCACTTCCTGTGGGATTCATAAACTATCTGCTGTAATCCATTACTGTGCTTTGTCAGATGTAAAATATTGTAGTTATTGTCTTTTGATTCAGAAAATGAAAGTAGCCAGCAAAGCAGCATACAAATATATAACTGATATCCTAATTACCTGGGAAAAAACCAGTGGTTTCTAGGTCAATAAATACATAAAGTTACTTTGTAGTTATAGGTGACCTTTATTGACAGATTCTAAATTCAGCTTTTTCTTTTTTTTTGAGACATTGGAAGAACACGAGGCGGAAACAGGTATGAAGTCTAAAGAGGCCAGAAAGTATATTTTCAACAGTTTGGATGATATAGTGCATGTGAGTATTAAAGTCTCCTTCCTCTGCAAAAGGGATGTGTGGGGATGACTGGTGATTTTAAAACATTTTACTAGTTTTGAAAGAAATGCCTTTTAGAATATTATTTATTGTGTCTCAGTCATGTCTGGCTGTGTCAGCCCTTTGAGCTTTTAGTAAAATCTTCCTTTTCCATTGCTTGTGTTAAACAGTGGAACTTGTCCTTGTGGTGGGGGAACCCTTGAATTTTGTGTAAAATGTATACTTCTACCTTATCTGCCACTGCGACAAAGAATAAACAAAGAATGCCTATGGAACCTCTCTGTTTATTGTATGATTTCCAGTATAATTCTGTTATCTTAACAGTATAATTCTAAGTGTAGTTTTTAAAATTTTGTTTTTAAAAACATAACTGTTTCCTCACTTTTCTTTAGCTTCATACCTCTCTAGTCAATAAGAAAAGGCAAATTTTTGTTGTCTTTCATAGCCTGAAAAAAGGGTCAAATCTTGTTGCAAGGTTGGCATTAATATATGCTCAAAATTGTTTTCTGAAGATCAACTCTGTAGTCTGAGTTAGACCATATAAAGATCTTTATTCCAAATCTTATTTCTTAAATTCCCAGTCCCAGACTGCAATAAAGCCTTCAGCAGTTTTGACTGGGGAGGTTGCAAGGGGGGAGTAGTGTGCATGCCTAAAAAAAGTCACCAATTCCAAGCCAGCTGTTTTGGGATAAGACAAATCCACCATACCCAATGTGATAAAAATGATGAATATTAGTTATTAATATTATTAATAATTAGTTATTAATATTATTTTATAGCAGAAAACAATACCAGAAAGAGTTAAACTAATATGCATATCTTCTGTCTGACTGTTTTGTTTGATGCCAGGTGAACATGGTGATGGATTTGGAAGGAAGTGACCTGTTGGCAGAGAAGGCAGACAGGAGGGAATTTGTCAGTCTGTTGAAGAAAATGTTGCTTATCGATGCTGATTTAAGAATCACTCCAGCTGAGACCCTGAACCATTCTTTTGTTACCATGAAGCACCTCCTTGATTTTCCTCATAGCAACCAGTATGTAACAGAAATCTCTGTTGTTGCGATTAATTTGTCTAAAAGTGTTGCTTCTTGTGCTGTCAGAGAGAAAAAAATCTTTCATCATTTTTGCAGTGTCTTAGAAAATTCTTTCAAGTGCTAGATACATCTACTAGGTCAAGAAAACTGCTTGAATAACTATGTTTTTCTCAGAAAGTAGCAGTTAGAGCAATAGATTTCCAAGTTATTTTTATGCATGATTGTTAAAATTCCACCACTGCAGAAACTTGGGTGTGATTTTTGGAAGTATGAGGGGCCCTAGTTCCTGTCAGTCATTGAGGGCTAGGGTAGGCATTTCCTCTTGAGGTTAACATCTCAGATGCTTCCTTTCATGTATTGATTAACTTGGAATATATTGATAGTTTTCTTGCAGTTGTGGAGTTGTGCATTTCACTGTGCATTTCCTAAAGTTGCAAGGATTTCACTGAAAGAGCAAGCTTTTGCCATCTATTTCCTTTCCTATCTTCCCTGTTTGTACCCAGCTGTTAGAAAATGGTGTTAGATGGAAGGAGAAGGAAACAGCAGTATTCTTCTTGAATTTAAAATATGGACCACAGAGGCTTGATGTGACCATAGTAGCAGCAGTGTTTCTCTTTTTCTACCTGTGTGGATGATCCCATTCTGTGAAACTGGGAAATGTGGGGTTTGAACTAATTTTTTTTTCCCTTATTTTGGGGAATTGTTTTTTAACGACTTGAAATGGTGATTAAAGCAACTTCTTTTCTGGTTCTGATAGTGTGAAGTCCTGCTTTCACATCATGGATATTTGCAAATGCCGATCCAACCTGTATGACTTAAGCAATTGCAATAAAACATCACTTATGAGATCAGTTGCCTCAGGCAGTGCAGCCAACCTGACTGCAAGCTTTACCAAAATTGGTCCAGTAAGAAGTCAGGTAAAAACAATGGCTCCTGTTTCTCTTGGTTTGGTTTTGTTTTAGCTGTAAGTTCAGTTAATGTACCTTTTAAAATTAATTTAATAATTGAAAAAATTGCATCTGTTAAGTGGCAAAATCTTCTGTCTTTTACTCTCATTTTTTCCTAATGTTTTCTTAAATAATTTAGAATATGTTTCAAATTAATTTACAAGCTGGGATTGCCAGTGCTGTATTCTGGTGCCCTCCAGTGGCCCGATGTGATGGCTTCCTGTGAAACGGATTTGAAATGTTCATTTTTTTAAGTTGTTTTAGTTATTTACTCTATGAAGTGGTGGGGCAAGCATGTGAGAGATGTAGATTCACCATTACAATAACATGGCCTGTGTTGAATCTGTTCCCATAGGCATTAACTGCATCTGCCCACTCAGTTCTGCACCAAGGGATTCCACTGCAGGCAGGAACTGCTCAGTTTGGTTGCAGTGATGTTTTCCAGCAAGCATTGATTATATGTCCTCCAGCTATTCAAGGTATATTTATTGGTAATTGTCACAGTTCCTAAAATATGAGTGTTAGTGCCTGTTAGCAATATTTGAGTTTTCTGTTATATCCGCTTAAGGTTTATATTTAAACCAACCTTAATTATGTCATTTAAAATCAGCATATGAGTCAGATGCAGATACATTGCACCTTTCTGAAAGAAACAGCAAATCAGCACCTGCAGAAAATCATTTAAGTGATCCAGAGCCCATCTTCATATACTACACACACACGTATAAATTTCTATGTCTTGGATAAAATAGGAGAAAAAAGTGTGAAAGGAGAAGCAATAAGGAGGGTGTTCTGAAATAAAATTTGAGAAGAAACGGGAAAGATGAAGTGAGTATCAGTGTCTTATGCTAGTAATAGTCATTTATGGAAATGGGAAGGTAGTTTATATTGTTTACTTATTAACTTATCCTGATTAAAATCTTTATTCCAAAAATGTAGTTTATTTGTCTTGGTGATGTTCAGCTTCATGTTGAGATCAGGTCTTGAAGTTAGGGAATTTACAGGGAGTAGTTTTTTTAAGAATTACCTTAGTTTTCCCTCTGCATTTTAAAGTTTCAGAAATCGCATTAGATGCACTCTGAAATGAAACAAACCAAAAATATTCAACCTAAACTTATACCCCAGAAGTCTTAATCTCTATAGATAAAGACAGATACAGCAGACTTTGTCAGTGATGTTATTTGTGGCAGCTGCATCTGTCTTGGGTTCCAGAAACTCAAGAAAGGTCTGAGTATTCACCAGGCTTGTCATGTAAAGCTCCTTCACACAGATTTCCTTCTGAGCAGTTAATTATTTAAATTGTGTATGTTCTTTACACAACTACATACTCCATAATAAAAAAAAACAACCAACCCTACTGTTTTCATTATTCCCAGATGAATAAAGTGATTTGTAGAAAAGGAAACAGTACAGGCGGGCACTTTATCTGTGATTTGTATACTGTATTCTTAATATGATGATAGCTTTCCAAATTTAAATTCTGCTACAGCTGAAGAGAAGGGGATATATTGTTTTCATCACATAGGTGATGAGTTGCTGGCACAGTTGAAAAGGGGATATTAATGGTATCTGGCACTGCTTCAAAGTTTCCCAGCTTGGCTGCTCTGTGGAATATCTGAGTGCTAAAACTCTACTTCTGTCAGAGCTAAGATGTTGCTCTTCTAGATAGCTGTGGGGAAAAAAATCAGTCAAGTGCATTTCAAAATGGAAAGCTTTGAAGTGCGTGGTTATAACTCAGTATTGTGTTATAACATGAGAGAATTACATCAGATGAAAACTTTCTTTCATCCTGTACTGTAAAGATTAAAAAAAACCCAACCAAAACACTTATAAACTTCAGAGTGGTAATTCTTTAGTAGTTACCTGTGAACATGGATTGCTTAACCTTTGAGTAAAGCACGAGGCATGAAGTGCAGTTAGAAGATGAGATTGGGGATGTCTTTTCCTGGCCAGTATTTTCTTCAAGCATGGCTGTTCTGTTGCAATGTCTGCTAAGAAAAATACCTCTTTCACTATAGTTTGACATCATTGTGTAAAAAAATGTTATTGTAGTAAACATTGCAGCATTGCTATACGTGTGTTAGTTTCATGTGACAATTATGAAATTTAGGGCATGAGATGCATCATTTTTGTATTATGCTCTTGTGAGCAGTGCTATAGTTCCTGTTATTTTGATGAAGAGAGGAATAGGATTATGGATTCTCCTGCAAATATTTGATGAGGTACAAAGAAGATTTTACATTGTTTCCCGCCACAGACATGGTAGTGAAGAGGGACATTATACATGTGGCATTGCCAGCTATGAAAGCTGAGAGGAATGTGTTTCAGCCTGCTGGAAGTACAGAGCATGAGGTGTGCAGGAGTCCATTCTGAGAAGCTTTGAAATTCAGTTCTGCTTACTTCTGCCTGCTTCCTTTCAAATTCTTTTAATGTAGTTTGTGATAAAGAGTAAATGCTTATAAAGAGTAAATGCTTAGCTCTGCAGAACTTTCTGTCAAAGTCATTCCCCTTTCTAGTAGTCTGTTTCCAACTAGTAGCTATTGGCAGTTCTTTCTGGAAACTACAGCTCAAATATTTGTGCAGATAAGTTGTGGCACAAAAATCTTCTAGGTGTTAATTTGTTTGGCTTGAAAGTCTTAAATTATGGAATTAGATCATAAACACATTTTAAAAATGGTGATATGTTTTAAAATTGTCCTCTGTGTTTGCTCAGAAAGTATATGCAAGACTGCTGTTTGCCTAGAGCTTGGGTATGTGTTTTTTCCCTGACAGGAATTCCTACAAACCACAGCAAACCCACCAGTTTCTCGCTGAGGGTGGATAATGCAGTTCCACTGGTGACCCAAGCCCACGCAATTCAGCCACTACAGATTCGAGCAGGAATCCTTTCTCAGGTTGGCCTACTTTAAAGCAAAACTCATACTCATTTAGTTAGTAAATGTTTTTAGATGCAGAGTTCTGTTGCAGTCCCTCTCCTGCTCTGTGCTGAACTCTCAGCAGTGAGTTATTTCAGTGAACTGCCTGTGCCATTAAAGCTCCTGTGCTTCCCAGCAGGCGTGGTCCAGCCAGACACAGCAGATCCTGCTTCCTGCATGGCAGCAGGTAGCACCAGTGGCAGCTCCAGCCACATCTCTGGCCTCTGATCCTGTGGCTGGCCCACAGAGGCTTGGAGACTGGGGGTGAGTCCACCTGCTTTTGTGCCACACCTCAATGGCTGTGGTTTGACAAGGACTAGGGGTACAAATGACCTGCAATATAAACTTGCCTTTCCTTTTCCCCAGGAAGATGATTACCCAGGGCACCCACTACAGCTCAATGATACCACAGCCTCTTTTAACACATCAGATAACCTTGTCTGCTCCTCAGCCAATTAGTGTGGGCATTGCACATGTTGTCTGGCCTCAGCCTGCAGCTACCAAGAGGAACAAACTGTGCCAGAACAGGTCAGTAGAACGTTTCCAAGACAGAACATTCAAAGACAGTGTACCTCTCATTGCTGTTTTGTGGGCAAGGGAACAACTTGTAAAAGTGACATCTTTGTTGGACACAGTTCCTCTTAGTCTTTTGGAAGAATGTGTCCTTTCTCCTTAAGTTTTCAATGTTATTTTGGTAATAGACTAGATGGAACAATACTTGCAATGCTGATGAGTTTTAATTCTTTTTGATTAGTCTGTGGCTATCATGGTGGAATGTTGTCTTTATAGGCTTTGGGAAGGTGTAAGAGTATACTGAGGTAGTTCTAATGAGGTATTCCTAAGTTTACATGAAGGAGGATATATCAGGTTTAGACAACTGAAAATAAAAGAGAGACTGTATTACAGGGTTGCTGTGTGCCTTGCAGTCATCTTCCACTGATAGCCAAAAATACTTCAGCTGCTTGCTGAAGAAAATATGCCCCAGTGCCATGCAAAGTAGTGGCAAAGGTGTGGGGTGCTCCATAAAGGGGACAGTAGGGGTAATGTGGGCAGTGTCAGCAGTCCTGAATTAAGCAAGGGGTTCATCTGGAGCCTCCCAGCTTTCGTTTTCAAGGAGAATGTTTGCAGGAAATCTGGCTGGGTTTTGTTAGTTTGTTTTTCACCCAAATGGGATCTTCATTTGTTTTTAATTTTATGAGAAAGTGGGATTTTTAGTATACTGTATTTGATGTTGATGTCTTTGATATTACATACTTGTTATCTTTCATCTTGGTGGTTTCATGGAAACCATCCATGCCAAGTATTTTTGCTTGTGTTTACTGTTCTGTGTTTTTCTGAATTGGTGGCTTAGCCCACCATTTTGGGCTTAGCCTACATTGCCTGCTTTGGTTTTGTTGAAAACAGCAGAGTTTCCAGGTGTCTCGGCAGAGATTCACTAAACGATGCGTTTCCCTTTGCAGGAGCAACATGCTACAAAACACCAACATCCAAAACTCAGCCTTCGTGTCTCCAAAGATCCTGAGCCTGAAGGCTGTCAAGAGGCTGAGCTGTGTGGAAGGCCGGGACGGTGTGAAGGCGCAGGGCCGGCCGGGCGGCTGCTGCGGGGCCGCGCTCGGGCTGGGCTCTGAGCCCTGCGTGGCCAGTGGCCCGCGGCAGGCTCTGTTCCTGGGCAGCTCCCCCAGCCCCGCCGTCAGCGTCATCACCATCAGCAGCGACACCGACGAGGACGACGTGGCACGGACACACTCGCTCAGAGAGTGAGCTCCTCTGCCTTCTTGTTGAGCTGTGCCTAAATGCCGTCCTTGTTAGCTAGGGGAGTTAACCCTGGCAGCGGCGCTAATGAGACATACAGTAACATGGTCTTTCTCAAGACAGGAAAGAGACGAGTTTATTGTAACACTGCACTTCTTTAACACACTCAGGACACTGACTTAACAACAAAACACAGCCCATTGGTCAGGGCAAGACAACACCTTCTGTAAGATGTTTTCATTATAAATAACAAGAGTTCTCACGGTACACATTTTGTAAATAGTAGCAGGTGTATTTTTATTTGTTCCTGTGAAAACCTTGGCTCCCAGGCTAGCTCCTGGGAAAGCACGTGTTCACACAAAACTTTTTTATGGGTTTCTACAAGTCACCTCTCTTTACTTAAAAGAAAAAAGATAAAATGAGAAGTGTTTGTGACCCTATGCTGGGCCCTTTCAAGGGACCACAAACACAGCTTTAGAGACTTGAGGACACTCTGAGCACCCAAGAAATTTGTATATTTGTTGGTCTTCCTCACAAGAGGCTGCAGAATACTGTTTTTAATACAATAATAAAATCTACTGTAGCTAATACAATAATAAAAACCACTATAAAACCAAAATCTCTTAACCAAAATATCTTACCATACCTACAGTGAAATCTATCTAAAACCTTTGAGCAGCCTGAGAAAACTCAGACTGCTCCTTTCCCTGGCTGTCCAGCATGCCACAAAATTCAGCTGGCTTTGGTGCCTAAAGGGGCTGCCTGGAACAGAGGCTAGGCAGAGTTAAAGGAATAAAGTAGGGTGTAGCTGTTGGAGCTGGGGGTTTGGCTCTGAACTGCCACAGCAAGCCTGGATCAGATGTTCTGTAAAGAGCAGCTTTTCCTGGTGTCCCTGGCAGATTTCAGCCACAAGGTATGAGGATGCAAGCAGTGCCTGGAGTTCAGGCTCTCAGCTCTTACTGTGATTTCTGCTCTGCTTGCAAAGTGCCTTCTTAGCCAGCAGAGAAAGAGACTGGGAAGAGCTGTAGAGGAAGTTCCACAGAATCTTTATTTCCTCTATGAAGGGGTCCAGGGCAGCAAATCCAATGGGTAGGGTCCTAAGGGGACTTTTATAGGGTTAGGGTGTCTTGGAAATGGACCGATGGAATAAGGGATTGTGAGACTAACCAGTTATTAGGGTTTTTAGATTAAAAGGAACCAATTACCTAAGGGGTTGAAGACAGACCAGTAGAATTACAGAGAGATAAGGCAGGTGTTTGCAGAGGGGTAAAAATATTTCTTAGTATTCATCATTCTAAGTAAACAACTTCTTATCTAGGGAATTATTCTCCAAGGGGCCCTCTCTCGAGGGTCTGCTTTTTCCCCAGCGAGGGTCTCTGCTCCCTCCACAACAGGGATTTATTAAAAGGCCTTCAAAGGATTCACCTTGGGCAGTGCAGGAGCCCAGCCATGGCTACACCCAAGATGGACCCCAGGTCACAAGTTTTCACACTTTTATGAGTTTTGATCCATTTCCCTATTGGAATTAGTTGTCCAATTCCAACTCCAGCTTCTGCAGTCCCACCTTCTCAGACTCCTTCCTCAATTCTCTGCTGTTTGCACTTTTTGGGCCTGAAGCTGCAGTGGTATCCTTGGTTCTGGGGCTGGAAAAGGATTGCTTTGTCTAACTACACTGTGAAGAGAACTTGCTAGCACTTTATATGGAGTTCAGAGTCACACACTCATGCAATCTGAAAAATATGAAAGCTAAAACTTGAGGCATCATTTTGGCAGAGCTAATGAATCTGAGTTAAAGAAGGATAAATGTTGTGATCCTAATCAAATTTCAGCAGGAAGTTGACTCTGTAGCACCCTGTTATTGGAAGGGAACAGCACCACCAAAAATCTCATTAATTCTGTGTGTTATGCCCTTTCAAACCACAGGGTTTTTAGGTTTTTTTTCCATAATGTAATGCTGCATTTATTTGTTGAAGAACAATATTCTTGCTGTGTATACTCAATGCTACCATTTTAGCACTAGCATCCAGTAGATACTATTACATACCTATGGTAGAAAATACCTAACAGTGTGAAAAGGTGAACCTCTGGGTGCACAAGCAGGAGCTAGGTATTGTCCCCCAGTAGAGTTTTCTTACACAGAGCCATCACAGGAGCATGCAAGGCTTAAAAGTTTAATGTTTGTTTGACTTCATCCTTACTTGTAATAATTCTGAACTGGAAGAACTTGTATTTTAAATCTAAGCTTTGTTAAAGGTTTCAAGGCTCTGAACTGCTGTAGTTAAACATTTTAATCTACTTGTTTTAGTATTGATTCAGTAAAATAATTACCCATTTAGTGGGTTTCAAAAAAGGCTTGTCTAGTGTAGAATTTTAAAAGAACACCGCTTTAAAACCTGGTTTGGATGTAAAAGAAGCAAGGAATTGGATGTTAATTTACATTTGAGGGGCCTTGTCTAATAATGGACTCTTTTTATCCCACAATTGTCCCTAAATGAGTGGTGTTAGGTGTGTTTGCTGAGTGTGTTTTTGTGTGCAGGTGTAAGGGGAGCCTGGAGTGTGAAGCCTGCCAGAACACCCTGAACATCGACCGTGTGTGCTCCCTGAGCAGCCCCGACAGCACACTCAGCACCAGCTCCTCGGAGCAGTCCAGCCCCTCTCCCTGCAAGAGATCCAACAGGTGACAACTCAGCCTCCTTTCAGCAAAAAGAAACATCTTAGTATGCAGCAGGCCCAGCTCACACTAAAAAATGCACAAGTTTTGTTATTTGCCAGCTGGTGAGGGTAAATGATCTGTTTAAAAATTAATTTACTGGCCTACAGTTGCACAGCACAGACTGGTCTGTTCTCATTCCTAACAGATCTGTCTTGCTGCACTGGAAGCTTTGAGAATACTGAATGAATGGTGTTCACACAGAATACTGAATGAATGGTGTTCACACAGAAAATATAAACATGTTGCATGCAACTTCATTTGGAATAAAAATCTTCTATACTTGCAAGGTTAAAATAAGCCAAAGTAGTATGTGACAGATTTGGTCACCACATATATTTTAATTTTTGCAGCCTCTGGTTGTCCCATTGTGTGTCTTGTAGTCTTTAATGATATTGATGCCTTTTTTGTTCTACCAAAAGTAAGGCTCACTTAGGTGAACACTGTTCATGTGAACAGCTTTTAAATGTTTTTATCTTCACTGCCTCATGTCTAGCTTGAGCCTTCAGCAGTTTCATTGTGCAAAGTGAATTCTATTTAAGTTCCTAACAAAAAAAGTTTGTTTAAAATAATTAAAGATTCTATCAGAGCATGTATTGACAAGGAGGTGGAACTCCAAGTCTGCATCAGGTAGTCTTACTTGTTGGTAGTTAACATTGTCAGTCTTTGATATTCTTTAATAATAAAACATTCAGAAATTCAGATAAGTTTTTATAAAGACCTGCTTGATTTTATGGTATTTTGTAAGGAACTGACCTGTAATTTAATTCCTCTTGGTAATTCTGCTTTATGTCAATAGCAGAGGAGTGTGTTGGATTCTGGTTTCAGTAGCATTCTACTTATATGAAGTCATATAGTTAGCAACTCAAATCAAAAGTTGTTAATACAGAAGTACAATTGTTCAGTAGTTGTCACATTATCGCTATTTGTTACTTGAAAAAACTACTCCAAATTACCTGATTCTGTTGGTTAAATCTTCAGACATCTGTGCTGGCCCTCATAGTGCCAAAGTACTTTTCACAAGAAGTTAATTTTCATAAGTGATTTTTTTAGTGTTGTCCTATTTTAAACAGCATGCAGTAAGGACATGTTATGTGAGCTGTAAAATCACTAAAGGACTTGATCATATGTTCTAGGCATTAGTGAATTCACTGCCGTTTCTCTTGTGCTTTAAGTTAAGCATGTATTCAGTTTTTAATATATGTATATCAGTTTTTAATATAAAGAAATTCTCTCTTTTCTCTGAGCCTTGCAATTTGTGGGCAGGGTGAGTTTGAATGGATGTGCTTGTCTAATTACAACGCATCATTTTTATCCACCTTTGGGTAATTTCACTTCTATGCATTTAATGTGTTAATTTAAGAAAATGTACTTCTATCATGAAAATCTCTTCACTTCATTGCAATACTTTTATTTTTTGTCAGTATGTCAGATGACGAACAGGAAAGTGGATGTGATACAGTGGATGGTTCCCCAAGCTCAGACTCCTCAGGACACGACAGCCCCTTTGTGGAAAATGGCTTTGTAGACAATAACAATAAAAATAAGGAAGTGAGAGCCTCAGTTAACCCTGAAACCAAATCAACTGTTTGCACAGTAGTGGTACCACCCATGAGACTTGAAAACAGGTTACATATTGAGGAACAGATGGTGAATACAGGTAAGTTACTTCAGGTGTTTTTCTATGCCAGTAGATAAGAATAGAAGTTTCAGTATTTATTCAGTAGATTTATTCAATAAATATGAAGATTTTGACCTATTCATACAACTGCTAATCTGTAGTAACCACTTCTAAACAGTGCTAGGGTTTGACTCGAATTGGTGTATTGTATTATTATTTCTCCCTGCATGCTTAAGCAAATGAAACCTTGTTTAACTTTTGCCAGAAGAGAATAGTGACAACAAAAGCATAACATTGTTTATTTCTGTCTTGGAAGACACTACGTGCCAGCCACTGAGAAAGGGTCGGTCTGTCCTGGGAAGAATAAACCAGTCTTCTGTGGCAGGAAACCGTCAGCAGAAACTGGCATCAGCATTCCATCAGCAACATGGAAACTTCAGTCAGGTAATGCACTCACATCTGACAAGCTCCAGACGTGGAGTTGGAGAAGCTGAGTTCCAAACTGAATGCTCAGTTTGAGCATTCAGTTCACAGTTTCGGTTGCTGTTTGTGGCAGCTGCAGGTTTTCAGTAGCTTGATTAAAGAAGTGTTCAAATCTTGAAAAACAGATTTCAACTTACTGGGCAAGTCATAAGTGTCTTTCATTTTGGGTCATTTTCTTAAAACAGCTGACTCTATTTTAAAAAATAACAGAAAAGCCACGCTGGGAAAATTGTCAATGGTTGCACAGTATCAAAGCATGAGACAAAAAGAAAAATATGTTAGCATTTATTTTTCCTGCCTTCAAATGCTAAAATACTCCTGATGTACAGTTAAAATCTGCAGCTGTATCTCAGTGTTGTTCTATCAGTAGTGTGCATGAAAATCTTTTAGTTAGAGTATCCAGAGGTGAGATAGAGCTCAGCAAACCCAACTATTTCTTACCTTTGCTGCCAGGTAATGGAGGGGAGATGAGACTGTGATTGTAGTTCCATCCAATGTTAGAAGATACCTAAAGCTAATTAAAAAGTTACTTTTATGATTGCCCAGCAACACAGTAAATGTGTCTGCTGTGGCTGAGAAGTGAAGTTGACACATGACATCAAGCTTAACCCCTTTTAATTAATTATCTTGGAGCTGTAGCTGCATTGAGCTTTTGGTTAGATACTGGAGGTGCATTAATGTCAGAGCAGTACCTGTTTGTGTAAGTCTTGCAGAGAAACTGTGAATATTGTAAGTTAAATGCTAAATGAAAGCATGCTATATGTAGATAAGAGGATTTAGCAATAATGACTTGAATAGTTTAGATTGAAAGAAACATTTGGGTGGGTGACACAGTCTTCCCTTCTGCACGATTATGCAAAAGGATTGGTTTAATTAATTCTAAGCAAACCTTAATATGATCAGCATGGTATTAATTTTTAATCTCTTCAATGTCTGCAGCTCCTCAGCCTCTTGGCAGAAAGCGTAGAACGTTACTTTCATTACAAAATTTTATGCTGATCCTTCCTTCTTCGGTAGATGCCCTATGTAGTTTGAAGTCTGCATTATTTAATGGGAGTAATTGATTTTTAGTCTTTTCTCTTTATAACTGTTAATGATTGCCACATCTTCCTGTGATCATAGACCTAGACTTCTGTTTGCCTAGTTGTCTCAGATATTTTCAATCCGTTTATTATTTTTTCTGCTCTCCTCTAAAATTTCTCTCCTATTTGTCCTCTTTGTGCCTCATTATGGTGCCCAAACTGAATGCAGCACTTCCAATTGATGCCAAGCCAGTGCTGAGTAGAGTGGAATAAGCACCTTGCTCATGTGATACATGGTATTTCTGTTAAAACAGCCCAGCATGGCATTTTATCCTTCTTTTTTTTCCCTTTGCAAGAGCATTAAAATAACTTGTGTTCTGTTTCCCATCTCTTATTGTCTGTGCCGCTACCTACATAGCTAACACATCTTTTTTGTTCCGTCGAAGCATTTAATAATCCCTGTCTCTATACTCCTCCTGATTTTAAGTTGACTAGTTTTAGTGCATTTTCTTCCATTTTTCCCTCTCTTTTTGCCCTGGGGATCTCTAAGCCCTGCCCGTTTCTGTGTTGCACGACCAGGTCCAGCACTTCAGCTCGGGGCCGCAGGAGTGGAACGGGAACTTGGCACCGCGGAGGCAGCAGCAGCAGCAGCAGCAGCAGCAGCAGCAGCAGCAGCAGCAGCAGCCTTTCCTGGCAGCCACGGTGGCCAGCCATGCATTCTCCCTGGCTCAGGGCAGCCCCAGCCACCTGCCAGGCGGGAGCTCCCACCTGGGTGCCCAGCCCGCCATCCTCCCGTACGCGTCGCCCGCGCCCGTCGCTCACCTGCTGGCCTCGCCCTGCGCCTCCGGACCTCTGCTCCAGCACCCTGCACACTGCTACAGCCTGGCTCACCCTGGCATGGTGCACCAGGTGCCAGTGGGCATCAACCCCCGCCTGCTGCCTTCCCCCACCGTGCACCAGACTCAGTACAAGCCCCTCTTCCCCCCCCACTCGTACATCGCGGCGTCGCCCGCCGCCTACGCCGGCTTTCCGCTGAGCCCCACGAAACTCAGCCAGTACCCCTTCATGTGAGAACTCGGGGCACTGAGGGAGCTCGGTCACACAGAAGTTTGGTTCGAGAAGAAACATGGTATTTATTACGTATTAGCCATGGCACAACAGGAAAATTATTTTTTTGAATCATGTAGACTTGGGTGCAATTTAAACAACTCTGAGCTTTAAAAGAAACTCACTTTTAATGTGTTTTGCACATTTGGTATAACTTGTCTTTGGTCATGTTATCTTCTTATATAGTAACTTTAGACAGGTGACTTATGGGAGCAGAAATCTGGTTTTGCTCCTGCTATTTTTTATAAAATTGCCTTCTAACTAGTGCAAGACACGTCTACATTTGGGAAGCCATTCAGTGTACAGAACTAGAGCAACAGATGCACATGTGTCAGCAGTACAGTGTAGAAGTAACTTGTTTGTGTTGCGTACCTTTGGTGTTTAAATGTTGAGTCACTTATCTAAAAGTTGAGCTGTTGTTCTTCACATTGCATGTGTTTTTTGCATGGGCAAAGAAAAGGCCTAAACATTGCTCTTAAATGTTGTTGTCCTAATAATCTCAGCTGCATTGTAAACTGTTCCCACACATAGTGCCTTAAATATTTGAGGTTGTTAATGTTATTACTTATATATAAATGTTGAGGACTGCAGCACTTAAAAATTCAGATCTGCTGATTTTTTGATAGCGTAATGCTCATTTTGGGTTTTGTGTGGTATTATTTTAGTATTGGGTGTATTTTCCTGGTTGAGAAGGCAGCATGTTTTGCTGTAGCCGAATTTCGCTGTCTTTTTTATTCCCCCCCAGAATGATCTAGCTTCAAGACAGGACTTTAGTAGTGCTTAAGGAAAGTTGATTCAGTAGCTATTGAGTAGTGACACACAAGACAGTATTTCATACTGGTAAATGGAACTGCAATACGACCTAAGTAGTTTATTTTAAAAGTGTTTGTCTAATTGGATATAATAAAATGTTTAGAGGTGAGGTAGGCATGACTGACTAGCTAATGAAAGGAAAGCCAAGTGCTCATTGATCCATGATGTGGTTTCATCTTAGCTTGAGCAAACCATGCAGTATTTAATAACTAGTAGCAGAATATTTACTGTTGAAGCTTGAAAAAGATGTGAGTTCTTTGTGTGCAATCTTTCATTTATGCATGGGAGAGATTTTAGTCTTTTTACATGAATAGTATTTGTTTTAGCCTGTTGTGGGTGTTTGCTTATTTAA
The DNA here is from genome assembly GCA_013397075.1 of Rhabdornis inornatus. Classification (NCBI taxonomy): domain Eukaryota; kingdom Metazoa; phylum Chordata; class Aves; order Passeriformes; family Rhabdornithidae; genus Rhabdornis; species Rhabdornis inornatus. The sequence continues at coordinate 1,970,799 of VWZS01004859.1, forward strand.
TACATTCCGTCAGGGACGTAAATTACATGCTTTTTGCATAATTTTTTTTTTTCTTCTCCTTAGGAAGTGTGTCTTTCTGTTTTTTGTTTTGTTCAAATGAAGTTGCTTTTGCAGCACCAAAGACTTAATCATCCATTTCCTATAAAAGGTAGCTACTTTTTCATAGACCTCAAGTATACTGTAGTGTAGAGATGGGATTTACGGAAGGTATTAAGCTGAGGCTGTTTTAGCTTATGGGCAAGTAATAAATTGTATCATTTATCTTGAATGTATCATAGATAAGCTGCTATATAATGATTGCCACTTCAGATAGCTGTGAAATTAGGTGATTAACTAGTTCTTTCTTAGCCTTCTAATTTCTGTACAAGTCTAATTACATGAAATAGAAGCTGGGGTTTGGGTTTGGTTTATTTTATTTTATTTTTTAATTTCTATTTTGTTTTCATGTTTGAAGTGTCGTAACTACTATACTGTAAATGATGGAAGATGATTGCATTTGTTTTTTTGGGGTGTGTTATTTGCATCAGTATTTTATCTCCATTAACTTTGAGCTCATCACTGCATATAAGTGGATGTATTAATGTAACTTAATTTTTTTATGTTTTCATATTGGCATTGTGTAGACACTTAAGAAGCTGCATCTTGCAGGCTTGACTTAACTTTTTTTAAAACAAAATCTGGAATACAATCCTTGCAATGTTGACTGGAATAAGAGTGCAAATCATTTGAGTTTAACTCTGTCAATAAGCTAATAACTGGTAATCTTTTTCTTTACTCCACTAACACAAGCAGTGTTTTATTTAATGAATGTCTGAATGAAATAAATGTGCCTACGTTTGATTTATTTTTTAAGTAATAACTAAAATACAACAGTATTAGATCATAGAAAAAAATACCAGCAGTACATTTTTAATCACACTGAAAATTAAGAAACCTAACTTTTCCCGAAAGTTTCAATGTTTTTAGTAATCAACTCTATGCATTTTGTACAAGTGTGTGTGTATATAAAGTATACATTAGCAACTAGGAATATCCTGATGAATTTGAAATCCTACCAACACGTATGTAAAGCCTAAACACAGGGAGTCAAATTGGATGTCCACCTTTCCCACTTGAAGCTTGTGCTGTGTAGTCCAGCAGGCAGTTTTCTGTTCACTCCCTTTTTTTGGTGCTCACTCCATTGCAGGCAATGGACACACCAAGAACCACCAATGCAAACAGAGCACATCGATTTTTGTATCGTGGTAACAACAATAACAACAACAACAACAACAAATACTGTTCTGTTTTGGTTTTTTTTCCTGGGGCCACGGGGATCATCATGGGTCTGATGTATTTTCTGTACTTTCTTTTTGCTGTGCTTGAGGTTTGGAGCTGATGTGCTTGTTAAATTGACACGGTTCTCTGTGTATCACCACAGTGTCCTGCCCTGTGCAGGAAAAGGTTGCTGTAAATGCGTCCCAAATTAGATCTGCTGCTCTTTCTATGTATTGTAATCTTGGAAATGTCTGCATTTCAAAGAATGAAATATTTGGGATCCTGCCACTGCTTAAATTGAGCACACCAGGTGACTCTCCCCCCTCCTCCTGTGATGTACTCTGAGAGAACGGACCCTTGTCACTGCAAGTGTCTGGGGCCCATCTGCAGAAAAAAAAGCTTTCAGGGTGAGGGCTTTTTCTGTGAAAAAAGTCATCCCCTGAGAAGCATTTTCACACCATGCCGTTTCAATGCCTTTTTTAAATAAAACACTGCATGACTACAGAATTGCATATCTGCATTTTACTTTAATTTGCAAGGTTTTATATTAATTTCTTGTGTTCGGTTTTTAACTTCAGGGTGTTTTATTGGTCAAATATGCTACTGTATTAACTTCTTCTTTTTTTGTTTTGTTTTAATTTTTAAATTTTCTGTTTTTACTGCTAATTAATGTGGTTTGTGTTAAGTAAAAGTTAAATCACACTGCAAGCTGTAGGAAGACTTGTTCTAGAAACACCCAGTGATAGAGACTTGATTAATGAGGTTGAACTGTTACTGTTTAACAATTTGTAGACTTGTGGCTTTTTTTTTTTGTTTGTTTTTGTTTTTGTTTTTTTTTTTTTTTGCTTTGGATTTCTCTGCTACACTAGTTCGCCATGTAGCAATTGCACTGTGCAATATTACAATATGAGGACTGGGAAAATTTTTTATGGATGTAATGTCTCTTACAGTTTGCGATAGTATTTCTTTCTAGTTCTCAGTGATTTAAATGTGACCAAGCCTTCTGTACTTTGTCACAAAAAGCGGGTTTTCCAGGTGACTATTTTGGTGAGTGTCAAAATAAGAATTTATGGTGTATTACTGTCAAGATTCACTTTGAATTAAAATATATATTGCAGCAGATGACTTTTGGTGGCTTTTATTTTTTGCTGTGTTACATGAAGGCAAAGATGGTGAAAATTCACTGAGAGGGCTCTAAAATTCTGACTTCTGAAAGCTTCTTTCTGAAATTTTAAATTTTATTAGCTTTCAGGGCTTGCTTCAGAGGGTCTTGAGAAGCCATCTTTAGTGCAGCCACACCTCGAAGGCTCTTTGTTCTGGATGTCCCACTTGTACAACCCTAGAGGAAGATGATCTGGCCCAGATACCAGACACCAAACCTCAGTGAGGTTTGTGCCAAGCCGGTGGCAACTGCTGCTGGGCCAGCAGGAAGCTGCTCCTGCTGCCACAGATGGCCCCAGTGATGGTCAGTGGCTCCAGATGGCCACCTAGTATGGACCAGGCATCCGTGGAAGGCACATTTGGCAGTGCTCTTGTCAGCCAAATGTGCTCACTCTGCTGTGGGGTTGCAGTGCTTGCTGAAGCCTGGTGGCTGGGTGCACACAAGTGCTTGTGGGGAGGATGGTTTCTGTGCCCAGCACTGCATTTAAGGGTCAGTCAGAAATGAAATGTGAAAGACTGAAATGACAGTGCAGTATGTTTTTGATACCAAAATATTTGAGAGTTGACAGAAAGCTTTAAATTGCTACATACAAGGTGCTGCTGATGCAGATCTGTCACAGCTCCCCCTCTTCAGTGCAGTTGGTCACAGTGTCTGCAAAGCTTTTCCTGCAGCTCTGTGCCTAAGGTGATGTGTAAACACCTCTGTCCAGATTCTGCAGACACCTGTTGCTTTGAAAGCTGCTTCCTTTCCCTTCTTTACAGCTAGCCTCACGTATTGTTGGCTTTTAAATGCATATTGCTATCTAGATCCCAGTTCTCCCATAGCAAACAGGGCCACTGGCTTGGTGCATTTCACACTCACTTCTGGCAACACCTAACAAACAAGGAAAGGCAGCCTGAGCCTTTCAAAGTGAACACTCTGCCTGTGAAGTCCTTTCTGTTCTTGCTTTCTATTAGTCATGGTGTCCAGCTGTCCCCTAGGTTCTTTCCCATCCTGTGGAAGGAGTGGACTAGGACAGGCAGTTATGTGTAAGTCATCTTCCCCTTCAACTGTCTTCAGGATCACAAACACTGGTTTAAAAGTTGCTATTTTCTGTCACTAAATGCAAAGGACAGGCTTGTACTGCAGTTAAGATGGCAAATTCATGAAAGGAAAAGCTTCCAGAGTCAATGGGGCTGCCACATGCCACAGATCTGCAGCAGGACAAAGGGGTTCAGAGTGACACTGTGTTGTGTCAGTGAATTAGCCTGGGTTTTCAGCTGCAGAGATGATCAGTCTGAGAGGTGAGAGAGAAGCTGCTGTTTGGTACAGCTCACAAAGCAGTCCTGGTGATGGTGGTGGAGTCACATTCATCACTGCAGCTCATGCACACTGTGAGTCCAGCTCCTGTACTGGATTGAGGCAGCACAAATCCAAGTTTTGGGAGGGTTGTGAGCAGTGCTGCTCCCCACTCGAGAGCTGTGACTTCCCTGCTGATGTTCAGCAGGTGGTGTCTGGAGCAGTGCAGAGCTCTGGGAGCACCAGGGGAAGGCTGCAGCCCCTCCTGCCTCTCCCCAAACTGTGACTGTCCTGCTGTGCAGGAAGGCTTATTAAGTCGTGGGTAAGGTTTGACGGTGATTAATGTTAATTATGCCTTCCTGCCTTTCACCTGTAGGAAGGAAGTTGCATTTTCTGTCTCAGGAGGGGTGGGTTTGTGCTCTAAGCGGGTTCAGATAATTCTACCTGCCCTTGTCCTGGGGAACAGCACTGAGTATTCTTTGTTAGAACGATGAATATTTATGCTGAGAGGCTGAAATACACATTACAGAATGGATTCTTCTCCTTAGACCCTGAAATGGCAGGTTAGGAGCACCTACACCTGGTTGGCAGAGATGCCTGGAGGCTGGACTCCATTCTGTGGCTGTATTTGGGGGGTGAGCTGTCCATCAGAATGAAAAATGCCAACTATTCTGTTGCAAAGAGATACCATGGCCTGCCACCAGCTTCACAGAGAAGTCACAGGTGGCCACAGTCACTTCTCATCTGTGGATGAGATCGTTATTTTATAGGTTCCCTCATAAAAAGGAGCAGGACTCGGAATGCTTGTAGTAGGTCTACTGCAAGCAAGGCAATTTTGGATCTGGACAAAAGAAACCCAACCCACACAGGATTAGGAAAGTTAAGTTTAGGAAGTAGCTAACTACAGTTGCTTGGTAAATCCCCAGTGATTTTTCAGCAGCTGTAAAAGATCAATTCCTCATTCTGGAAAAGACACATTTTAAAAATCCTTCCAAATAACAACTCTATCTGCTACTTGTATTTTATACATAATACACACGCACACTGTAATGGAAAATGAAGAGAAAACGACAATACTTAAGAGCTAGACTGAAGAAAGTGCTGTCGAAATTAGCTTATTGATGGCTCTATTACAAAGCCGAGTTATGATAAAACCTAGAAAAATACGAAAATGATGAAACGAGGTTTGTGCAGGGCTCCCTGGCGGTGCCAGCAGAGGGCCCTGCACTGAACGTGCTGGCCCTGGATTAAGCAGAGTGATGAGCAAGCTCCATTTCACTATAATAATCATAAACTGCCATCTTTGCTCTGGATAATCGCTAGCAGTCATCAAGGGAAAGCTAATTTTGCACGGAACGAATTAGCGATTTGGGGGAAAAGTAAAACGGCGGAAATGGGGCAGCATTATCGTGTTGGTGCCACCGGGAGTGTGCTGAAGCAGCCAGATAAATATGTAATTATGGGTTGTCAGGGCTTTGGGTGCTGCCAGCTGGGTACCAGGGTGTCAAGCTGTGGCTGGCCCATGCCGAGGCTTGCTCGCCCTCAAACCTGACTTCTAAGAATTTCTCAGCACGACAACTTCCAGCAGAGCCGAATTGCTGGGAAGCTGGGAGGGCTTTCCTGCAGGTAAGCAACGCTGCAGCCTTTCAGGATCAGCTCTGGGGGTCCTGCAGCGTGGTGTGCCCCAAACCCACCTTTGCACTGCTCCTTCTCCCACCATCACCGCCTGCTGCCCGCAGGTATGGTCTGGAACTGAAACAATTCGTGGCTGCAGTTCAGGAAAGAGGCGATACCAGAATAAAGAATTCACGGTGCCTCTGCTGCGACTTGGAGAAAACACTAAACGGGCTTCCCCAGTGCTGGGTGTGACTGAGGCAGCAGCCGGGGCTCACCCCTCTGCTGTCCATAAACATTTCAGGCGCTCCGTGTTGATCTCCCGGTGTACCTTAGAGCAAAACAGAGAGGAACCTCTGTCTTGGAGCTTCCCTTTGAGTCTGGATGTCTGAGCCCCATCCCAGCCAGGGAGGGAGTGATGGAGCGAGCGCAGGAGAGGGAGGACCAGAGAAAACCTCTGCTGTGGTGGCTGAGGACGCAGCTGCCAGTTTGGTCACCTCCTGCGGTACACTCGAGTTTCTTTATTCTCAGAGCTGCTTCTGCGCTTGCAGAAATGCTGCCAGCGGTGATCGGCGCTGTGGCAGGGCTTGGGCTTTGCCAAGAGGTGGTGCTGGCTGGTGCTTGGGATAACGAGGGACATCTTTGGAGATGTCCCGGCCCGGCGACTCCCCAGGTCGGGACATCAGCTGGCAATGAAGGGTTTCCACCCCCAGTGAGCAGAGACGGACTTTTAGCCTCTCCAGGTTTCTAGCGAGCGGGTGCACCTCCGTTTACACCTAAAGGCAGTGCCGGGCACAATCGCTCCAAAATCACACCAGGGAGGTGACAGATCCCCGAGAGCCGCTGTGCCCCGGCGGGCGGGGACCGAGCCCGGCCCCGGCCCCGGCGGAGCGCGGGGGGCGGCGGAGGGGCCCCGCGGTGCCGGAGGAGGGCTCCCCGCGGCGCCGGAGGGGTCCCCGTAGTGGCGGAGGGGTCCCCGTAGTGGCGGAGGGGCCCCGCGGTGGCGGAGGAGGGGTCC
>VWZS01004859.1:1977149-2113487 GCA_013397075.1 Rhabdornis inornatus
GGGCGGCGGAGCGGGCCCGGCCGGGGCCGCCGTGGCCCTCCTGCTGCTCGCCCTCGTCGTCGCCGTCCTGCCGAGCCGTGCCCGCGCCGAGCCGGGTAAGCAGCAGCAGCGCGGGGGCGCGGGGCCGTCACCGCCCTGGCCGCGGGCTCCGGGGCTGCTGCGGCGGTGCCGGGTCCGAGCCGCGCTCCGGGGATCGCAGCCGGACCGTGGAGCCTGCCCGGTGCCCGGCACCGCCGGGAGCTGGCAACAGCCGGGCGCTTCTCTTTGTCTGCCGCATCCTTTTTCACTGCTGGCGGAACAGAGGCTGCTCTGTGCACGGGGGATGCTCGGGGCTTTTTTTGTGCCTTTCCCCGAGACAGACAGCGCTGCCATCACCCGCGGGCTGCCGGGCTGGCACATTTCCTACGGGACGGAGTGCTTGGGTTAGGTCTTGCCCCTCGCCGAGAAAGGGACGGGCAGAGGCTTTTGTTAAACCAGAGGACCAATTCTAGTGATTGTGTGTGTGTGTGATGGGGAGGAGGGGAAGATAAGGAGGGGTTAGGAGAGGGCAAGCTCTGCTGAGATCTGAGCGCTACATCTCAAATGCAGCTGAAAGCTCCGACAATTTCTGGGCTGTATTTTTCCTATCTCCCTGGACTTTTTGAGTCGGGCAGTGTCCTGTGCTCTCCAGACTTCTCACAGCGGTGGATATACTCGGTGACCTCAATGCAGAAATGGTTACTGTTGCTGGCAGTTATTGTATGTGCCAGATAGAGATGCCAAATATAATTCTGAGGCTATGCTAAAGGCGGCTAAAATTGATACAGGGCTAGATTATTCCTATGGATTTAAGAAAGGACTAGGGACGTGAGTCCACCCTTTGAAGCTGTTAACATGTATGTTCAGCAATTGTATACAGTTGATGCCAGTTTTACAGCCATAACATGATAAGGTTTGTCGTCTGCAGGTTGTAGGTTGGTGGAACAGTGCCTCTTACTGCATTACTTGTGCTGGGCATGTAAATACCACAGTCTGATTTACCTCTGTAAGACAAATGGACCCATGATCAGAGGAATGGCTAATTTTTTATTTTTGCTTGTGAAGTCAGTCTGGATTTCACAGGAATTCTCGCACCACACCTGAGTTATGAGATGTGTTCCTTCACTTGGAGGTAGCCAGGCTCTCAGAGCTCAGTTGCCAAAGCTGAGGTATTTCTGACAATGCAACAAGACACCTCTTCACTCTCCAGGATGAGATTCGAGAGTAGGATGAGAAGTGTTAATATTCTGTTTCTTCCTTTGTGGTCTGAATGTATTTATGGCACAGCCAAGATCTCATTTGTAAGTGAAGAAATCCGGTAGAGTTAAAAAACATATTTGTAGGTATCTCATAGCCAGCAGCTTGGAAAAGAGAAAAAGAGGTGAGAAGCAGCAACAGTGCCAAGCCAAAGGACATAATCACAGTGTACACAGCCCACACAGTGGAAAATACTGTCACTGATAGGCTTTGCCTGGGAATTTTAGATTATTTGGTAGTTACACAGAGATACTAAACATAATTTGTTGTACCTGATGGTTTTGAGCTTTACAGCTGAAATTGCAAATAAAACTTTACTACTCCTGTGCCGTGTTGATCACTAGATATGATTGCTAAGGTGCATAAATTGGATGTCACTTAACCTGAAAAGCTCTGCCTTCCAGAGGCGTAGAGCACATGCGGTGCTGCCTCCCACTGGAGTCAGCAGCAAAACTGAGGTGGTGGAGCCAAATTTTCAGTCAAGAACAAAACTTGTGTCTAAGAATGTTTATAAAGAGCAGTCTAGGCCTGGATTTCTTTTAAGCAAATGTGCTTTTGCTCATTTTGGTGATTACTACAGGAATGTGTGTGATTAATAGAGCTGATCTATTGCCATGGAGTTCAAGTGGTGATACAGGATGAGTAAACACTGGGAACAGCACTTGTCATGCACCATTTTTACTACACCTTCCTCCACTGGGCAATATTTGCCTCTCTGGGTAAATGATATCTGTACAGATGCACACACTCATGGATAAATGCTCCAGTCTTTTGGGCAACATGTGGCATTGCAGTGTGTGAAGACAAAGCAGGGAACCAGGAGCATGGAGGGAAGAACCTGTTTAACTCTGGTGCTGCTGCTTCAGAAGACAACTCAAAATTTTCCTAATCCCTGAGATCAACCATATTTCCTTAGACTTCAACAAAAAATTCAACACAGAGGGTGACAATCTCCTTGAAGAGAGATCCTGGCAGGATGAGCACTGGGTTTCCAGCTGTTGGGAGCAGAGAGATTGGTTCTCTCTGTTAGGGGCTCAGAGCCAGACCTCAGTGCTGGTCAGTGCCCTGGGGCACTCTCACCATGGACTGCAGAGTGATGAGGATTCAAACATCAGATAAGATGTTTTATTTGAAGTTTCACGAGTATTTTATGCCCAGTGACATGCAGAGTTAATAATTAATTTCCACAGTATGTCACCCCCAGGACCACTGCTCAAGCTCAGGTTGCAAACAAACTTACACTGCCCACTGTAATCAGGATTTTAGAATGGTCAGTGCAGAAATTAGGTTGAAATGAACATATATGTCATGAAAGAAAGAAGTAAAGCACCAGAAATCAAAGGAGAGAATCTGAGGGGTTTGAGTTGACTCTCACCATGCTCCAAGCAGGTAGAACACACCTGTGACCCAGAGGTGTGAACTGTGGGCAGACATTTCTCCTCGGAGGAGAGGAGAGACCCAGTTTTGAAAGGCAGCTGCTGAAAGCTGGTCTGGTGTTGGAGCATCTCTCAGCCAGACAATACCTGTGGCACTATTGTTTGAGTAAAACAGAGGGAAAGGCACATTGCTGATGAGATTAATCAGCTAATCAGAGGGACTGCAGTGGGGGGCCTGCGGAAACAGAGTTTTCAGAAACAATAAAATATACCTTTTACATTTTGAATCATCCTTTGTGCTTGCTCATGTAGCCTGTTTGAATGACAAACGTGCCAGGGGAAGGTCCATTTCTCCCTGTGTTGGCTGAACACCAGCACAGTGAGATCTCACCTTAATTAACAACGATTTCACAAACAATGAGGACACCTCCAGCGCCGTGGCTGCTTCTCGCAGCTGGAGCTTTGATTGAACAACTCCGAGAGTGCTCCGTGCCAGCTGCTAAATTGCCAGAGCCACCTCCCACAGACCACGGCTCCCGATGGATGGCAGCTACCTGAGCACTGCCTCGCTGCCTCTCAGCTCCTGGAACCCCCCAGAAAGCTCCAGAATTGGTGCATCTGGAAGTGTACGGGTCGGTGTTCTCACTGCCAAAGGAGCTGCTGCAGGGCTGAGGGCTGTGAGCACACGGGGCACACACGAGTCCTTCCCTAGACCCAGCTCTGCGTTATGGAAAGGGATGAGGATGTAGAGGAAGGCATCCTCCATCTCCTCTGGTTGCTCCCCACAATTACCAGCCCAGCATTCTGGAAGATCAATAATTTCAGTCAGTCATGTTGCTCTTTCAATGTTCTGTCACCCCAACAGAGCAAAATGTGTGCAGACATCTCAGGTAGCCTGTGGAAAAACAATGAAAAGTCCCAGTTCTGCCTCATTTTAGTCAAATCAGAACAGGGATCTGCAGCAAGGGCTGAAAGAATGGGATACCAGGAGCACAAAGAAGGTGCTTCTTTTGCAGGATTTGAGGTTTTGATGGATTTGCTTGGCATGGATCCTCCAGCCATGAGTTACCTTCCTCCACTACATTCCTGGATCTGAGCTGACAATAAATAATCAGCTGACAGTAAATAACCTGGTTTTGATATCCATGTAGATGGAGAATGCTCTAAATTCATACATACTGAAGCCATTCTGATGAAGCTGTTCTCTGTAGATTAAGACAAGCAAGTAGCTCAGAGTAGGTTGAGGGGTATCCATGTTTTTCCTGTAGGGAATGCTGACTGGCTGTTTAAGACCTATGGTAAAATAACTTTAAAATCTCATTTTCTGACATGTTCACTCACCCAGTAGCATATTGTATCTTCCTAGTCTTCACTGGGCTGCTTTTAAAAATCTTTCACACTTGCTTGAGGTCAGGCCAATGAACAAGAGGAAGGGGACTGTGAGTAATTTTGTGTTTATTTTACTTTCTTAGTCGTGTGGGAAAGGTTGTTTCTGCTGCAGAAAATACTGATAATGTTTGCAGATGAATTTAGGCTTCAATGTCCAAACATGTCAACATTTCATTAAAAAAGAAATTAGCATTTTAGTGGTTATTTATTGTTCTCACTCCCTTTTGCTAAGTCCAATGGAGGAACCACTGCACTTCCTGAGCTGACCTGCCTTTTGCTGCTAAACCAGCAAGGTGGGATAGCACTGAGGGGCTTTGGACAGGGCATTTCTCAGCTCAAACAGCACACAGAAAAACTTCCAGTGAGGGTATTTAATTAGAAGTTAATGGATATTAACTAGATATTAATCTAGAATATAGAATTAATTAGACACTATATATTGTTATATATTGTTATGTAATATTTTATAATGTGTAATTAATATTAACAATATATTTAAATAATGATGACTTTTAAGAGGTATATACATGCTATACAGCACATATAGCAGAATGTAACACACATATTTCTACTTGATCTGGAGGTTCAATCAGAAGATATACCTTTCTGCATTCTGGGAGCAGGAGGAAAGAAGGAAAATCAAAGAACATTCAAAGATGTAAACAATAAAACCCCAAACTCATAGGACAGTGGGCATTTCCATGTTTCCTCCACTGTGCATTGCTGCAGATATGTGTCTGCAACACCTTGCCTGTCATTTTAACACCTGTTAGCAACCTTTTTAAGGAAATGCTCCAGCTGATTCCTACTGACTTTGAATGGGAAGAATACGTGGGAGAAATTACAGCAAAATCTGTGTAAGACTGTAAACACACAGTGTAAGTCTGGGCCTCCAATTTTCAGGTATTATCATCAGGTTTGGTGCGTCAGCAGGAGAGCAGCTGTAGCTCTTCTGAAATTTCTCCTCAATTGCCCTCATGTGCCTGCATTTCCTTGTTATGGCTGGAAAACCTCTGTGCAGACTGCAGAGATTTTGGCTGCTCTCTAGGAAAGTCTTTGTGCATGAGGTTCCCACTGGGGTGTGCTTTCCTCAGTGCTCCTGCAGTTGGGTGGTGATAAAACCTTCCTGGAGGGAGCTGGTGCAAACTGCAATCCATCTGTATCCCAGGTAATAAAAAAGCAGCAGAACTCTCCTGCACCACTCTGCTGCTCAGTGATGTGATGATCTCACTGCAGTGTCTTCAGCTGAAAAGATGGGAAAAGTCTTTAAACAAGTTGGTGCCCTGCTTTGAGAGGTATGGATTTTGTACATTAAACCTGGTATAATTCCTAGCTAGGCTAACACAAGATTGATACATAAATGCATGTCATTCACAAGGCTAAGAGACTGCTTTTTAAGTGTTGCTAAGACAAGAAAAAGGCTAAGCATTTAGATGAATGGAAATCGAAATGTCAAGAAAAACTCAGATTCCAAAGGAATGGGAAACAAAGATGCAGTGGTTTTCTGTGGTATTTCTTAAACAATGAAATAACTGACACCAGCGAAATATTTTGGCAACCAATGTAAAAATGGTAAGAAAAGAGTTGAAATATGGAAGTTTATCTGAGGAAGCAGTTTCTTACCAGATAGCTGTTCTTTGTTTTGAAAATAATGAAAATGATTTAGCTTATGAGATGTTCTTTGTCACTCAAGTTCTAATAAACTGATTTAAAAGAGACCATTACAGACTTGACAAGTTTCTTCCTTTGTGTAGTTTTCCTTTAATCTGATGCATAGCTTTGGCAGATGAATGTGTCAGTAGTGAAAAATTGGATTTTTATTGGGGTCATGGCTAATCAGGACAGTTTTCTGTCATTGTCTTAGATGAGAGGTCTTGAAGCTGAAATTTTTAGGGCTAGTTTTCAAAAATTCTTAACATGGATGTTTTTTTGTTTTATTTAGCATATTCTACTCTGGCCTTCCATGATACTGTAACTTTCAAATACTTCTGTGACCTCGTGGTCTTGGCTGAATATTTTTAAGACTGCTGCAGGCTTGGCTGTTGTAGCTGTCCAGTATTCTCTGATGTTTGTCTGAATTTCCTGGTGCTCACCAGTTCTGAAAGTCTCAAACCCTGATGTGTGGTTTTCTTTGTTTGTTTATTTGGTTGGCATTTTTAGAATTTTGTTTGTTTTTTCGCTGAGTGTAGCTGCTGAATTAAATACACATAAAAGTAAACTTGGAAAAAAAACCTGTCCACTGTTGGCTGTCAGTTTATAAACAGACAAGAGCTCTCATAGTGGATACTACAGGGATGTTTCCAAAGCTGCAGCCTCCTGATTTTATCACTATATTTCCCTGTGCGAGGTTTGGTATCTAAAATGTTTGACTTTATTGGACTATTAGAGCTTGACCTCTAAATTGTCTACAGGCTCTGATCTCTTGCTAAGTCAGTAAGTGGGAGTGTTGATTAGACATTTTATGAGGTGTTCTTTGTGGCTCTCCCACTATTAAAAAAAGCATTATTTTCTACATGTACTCTTCTTTAGGCTATTGAAACACCTACGAAAAGATTATGGACTCCTGTTACATAATTAACATGAAGTTATTGAGTTATTTTCAAAGGAATTTCACCAGATTACCACCTACCAGGACCTCTTTGTGTGGTACTGAGTGAAGCCAAACCTTTATGTTTTACTGAGAGTCCATGCACAAAAATGTTGTTGACCAGCTGGGGTTACTCCTGAGCACCTGGAGCTTTTCCTCCAGAAATCCCATATCCAAAAGAATGAATAAGTGTAAGCTGGAGAAGGGTACTTGGGTGGACATAAGAAGGAGTACAGAACACAGGAAAACTTTTTCTGGTAAAACATTTCCAGGCATTTAGGTCACAAAGGAGCCCCTGGTGTCAAATTTGCCTTTTGAATAATGTGAGCTGTAAGTTTTCTCTTTGTTTTAGTGACTGATGCATGTGTGGCACAGCAGCTTTTGCAGCCTTTGCTGTGAGCTCTCAGAGGGTTCCAACAAAGGTGTATTTCCCACATCCTCCATCATCCTTGTGACTCCTCTTTGAGGTGTTTTCAGTCTGCTGTCCCTCTGAGCTGCAGCCTCCAAGCTGGTCTGGTGTTCCTGGCTCACCAGCAGTGGCCATCAGCAGCAGTGTCAGATGTAATGCAAGTTTTTGTTGTGGTGCTGGTCTTCCCAAATATAAAAGTTGAATTAAGGTGACTTCTGTAGTGGTGTCCATTGATCTGATTATTCATCTCTGCATCCAAGACTTACATTTTTTTTTTTTAGAACAAATCTCTGCAGACTTTAGTGTAATTTAGAGAAGCAAGATTAATGACCCTGCAGCTCAAGTGCTTCTCCTGCTTGTGGGAGCTGCTCAGTAGCCACAGCTCTCCATCACAGCTGCCCTCATGGACACTCTCACTCTGTGAAATCAGTCTCCAGTCCTTATTTCCAGATGTGTGGTCTGATGCTTAACTGCATCTGCTGAGCTTCATTGTTCCCCACCTCCCCACTTGTCATCTGAAAACTTTTATCAGATAGTTTTGGCTTCCTCCTGACAAAAATGTTGGCTGCAAGGCTGTGAATCAGTCCCCATGTGAGTCTGTTAAAAGCACTGCTGCTCAAATTAATCATTTAAAGTCTATTGCATAGGCACCATATCAATTTTATGTTTTATTAATCAAAATGTGAGATATTAAGTCAAATGCCTCGCTGAAATTTAAGAATACTAGATAAAAAATTTAGTCTGATAGAAATATAAAATGAATTTAAAGTGGCTCATTGTCCATAAAAATTTGATCCTGGGCATTAATTATTCCATCCTCTTTTTGTTCCATCATCGATCAAATCCTTTCTCTGCTAATCCAGTCTATCATTGTCATCAATATCAAAATCTCTATTTGACAGTTCTCATTTACCCTGTTTAAATGTCACAATACTGTAGAACAAAAGTAAATATCGTTCTTTGATTTGTCTCCTAGCATTAGCAATAAGGAGACAATCAACAACTGAGGGGAGAAAAATCCCACAAACCCTTATTCCAGACCAGTCAGTGATGCCTCACTCTCCCTCTGCCTGTTGGACTCTCCCTTTTGTGATAGCTTTGGCTTCCTCTGCTTTGCAGCCTTGGTGCCCTAGGTAGGAGAAGGAATGGCATCTTGATATTAATCTTCTTTTTGTCCTCTAAAAGGCCCCAAGTCAGCCACTGCAATTAATGAAACCCTTGGAATGCTCGGAGGGAAGCACGTCTAATGCTTATCTGAAATTACACTCCAGCCCTCCAAGATGCTGCAGAAAACTCATCCCTGCTGGATGGGCTGCCTGGGCACCGTGAGTTCTGCTGAAAAACCAACAGCTTGTCTGAAAAAAAATCAGTGGTGAATTAAAAGTAATAGATAATGGGAGCAGGACTGAAGTAATACTGCGTGGAATATTAAAATATTTCAATATAGCCAATATTTTCAGATAATTAATGCAGATAATTAAAATCACCCCAAAGAAATAGTCTTACAGGAGCGCATTCTCAGAATGCAGTGTGTTTTCAACAATATTAACTTCAGGCTACAATAATGTAGCATATTGTGCAAAGTCTGTGTGGGACAGATTTCTGCAGCTGTTATTACAACTGTCCAATCAAAGAAATCTCTCTGTATAATTTCTGCAATTATTTAACTGCTAATTTGATTCTAAAATTGTCTTTCTAGGCAATTATTGCTGAAATCAATGCCATCTACTCGTGCATGCAGAGCAAAATTCTTAACATTGTAGGCAGCCTAAATTCACTGAATTGATGCTGAATTGCTTAAAGTACTTGGGCATTTCCATGGCTACTCAGGTGTAACCAGGAGTATCCTGACTGTGGGGTCTGGGCTGGTCAGGGAAGGGACATCAGTGAGTGGGGACTGAGTCTCTGAGCAGTGAGCTGGGTCTGAAGTATGGGCTGTTTCTCCACTGAGTCTGTAGGCATCCAGCTGGGAGAGGTTTCCAGAGGTTTTCAGGATTTTGCTTGTTTGTTCTGCAGTAATGATGAAGGGAAAAGGTGAAACTAGTATGGAGAGCATCAAGTATAGAAGATGACACTGATGCTCTCCTAAAGTGCAAGCTTAAACAAACTGAAGTTGCTATTTAAAGTGCCCAGCAAGTTGTACTGCTCATCTCTTGAGCCCTTCAGTGACTGGGACAATGTAAATAAATAAAGATTTATCTGGAAGATAAATAACTGCAGTGTGGTATTTGAGTTATCTGGGCCTTCTTAAAATTGGTTTTCCCCCTTCAATAAAGGGCAGGTTTTTCCAGGAAATATAATTGTTAGCCAGACAACAGAGTGTCAAGTTACCTGCATTAGTTAACCTGGTGTAGTGCTGAGACATCTCTGCCTCTGCTCTGTTTGAGTGTGACATTTTCAGGAATGCTGTGAACTTTATTCCAGCTCAGAGTGGTGCACAGTTGTTGTTTTGATGCTGTTGATTTCTCTCTTCAGAGAGAAGGAAGAAATACAGTGATATGTTTATAAGTCTTCTCACTCTTTTTATTTTGTGTGTGGTTTTTTTTTTTGTTTTTTGTTTTTAAATCCAAATACATTTTTGTTGAGAGTAAAGACAAGTATATTGATTTATCCTCCTCTTTAGGAAAAGTTTGGTCTCTCTCTGGTCTCTCTTGTTTTCTTTGCTTTTGTAGAAATCTAGTTTGGGAGGAACTAACTTGAAAAGTGCATAGATCTTACCTCGCATCCTCTGCCAGTAAACTACCAGTTAAAGAGTAAGTCAAATTGTGTGTGTGAAAGCTGCTGCAAGCAGCAAATTCCACCTTTTCAGTATCTTTGTGTATATCTGGGTGTTTCAGCACATCTTGATAGAAATAACATGATTTTGCTTCTTAAGCACTCAATGGGTGCCTCTGCAAACAAAGATTTATTAGTTACAGAGGACCTTCCTCTTTTAACAGACTTTAAAATATCAGAATAATGTCACTGTTTCTCTTTAATACTATTTAAATGTGTGAAAAGTTATACAAAAATGATAGCAATTAAATAATGAAAAGTGACGTCTTTTATTTCTCTATTTCTATATGAAGTAAGACTTAGCCCCATCTGAGTAACACTTAGAATTCTTTTGCTGTATCAGTACTTTTCCCAGTGATAATATTGGCATTTGTTCTTGTAAATAACTGAAGGATTGCTATCTTAGCTGATGCCACAGTCTCCTTAGGGAAATGACTTTTTGTGAATATTAACATTGTACCTTTGATAATTTTCATGTCTAAAAGGGGAGCATAATCTCAATTTGGATCACAGAAAGGCTTTATGTTTAATACAAGTGGATTCTTGTGACTGAGGTGGCAATACAAATTGGAAAACTTAGAATAAATAGAGTTTTATGCATGAATTCGTTTTTTTTATTCCTAAAATGTTTACTGACAGTGTTGATAGAGTGGCATTTAGATGAGGTTTCTGCTGTGTATTTTTGCCAGTGGGGTGCAATAGGGATTATTTTTAAATACTTCCCAACCTGTACATATCCCATTGTGTGCTAAAAATTGTTCTTAGGAGTATTTTTAGGCTCATTGGGTAAGCTGCCTTTGTTAGAAAAAACATGTAGTATTCAAGAGGGGAGAGACAGTGAAGTCACTTAAGGAAATGTCTCCTGTGGGTGTCCCAGCAAGGAGTTTGTGTTCCTGTTTTGTGTTCTCTCAGCTGGAAAAGCAGGGGAAGTTCTTCATCTCCTTGAGGAAACAGAGGGTTCACATCCCACGGTCCCCACCAAGCCTGTCCCCACCGGGCAGTGGCTGTGGTGCAGGGATCTTTGGGTTCATCTGGAGTTTTTCAGCTCTTCTCTGAGGTTTCCATGTTGGAAATTGTGCTGCATGTGTTGTGCTCTTAGTTTTGTGGGGTTTCTGGGTAGCAGGTACTCCCTGCATTGACTCCAAGCTAACATTCCTCAAGTACAGCATGGGCATGTGTCCAACACTTCTGGTCCTTGCTGGGGTGTGCAAATGTCTGAAAGGCTTTAGTTAAACTCTGCCTGGGTCTTGCTGCCATGGCTCCTGCTGGCAGAGCTGCTCAGAGATGACATTATGTACACTTCTGCCATCAGCTCTGGAGAATGAATGCACTCTAGGGAGTGTCTGTGCTCACCACACCGACAGCAGTATTTGCATTCAGTGAGCTCAGGCTTCTGCAATCCACACTGTTGCACATTTTGCTTCCAAAATGTCATGAATTGCAGGAGCATCACCAGTGCAGAGTCAGTGATACACTCATAGAGCTTGCTGTATTAAACCCCATTTCTTTGTGTTGGAACCCTGAACCCTGGGAGTTTTGAGCTTTCTGTGCTTTCTGGCACTGACCCCCAGAAGAACACTGCTTTTGACTTGAAGTCTTGGAGAAGGCTTCCAAATTTGGGGGATAGAACTGGAATCACTGGTGTGTAGTTTGAATAGAAATGTGTAATATCACATGGTGAAGGGTTTGGAATTTGGGGTTTTAGAACATAGTAATAGGTATGGGACAAGATGGAGGTTCTGGGGCGTTGCCTCTTCTTCCTCTTGCTCCTTCTTCTTCTTGGGTTTGGGTAGTATTTTTTAATTGGATAGAGGATGCCGCACTGCAGGTCACTGGTGTTTGGTCATTGGATCAAAAGTAAAAATAATGTAGGTGTTAGCTTTTAATTGGACTGTTTGGCTTAAAAAGACCTTGCAATGAGTGAGATAGAGCTCCATTTTTTCACTTTTAGCTTGTTAGCTAGAAGTGCTGTAGCATTCACTGTACTATAGATAAGAGTTAACAAACAACTGAGCCCGAACACGAAACTTCGTCTCTTGTGCTTCAATCCCAACTCTGACTGAAGGCAGAGGAAAAAAGAAGATAAAATCTAATATTTATGTATTTTTGGGAAATGGGTAGTTTCTAAATCCAGAGGAGAGAGAGGCCCCCAATCCATTTTACTGTGATGTATTTCCTTACCTGTGGTTGCTTTTGCTGAGTTATTCTCAGCGTAAAGCATCAAATTTTCGTCTTCACTTTTTAATGTTAGCTTGGGTTGACTCAGATCAGACAATCTGTGTGGTCCCAGTGCTATATCCCTGCTCGAGTTTACAGTGTTTGCCATCCCAGTGTGACAGCACTCTTTGGGGAGGATTTGCAGCAAAGAGGCAATACAGATCTGAATGTATTTCTCCTCAGTGCCACCTGCCAGCCCTGACGCTCTCTGAAGGCAGCAGGCCACCAACCTGCCACCAACATGGTGATGTCAAACACCTCCATAACACCCTGAGAGGCTGCTCCTTTCCTGGCATCACAGCTCTCCATTTTGTCTTTGTGTTTGTTCTTTGACTCAGGCAGAAATGCACTGTGCGTTTCTAAATTGTTGTTTTTATCTAATTGTTTTTAATAGTTGTTTCTTTCAGGCCAGCTGATTCATACACTTTCCTGAGCATTTAATTTGGTTTCTGCATTAATTCCATATCAAGGAGTAATTAGAATAGACAAAGAAAGAATAAGTAGGACTGAAGTTATGAAACAAAACTGCCATGTGAATTTATTGCCTGTGGTTCTTTGGGACCCAGTCATCTGGTACAACTTCTTTTAATAGCTCCTTCTGACTTTAATGTGATCAAAACAAATGTAGCATTTTGTTCTTGAGTTCCATTTGGATTCTGCTGCTTAGTGGTTGGCACAGAACCCATGGAAAGGGTGGGAGCAGTGACCCTGAAGCTTGGAGCACCCAAAGCATCAGGGATGCAGTGCAGAGCCTGCCTGGAGCCCTGGGGTACACGGTTCTCTTCCCTCAGGCAGCTCCCTGCCTGATGGTGCTGCCAGAAATCTTTTACAAAAATGATTCTGACTTCTCTGGGATTTTGCAAATGCATTGATTTTTGATACCGTTTGATAGTGCAAGAAACACGAGGTAACATTTCAAAATATTTTGGTTGCCTTCCTAGGGAAACAAAACTAAAGCCGTGGATTTTACCTTTCTCTTCCCAGTCCGTTTGGAAGATTGACGGAGGCAAACCTTTCTCAGTAACTTTTTAATCCCTTGGCCAGTTTCCATCAGATTTGCCAGAGACAGAGTTGTCTGCTGTCTCAGGTTCTTCCTGCTTTCATAACATTCCGTGCCTGCAGAGATGGAGGGGAGCTGATAACAAATGCTGGGCTGTTATCTGCCATTTCCTGATGCTCCCAAGCAGCACAAGTGTGATGGAGCAGCTGTCTCAGGTGGCACACAGGGAGCCTGGACGTGGGGAAGGGCTGGGAGCTCTGGGTACAGTGTGGGGTGCTGGCATGGAAGAGGCAAGGGGCTTCCAAGGGGAGGGGCGAGCTGGATTCCTCTGCTAGGGATGAACTTCCCCATCAATTCCTGTTTTGTTGTGGCAGAGGGGCACTGGCCTGTGCCCTGACCCTGGCAAACAAGCTTGAATTTGGCCATGGTGCTGGGTGGGGAGCCAGGAGCCACTTCTGGGTGTAGGGACAGAGAGGGTGACAAGTCTGTCACCCCTGCCTCCACTTCCCAGAACAACCACCATAGGTGCAGCTGGAAGGACATTACTGGCACAGCTGCTGTTTCATTCCTCCAACACATGGTACCAAGAAATACAAATTGTTTCTTAAAAGGTCTGACCTATTTCTCCAGGCTTTTCTCATTTGAAACAAAACTCCTGTCAGCACTGGGTCTTGTTTACACGAACACATGTACACATGCAATAGTCCTCTTTAATTCCATGAGCATTATCCTGCTGAGTGCTCCCTTGCAGCTCTGGGTCCTGCATTTATCACTGTGGCAGTAATTTAAACTTTTCAGCTGTTTTCCACAGTGTGATTGTCAAGAAACCCCCCCAAAACCAACCAACCACTCCAAACTCTCTCAGTGCATATTTCAAAGACACGAAATTATGTTTTGTCTTCCAAGATATCTTGCATTTAAGTTATCAAGTGTCAAACACTCAAATGTCTCAAAATGAGCTTTAGTTTTTTTTTTTTCCTCTGAGAGATTATTCAAAAATTGTTAAACTAACTGGTATCATGTTTTTGGGTAATCCCATGAAGAGGTGATGCAAATCACTGGTGCTCAGCCATTTCTTTGGAGAGAGAGAGAATAAAAAGAGTACATGCTGCAGTGGGGAGTTTTCAGATCAGTGATTACATTATCACAAAGTGTGATTTAAGCTTTTATGGTAAAACAAGATGAAATTAACATAAACTTTGGTTCAAAAATAGCAATATGTTCCAGTTGGAGCCTTCAGAAAATGCTCAGAAGTAAATAGCAAGCCAGGCTCTTGGAAGCTTCTCCTGCTCATCCCAGTTGCTGCCTCCTGGAATGAAGCTAAAACCTGCTCATCACTCCTTGGTAGCTGGGTCAGGGCTTGTGAAGGTGCTCCCATGGTTACAGGAGTGAAAAGGGAGGATCCCAGCAGGAAGTCATCCCTATTTTGAGTTTGCTGAACTCTGCCTGTAATTCTCTGGATGTGACAACCTAACGCAGCAACCTGTGTGGTTCCTCCCTGTGTCCTGGTATTGGTGTTTTAGCTATTGGAGTGCTACTCCTCATTGGTGGGTGTAATATTACAACTATGATTTACATCAAGGCTTTCATGAGCCATGAGCTGAGGTTTTACAGCATCCTATTTCTTGTCATTTTTGCCCTTTTGTCAAAGGGAAAAAAACCAAGCCATTATAAGCACACAGGGATTTCTAAAGGCTCAGTTTTAAGCACCATAGGCAGCAGGGCTCAGTGATTTTCAGTGAGTCAGTAGTACCAGAGCTGGCTGCTGAGAGCTACAGAGGCATTTGGGTGCCTGCAGTTGCAGATGGGAGCCTGCAAGATCACTGGGGGAATTTAGGCACTTTTTTTTATTGCACTGCCTCTCCAAGGGGCTGGTGGCTCCTCAAGTGAGTAGGTGTTAGCTGGCAGCTCCTGCGAGTCTTACGAGGCACTTACATGCCTCATTTGTAAATCTGCCCCTGAGGCACTTGTGACGAATTGTTCCAAGCTCTGTATTGGTTTCATGTTTGTTTTGCCATCCGTGCAGGCACTGCCTGCTCTGGTTTGTTTGCAAGGTTATGTATTGCAGGTCATTCTTTCGGTTGCTTTCACTCTGCTCAAAGTCTCTTTACTTGCCTTTGGTGTTGGACATAAAACACCAGCCCTTCGTGCTAGTACTTCAAGAATTAAAAATAGCTGGCACACACCAGCGTTTATTTTGCAGCAGTTAAGCAGAGCTGATGCAAGGTGCTTGGGCTATTCAGTGCTGCCTGTGAGCAAAGACTGCTGCTTACTTCTGACTCTGACTTATGGCTCTCAAGAGGCACAAATCCCCTTTTAAAGGTGAAAGAATCTTTGCCCTGTGCATGTGTTCATATGTGTTTCATGCTCTTTTACATGGCAAGGAATGTTTTGGTAGCTGTGCAAGACTGGAATATTAAGTGAATGTATTTGTGTGTGAATGTATGCAAATGTATGTATGTGCTTTTCTGAATCCCTGCTTTCCCCTCCATGTTTCTGTAAGGCTAGCATCTGTTTATCTGAAGGTGATATCTTTAGAGTTGCTTGAATATATATATGATATCTTTATATATCATATGTTAATATATGATATCTTTAGAGTTTTCATGAATATTTGATCCAATACAGGGTGCCCAGCTCTGTGATTCATGTTAATGAATTAACAACCGCTGCAATTTCAGAATATATGAAAGAAGTGGGAACTAGCTCCCTCCCTGTATTTATTTCCTCAAATTTGTATTCACTCCTGATTTGCATTTGACTCGAGAGCCACCCACACTGCTCCACACAGGTTGGTGTAGCTGGGGAGGGCTCTGCAGCAGAGCAGTCTCCTCCTCACTCTGGGTGTGGGTGCAGGTCTGCCTTCCCCCTGCAGTGAGGAGCAGGGGTGCCACAAGGGTTACACCTCTGCCAGACCCCCAGCTGGGATGTTAAATTGGACAGGCTGCAGGATTTCTTCATGTTTTTGGGATATTTAACCTCACACTGCTTCTTTGCCTTTGCAGACTCTGTCTTCCTTCCAAACTCCCCTTTAGCTCTTCCACACACAACTGCATTGGGCACCTGCCCAGTGAGACCTGGGCAGAATGCTGGAAATAATCACACCAGACAGCCCTTTCACAAAATTGTCGTGAAGGCTGGGGAGAACTGGGAAAGCCTTGCAGCCTCTGCCCCCTGCAGCACACATTGCACACACAAGCACACCCGGAGCTGGTGGAATAAGCAGCAGCACTGCAGCCCCAAAGGTGCCACACCTGCTCTGCAGGTGTGCTGTGACCTGTGCATGGCCACACAGGGGATGTGCACATTTCCAGGGTGGTTCCCTGTGTCACTGCTCTCCCTGGTGCTCAGCAGTGGGATGGATGTGACAGAAACATGGGAATGTGACATGTTTGTTACAGGAGGTGGATGGACACTCCTGTTCCTCCTGTCTGCCCAGCTCTCTGGGCATCTCCATCACTGCCATCCTTGGCCTTTGCTTCGTGAGGAATGAGCATATTAAAATTCTTTAGCCTGAAAAAGATGAATGAAGGGAGTTTTTTGCAATCGTGAATTACCATTCATGGTAATTCAAGGCAGTGAATAGAGACTCACTACTGGCTCTTTTCATTTATTTGTATTTATTTGCTACATATCTCTGTAAACCACTGACTGCTGTACAAATACCAGGCTCAAAGGTCACCTTTCCCCAACAGCTCATAATGCTCCTGTGTCCTGTTCAGCCCACTGCAGATGGGCAAAGCCTTCTGTGCTGCTTTGGGCTTAATCTGGAGTAGTTTTCCTCTTCCATTCAACTTCCCAAATTATCTGTGGGTGTTTTGTCCCATACAGGCAACACAGTTCCTAGATCAGGTGTTTGGGAATGAAACGTGAACATCTTCTGGCACCACAAAACTGGATTTTGCTCCCTTTCCCCAGACATGCATTCTTTGCTGATGAAAGCTTTTGCAAGTGAGAAAATGTCTGTCTCCCACTTTTCCTAGCTGAAAGCGCAGCCAATTTACTTCAGGGAGTTGCATGGGGCATTTTTTAATTAATCCTTTCCATAAATGTTGACATTGCATTACATGATTGGGATAATGGGTACTAAACTCAGTGGCTCAGGGTTGTTTTCCAATTATAATTTTGCAAACATAAAGGAGAAGGAGTACAGTGAGGTTCTCCAAAAATGCCTTCTGTTATGCCAAGGTAATATTTTTCAATCAAATCTCTTCCATTACCACCTTCTACTTTTCTGGCATTCCTAATTCTTGGGGAACTACTGAATTCTACATGGATGTTGTACAACATGGTATTAAGGTAGGCTGCTACTCATCCTCAAATCTGCTGGATTAGGGCTTGCAGGGTTTTCAAACTGTATGAACATAGTTTAAATCTTAATAGTGAACACTGAGCAGAATCTGTCAGTCAGCAGTGAAAAGAAGTCAGCACTTTATTAGAGCACTGAAAGTAATTCAATGAAATTAACAGAAAAAGCCAATTATATCAAATTGCTATGGCAGATATTTGGACTGAAAGTGCAGTGTAATAAACTCATATTCATATCAAAATGGGAAATCATATGTAGTGTAGGGCTAATCATTAATTTTTTTGCATTTTTAATGAGCTCATTTCTAAATGAACGTAGTGGTTTCACGGCAGTGTTGATTTTCCTCACCTGCAATGCATTTACTGTGTTATTAATGTCATTTATGAGCAGTGTTACACTAATGCCTCAAGGTGTACATTGGCAGTGTTCCTGTTATTAATGGTTTATTGCATCAGGAAGTCTGGTGTTGATTCACACCTGGTAATTTTTCGTCATAACACAGCATACCTGTTTTTGAACTCTCTCCTCTGAACCTCTCAGCTCATTTCTCCTCTAGAGGGGCTCAGTGAGTGGAGGGAGAATGTGGAATGAGGCACCTGAAGCATCTTCCATGCAACTTCTCTCCAGCTGAAGAGTGCTCATTATGGGATAGTTTCTGCATTGCAAGCAGAATTTATTTGCTGTTAATTTATGAAAAATGGCTGAATATTGCTGATCAGGGTAGGAGAAGCCTCCATGTAACTGTTTTTGTTGGATTGCTGTTGACACACTCCAGTTTGGTCCTAGCACTCCAATGGTGCATTGTGATTTACCAACTCTTACCTTTACATATTTAGCAGAATTCCCTGTTACAGCAATTAAATAAGGAGCTATTATTGTGCCATGTATGTTGATAATTAAGTGATGAGGTGACTGGATTTTAAGTTGCAAGTGTAACCAGTACAATTTACAGTTCACACTAAAGCTCACTAGTTATAGCCAAGGTAAGGAGTTTGTAATAGTTGCTTGGATAAATCACCTTTTTTTCTTGCTTGGGCAGTATTACCAGACAGCATTTCAGACTGTGGAGTAAAATCACTTAATGACCTGCCCCTTTATGGTCATGTACTTGGAAAGAATCTTACCTTAATGAGCAATACTCAGACCTGGGAACCATTTGGTGGTAAGGAGAAGCTGTTGTTGCTGTTGGTTTTTATTAGTGTGTAACCAGAGTAAATGCACTGACACAGCAGTGATGCTGCAAGGAGGGCACAGAAATCTGGCAATAGGGAAATGTTGCTTTTGAATACCTACAGAATAGTCTTTAATTTCATAGTCTCTTTTCTTACTTATTTTTAAAGCCCCTGAAAATTTTTATCTATTTTGGTAAATAATGGATCAAAAACTAGGAATGAACCAGGGCTGTTAAGCAAGGGCTGTTATCAGTGAGAGCACTGTCTCAGCTGTAGGATTTGGAAGATGATTTTTGCTGTGGAGAACAAATGCAGAAAGGGAAAGGGCTCTTGGGACAAGGCAGCTGCCATGGGCTTGGTGCTTTTGAATGCAGAGTGAGCACAAGAGGATTTGTTCACGATGCTAATGCAAAATGTTTCAAATCAAATTTGAGTTTACCCTTTTCCCTGAGTGTCTAGTTTGAGGAATCTGGGGCCTGATTTAGAATATGTGTTGAGAAGAGGGAGTTTTGACAATGCTGCCAAATTCTAACAGGTCTTTAGAATGAGTGAATTGTCGTTTTTCAGAGGCTCGTAATGAGTAGATTTGGCTGGATAATCATAGGGACAGTAAATGACACATTTCTGTATTTCACACTCCTGCTCAGAAGAATTTGTATGCTTGTATTTCTCAAAGAAAGAGCTGCAGGAACTTCTGTGAGGACAGAATAGCAAATTTCATCCTGAATTTTCTTTTCTAAAAGAACCCCCCCCCGTAATCTGTTTTATTGAAAACCCACATCCCTTTATCTCTAGGTCTGATTTAAGGATCATCTCTGCATAAAACCTCCTCTTGAATATTCCAGTTTAGAAAGCAGAAAGAAGTGAAAATAGGGCATTGTGGAAAGAATTCAGCTGCAGGAGTCCCTTCCAGGGATGCCTCTGACATGGCCCCTCCTGTCACATCCAGAGTGCCATGATCAAAGCTGCAGGTGAGATCTGGGAACTGAACTCACCTGTACCAGTCCAGTACATCAGCACTGGGGGATTTCTTGCCTTCCCTTCTTTTTAAGTCCTCAGTGGGTTGTGATTTGTGGTGCTTTATTGAGAGGGTTTCACAGCATTAGCTCTGATTTCAGAGGGAAATGCTCGTTCCCCCCTAAAGGAGCTGCCAAGACAGGTACCTGGCAGGATGCAATGTGGCAAAACTACTTCAGTCTTGAAACGGTAATAAATATTTACAGCTATTCCTCCAGAGCTCCTCAGCATTGATAAAATGAGCAAGTCTGATTAAGGAATGTCTGTTGAGGCTGTGGTGACTCAGCCACTGGTGCAACAAACAGAGGAGCAGAGACATTTTCCTTCCCTGCTTGGAAGGTGCTCCTCCTCTGGTTTTGTGGCAGGAGTGACTGGAGTTGGCACCATTTGGGCTGCCCCTCACCTATGGACCTCCTGTTGCATCAAAAGCTTGCATCAGCCCCTTTTTGAATGTGTAGCAATTGCTTTTATGACATTTTATTTTGAAAATGTCTAGCTCATAGTTAGCAATCCTTCAGTGGCAGTTTGCTGTGCTCAGATCAGACAATTTTGGTTCATTATTGGAAGTTTGACCATCACCTGCAGTGCTTGCAGGGGTAGCACTGGTGCTGATCAAGGCACCTGCCCAGCTGTAAAATGTGCTGTGCAGTCCCAACCTTGTTAGTCTGAGTTTTGGAGTGAGTGATAGCTGAACACTGCTCTTGACCTGGATTTCTGGGATAACAAACCCCAGGAGAACACGCCTATAGAATTTTAGATGGGTGTAATTGGTGGGTTTTATAGAAATGAGACTTCCTTTTAAAATCTCTACAGCTCATTAGAGAGCACTCTGTGAATTCCAACAGAGTCATTCAAGAGCTCTGCAGAAATTTGTTGAATTTCATAGTATTTCACCATAAAAAATAAAAATAGTTTATAACCTCAGCTTACTCATTGTGCCATTCTCACTGGCAGAAAAACCTCTTTTACTGTGAGGGTAGTCAAATATATACAACAATATATACATTGGTCATATATATACAACATTGCACAGAGGCTGAGGTGATGGTTTACAAAACCCCTTCAGGAAGGAGAACTTTTATCAGGTAAAACAGGGGTGGTGTCAGCCATGAACAGCCTGCATGGTGCCAGGATCTCAGCCACAACCGTGGGGCTTCTGCTGCCTTGCTTGGAAGAAGGCAATAATGAAGAAACAGCTTCAAAATGGCTCAGGAGAACAGTAGATAGCAGAAGGTAGAGGTGGGAGAAGTAGTTAGCACATTGATAACACAAGTTTTTGTCTAAGATGATGTCTAAAGAAGACTGCATCTGCCAGCAAGGAAGAATTGAACTAATTGTTCAGAGACATGGACCACCTACTCATTTTGCCCTGCCCTGCCAGGAGCTTGCCCCTGTGTGACACAGGTGAGCATTGTGCCTTTTCCAGCTGATGCACTGGCCACCACTGTGCTGCTCTGCAGCACAACCAAGTCACCTTTCTGTGAAGACCTGAGATTAACAAATACATTTTTTCCCCGAAGAGGGGCGAGAAGCACTAAAGATTTTCCTGGAAGATACGAGTCAAATACAAGGAGCAAGGTTTCCACTGAATGGATACACCTGTGGGAAATAGGCTTTGAAGATGTGACCAGATTGTGCAGAATTTTTTACAAACAGCATTATAAATTACCATTTGGGTTTAGATGTATCTGTTGTAGCTGTGACATATCAGGAGCCTTTGGCACAAAAAACCCCTGAAGCACTGCATTGTTCCGTTAAACTCTATGGGCATCCTAAATTAAGCAGGTCAGCTCATTTCAGACATAAATTTATAACACCACACCTGAAAGCCTTTGCAGAATTGGAGGTCACCCACAAAACAAAATGACAGAGAGTGTACAACTTAAAAACCCCAGAATTAGTACAGGAGCTAAGCTTGAAAACCAGGGTACCATGATAGGTACCTGGAATGTGGAGAAGGATGGAGGTGTGTTTTTAGAACTGCTAGAGTGAAACAGAGATCTGAAACTGGGCATGTCTGATTTTATTATTATGGGCCCAGCTTTTGTCTGTGATTAGACCAAAGAAAGGTAGAGTTTTATAGTACAACTCCTAACGTAATCAGTGTTTGCATTCAAATTCATCCCTTCAGCACCCATCCTAATGGTTTGTTTAATTCAACTCATCTTGTGTCCTAGGCAGTTCCATGGAGGTAAAATTCAGCCTTGAAGCTTCATTTTCACCATCCATACACATACAGGAATTCTTCCACAGGGTTTCTAATTTACACTGGAAGTACCCCTGTGTGATTTGGCTGAGACCATTAGAAAGAAAGGCAGTGAAAAATTGTCTGAAATGAGCTGACCTGCTTGACTCTGATATGTTATATTTACAGGCTCTGACAATGGAACAGTTAAATAAGACACAGTTTATTGTATCAATCACTAATGAACAGTTTCCTAAGGATTTCAACATGGGTCATTACACAGAGTGATCCAGTGGCACATTAAAAACTAGCATCAGCAAAAGTGACCAGGGAGGGAAGGAGATGTTGCTGCTGCCTTGCAGCAAATTGGCTCTGCTCAGGCATTTTGTGATGCTGCTCACAGGGTTCTGCCCACAGCTCTGAAAGGGATCCTAAGGTTCAGTCTAAGGTGCAATGCAGAAATGTGACAGGTTTTATTGGCAGGTAAAGCACCTGTGTTTAGGTTTTTTTGTTGTATTGTGGTTTCCTGAAGCCACTATTGCCAGTGGCAGCAGCGAGCTCACAGGGTTTGTCAGTGCCACAGATTGTCCTGCTCTGGGTGCTCTCCTCCACACAGCAGTGGTCTGCTTAATCAAAATCTAATCTTTACTGATACAGCACACTTGGCCTGACTGAAGGTCTGCATTTCCATTGTCCTTTTTCTTGGCTTCCATCTCCCTTTCTGTCCCACTGTTGTCCTTTGGATGTCTAGTAATATCATGGGTTTTGCACCCTGCAGGTCTCCCAGCTCCAGGGGCAGTGAAGGAACCTCCCTCTGGTATCTTGCTTCCTGGTTTGACTTTTCCCCAAGAGGCAAATGCTTTCTGACAAGATAAAATATGTCAGCTGTAATTCTTAAATCAACTGAAACATTGAATCAGTTGGTATTCAGGAGCAAAATTACACCAATGGGCAGAAGAACTCCAGCAGATGACAGAGAAAACATGAAATAATGCTGACCATCACATGCAACCCTGCAGCTTAATCAGGATGTCCTTTTCAAGCTGCACCAAGAACTTCTCCTGCTAGACTTATTTTGAAAAAGCCTCATAATTCTGTGGTGGATAAGGCAACATGATACCTGAGATTCATCAGGGTTTTTCGTTGTGTATGTCTGAAAGGTTCCAGTTTCCCATTAGAAATAATTTTCATTAGAAATAAAGTTCAGCTGTTTGCCAGTGAGAGGTGATGGCATTATTGCAGCCAGGCACAGTGTGCACACCTTGCCATATTCTCTGTCTCTTACAAACACATTCCTCTGCTGCCACAGCCCCTCTGTGAGTCAGGCCTGGCTGTACCAGTCAATCTGCTGACTCTGTAAATGTCCCTTGGACTCCTAAGCTCAGACCATCACCATAACTCTCCTTTCTCCCATTTTCCCCCCTCAATCTGTCAATAGCTCCTGTGCTGGAGCTGGCTGAGTCACATCTGTCACTTGTTATTTGCTTGTTCCAAACCTGAGTGTTCTCAGATGAGCTGTGAGCAGCAGGAGAGCTCCACTGTGGGAAAAGCACTGAAACTTTCAGTACACTCAACAAAATGTTCTCTGAAAAGACTGGTCTAACTTGTTAATTGTTTCATGCAGCCCAAAACTACATTTTCCCCAGGTGATTCACACATTATTTCACAGTATTTGCTGACTTGAGTGTGGGGATGAGGGGCAATCCCTTTATAGCTTATGTAGAGCTTGAGAAATCCTTGACTGTACTTGTCTGTCTTTGCCTAGTGGTGGAAAATCTTTTTTTCACCAGTTGCATTTGGGTTGATATCTCCTGGGAGTAAATCAGTACAGAACCCCAAATCTCCTTTTTCTAGAGTATGTAAAAGTGTT
Source organism: Rhabdornis inornatus (assembly GCA_013397075.1). NCBI lineage: Eukaryota > Metazoa > Chordata > Aves > Passeriformes > Rhabdornithidae > Rhabdornis > Rhabdornis inornatus. Next base: position 2,000,731 of record VWZS01004859.1, read on the forward strand.
CTCACTTTGCTTTTCTGAAATATCCTATAGACACTGTAGTGTGATTCAGTCTCAGTTACTCTGAGAGCTTTATAGAGGATGTAGCAGTTACTCCTTACTGAAAAAGGAAATCCTGATTTAATAATTTGATATTACTCATAACATCCCTTCCCATTAGTAGATACATTTATACATTGATGCCAACTGTTTTTAGACTTTATTAAAAGTAAAATAAATAGCAAGGGAATCTCATGAATTTAAATGAGGAATAGAAAAATATGGCACATAAATTATAGGGTCGTTGTGGAAGAGCAAGGAACTCCTAAGAAATTCTGTGCTGCAAATGCTTTACATGAAACTTAAAAAATCCAGTGCTGGAAATGGAACGGGAAAAATGGATGAAACTTGGACCAGCAAAATGAAGCTGAACTGTGTTTAGTAATCCCACAAAACCAGACTGTAAGAACAGTGTGTTATAATCTTAGCTTAGGTTGTTGATTCTATTTAAATACTTGTTGTACCAAAGAATAACTTAGCTGTTAGGTTTCCTGGCCTTATTTTGTGCTTTATTTTATACACGTACCCATTTGTTTTCAGTGTGGTCCTGCTGAGTGTGTCCCAGTTGATGGAGACACTCAGTGCATCCATTCAAAGCACTTTCTGAGTCCTAAGCTTTGTCTAGGCAGGAAAAAATATTGCTGTGTCCTGTCTACTGCCTTTTTGGGGGGGATTAGCTTTACTAAAAATCCTTTGCCATTGGGAGAACCATCTCCTACAGCTGCTGTTCTCATACCTCACGAGCTGACAGGAGCAGTGCATCTTCTGGAGGTTAACTATGGGGAAACAGCATCTGACTGGGATAGGCAGAGCCTGTTAAATCAGCCCTGCACAGCATGAAAAAAATACAGATAGTGCGTGTGGAGAAAAAAAATATAAAATAAATTTGAATGTAATAGAGAGGGAGCCAACAGAACTGCTGTGAGATCTGGGCTGTAAAGAAAAACATGAAGCTGCAGATACATTTCTGTTTGGACAGTGTGACAAATTCACTGGATTCTCTGATCAAAAACCCCAGAGCTTCTCCTGCTGCCCACATAAGATGAGAAAGATGCATTATTATTATTATGTCTGAGAGGGTATTACCTAATGCTGCTTCTGCACTTGTTGCCCATGTTAGCAATTTTGATAATGTAGACGGGTTAGGAGAATGAATCAGTGTTTGGTAACAGAACAAGCATTTTATTTATTGCTCCTAACTCCTGAGCCCTTTCACAGCTTCCTTTCATCCCACAGATGCATTTTCCGTGCTGTGACTAACAGGCTTCTCCACCCCACTGTGGAGATGTGCCAGTGCAGCACAGAATGCAGATTTCTGGCTGGGTGGTGATTATGTTCTAGCCTGGGGACAGGAACGGAGCTCTAAGTCCTTTGGGGAAGACTGACAAAATGTAACCAATATCTAATCTTTGCATTACACAGCTGCTGATGGAGCTCTAGTGACACATCTACCAACTCACTTGCTGTTGCCTATTAGGCAACTTCCCACTCACCAGCTACCCTAGGTGTTCATCTGTGCTCCTGGGAAGCAATAAAGTCTCTGTCAGAACAACTTTTTGCCTTTAATGCCTTTTCTTGCTGTGTATTTTTTTTCCTGTACAGAATAGATAAATACAGATTTGATCTACCTATTAATGTGTTATTGTTTTGTGATGTACATGCAGTTGGTAATTTTCAGACAATATTTGCCAATAGGGAGGCCTTATGTGTAGAAAGGCAGCCAAAAACAGCTCAGTGGTGTCATAAAACTTCCATTAATCCATGGACTAGGATTCACTGGCTTTGCTTCCTTACTTACCACTTTGAAATAATGCCTTGCAAGTGTTGTGGCAGGATGGCTGAAAGTACAGGTGAGTTATGGTTCCTCCTCTGTCTGAACAGGAGAATCCTCTGCACAACTGATCTTGGACTCATTTCTTTTCATTGCCATCTGCAAGGCTGGCTTGTGCTGAAAGGGCTGAAAATTCAAAGCTCTTCCCCCAGAATGGCTTACTCTATAAAAATATTTCCCTAGCCATGGGAAGAAGACATGAAGATCTGCATCTTCTTGACAGGGATGTTGACTCCATCTCTTGGTTGTAGCAACTCTCATTCAGTAAAAATTCCAATACATCAAACCCCCCCAAAATGCCATTTCAGAGTTGCTTTGAAAATGAAATCTAAAAAGGGTTTGTTTCTTTACTTATTCAATATTTTTTTGTTTAAGGCCATAAAATAAATAATTGCAATGCTGGTTGGATCTTGCATGCTTCAAAATGAATCCGTTTGTGTCTTCCAATACTAAATTATTACTCTCTTTCATCCAGAGCATGGAATATTGTTGCCTCAGTCACAGCATCAAGGGTTCAACTAAAAACTGATTTTTACAATTTCTGTGTGTTGCAGTTTCTATACCCTTTGGTTAAAAGGCAGTGAGGTTCATTATAGAAAGACCACTTCAAAGACCAAATTTACATTTTCTGACGATAGAAATGTTCTGAGCACAGACCTAGGCTGTTAATCCCATCAGGACAGACCTCCTATAACCTCCTGCAAATTTTAGATGCTTGGGGCAGATTCTTTTTTGGCTGATTTGGGAGCTTTGACTGTTTGCAGTGGATTTATAACAACAGCTCTAAAGCTGTGTGTGATGAGAGTGAATTTCCCATAAGATGTGTTTACTTTGTGCCTTATTCATTACCAAGAGCTGTTTTCCAGGGAACTGCAGGGAAGTGTTTGCTAAACTAACTGATCATCTGGGTCACTCTGGGAAACAGAAACCTTCTGGAATAAACAGATCACAATCTGAGTTTTGTGCTGCAGAATTGTTATCCATCAGTGTTTCTGCAGTAACTTTGAAAATTATTTTACAGATTTATGATTTTCTTGTTTTGCCTTTCTCATTTGGTGTGTCTCCCTATCACAGCCCTGGTTGGAGAGGTCTGTAATCCACCAGGCAGTCAGCCTCTCCTAATAAACCCCCACTCCTCTCAGCTTTGAAATACCTCACCCTCCTACCTCAGGTACAGGTTTGCCATGAGGATGTGTGGCAACCCCTTTATTCACCCCTGTATTCAATAATTTCATTGAACTTCTGTAAATGTTAAAATGATTCAAATGAGACCACTGCTTCTCACTTGGTGACTCTTTACACCTACTGCAAGTGGGACACAAAAGCATGGAGAGATTAAATACTGTCCAGAGGCTCACACAAGGAATTACTGTCCAAAGCTGAGCCCTGGAGTCCAAAATCCATTTCAGATTTGCAGGAATCTCTCACGCAATTCCCTTGGGTGCTGAGTATACAGGATACACGAAATGAAAGTACCTTTGATCTCTTGATTTAGCTACTACACATGCTTAATTAAAGCCTGTTTGTATTTCATAGAAAAGGTATCAGAGTTTTGATTTATGAGTCTCAGATTTGAAGGAGCTGATAGAACAGGGCAAGGTTTTATATTTGCAGGGGCTGTTGCAGTACTGAAGCCTTCTGTGACTTTGATGCAGGAAAGCGAATTTCTAAGACATTTAAAAAACGCCTTTTGAAGTGGAATATAATTGCAGCACGTGCACTTTTAGCTGGTAACATGCAGGTGAATATCTGCTTGCTCTGACTGTCAAAATGCAAGCCAAGCTGCTGCCCTGAAAGTCTTCATCTCACCTCATTTCCCCTCATCTGAGGGGAAAATCTGAGTCTCTTCACATTCTGATTTAGCTTGTATTTCTCTAATGAATATTTTAATAGTTTTATTTTTTTTGTGTATTGTTTCTGTGCATTTTGTGAAAATGTCTACTTCCCTCTGAGAAAGACTAGTTTCTTTAAGACTTTCTCATGTGCTTTGTCACCTGCTTTTTAAAGGTGCATTCAATTAAATCCTTTCAGTTAACAATAAATCTATCATTCAGTGTCAGGGAGCCCTCTAGTTCTTTTTCAGCTTGCTGTTTTAAGTCTAAGTCTTTCTTATTTCACTGTTGTCCACACAGTGAGCTTGTTTTTAGGGCTTTACTGTCACAGTGCATGCAGGAAGTGTTACTTCAGCTTGTGCTCGGCAATGGTTTGGATAAAATGTGTGGATGCATCATTTCTGATCCCACTGCAGCAGTTCTTTTCTCACACTTTCCCTGCCTGCACACACCACCCACATGCTCCCCATCTCCTCCTGGCCTGCCTGTCCCACCTGCTTTCCCCCTGCCCTGGCTCAGGGAAGCTCCCTTTGCCTGGCACCTCCTTCCCCAGGAATAGAGAAGGGACCACAGCCTCACTGGCCATGCCATCAGTGCTGCTCAGGTGCTACAGCCAGGATTAGCTCCAAAGGAATCCCCCTTTGCTCTTTTATGAGCATTTAAATAAATTCCCAAGAAAAATCACAAATTCTTCTCTTAAAATTAACACTTTCAAAGCAAGGTTTGAAAGTGTTAATTTTAAGAGAAGAATTTTTGTTATTGTCACGAATAACAGCATCATTAAAGTGTTAAATAATTGCAACAGAACACAATGCCCTTGGTTCTATGAAAAATATGTGCTTCTTCAAGTGATTATGAAACAATATTGAAGTGGACAGGTCTTTTCTTGGCATACTTTGACCATCAGTGGATTTACACTGATTTATGACAGAGAGAATCTGGCCAGTTTTACCTAATGGGAGTGAACAATACTGCAGCTTTGATCCTGCCTCTCCTGATTTCAGTGTGTGGAGCAGAGGTAGCTCTACATTTAATTTAACAGTTATTTAATAATGTGCTGTGGGCTTGCATTATACTTGTTTACTTCACAAGCACTTTGTGGTGATACTGAAATGAAAGAATTGCTTGGACATGTGAAATTCTTTTGAAGAGGGGGATAGCAATCATGCCTCCTGCCTTAAGGATGAGTGCTATGAAAAATGAAGCACACACCTCAAGTCAGACTCCTCTAGGAAAGCACTGATTTCTGTAACTGTGGGCAAGCCAGAAATGTGGCTATTCAGAGGCACATCAAAACCCACTCTGGAAATTAATAGTGTTTCCTAAAAATATGCCATTTGTCTCACTTTCTTCTCCAAAGACATCATCTCCTAACCATGAATATTTCTGCTAAATGAGATATTTGTTGCATTCAACAGGAACAAAGGAAAACACAAATACTAATGATTTTTTAATCACTTGACTTTGCTATTTTTAACCCCTTGCAATCAATAGCTGACTTTTCCCTAATTCAGCAGAAATGTTTACACATTCCCATGTAGCACCAGCTTCACTGGAAATAGATGTGGGGAATACTGCTCTCCATATTTACAATTTTAAGGCTTTTTTTTTTTCCCAAAGGATGCAAATCCTAGGATCATTTTCAATAAAACTCTGGTGTTTCGTAATTCACAGATTAAGTGTGAAAAATTGGTGTTTTGTAATTCACAGAGGTGGAAATTTTTTTCTTTCTGTCTGTACAGTTCTGGATAAGGGTGAGTTTGTATATCCCTTCCCTGTGCCTTTGGCTTATTAGGGGTTAGGGTTTGTACATGTTCTGCTGATGCTTTTGTCCATAAAATGTATGCAAAACCTCTGATGGGGATAAAAGAGTGGAGGAAAAAAGAGCATCTCACAGACTCTTTTTCTGAGTAATGATCTTTGTGCTTTTAAACTCCTCTTGTTGGGATGGTGTAGTGTTATAAGCAGGACAATGTTTATAGATGAGATGTTTTATCTCAGAGCTGACAGAATTCCTGTTTTAGATGCACAGGCCTTTCTGCATCTTTTAGATCTGAAAGAAGAGCAGCAGCTTGCAAAGCTAAAGGCATGAATACAGGTGCTCAGAGCAGAGTTAGAGAGGTATGAATTAGAACATCTTTGAGGACCTTATGAGAAAGAGGTGGATTGCTCTTTAAGACATGAAAAATGTACAGGGTTTGAGTCCTTTCAGTTTCCTGTTACCATGTAATCACAGCTATGTCAGTTACATTTCTGTTTACATTTTCCCATCTTGTTTTTCTTTAAAAGACAGTATAGAAAATGAATATTTAGTATCTGTTTTGGACTCTGACACCCCAAGAGCAATAGGCTTGGAAAAATCAGGTTCTTGGGATTCCAGCTTCATATCCAAAAGCAGCAAGGAGCAGATGAATTTTAGCATTAGTTTTCCTGTACCTCAGATTCTAGATATGAAAACTGTTTTGTTTTTTTTCCCCCTTTTCATTTAGGGAAAGGATGAGACAATTTTGTTAGGGGCAGCATCCTCAGTGATAAACAGGAAACAGGAACTCATGACTGAAACATGGTGCAGGCAGCAAATGTGGCAAATGTGTGGTGTGAAGGGGATGATTAAAAAAAACATCAACTGGAGTCTTAATTCCTGATTGCTATCCAGTCCCTCTGCTGAATGAGGCAAGGATTTGGAGGAAAGGGTCTGCAATCAAAGGCTGTTGTAAGAGGAACATTTTCTAATTTTGGAACACTCAACTTTCCAATTTGAGTAACATTTATAACATCAGGTTTCAGTTTTTGGTTAAATGGGATGTTCAGCACTGTTGTACAAAATCTTTATGTCATGTCAGTAGAAATACCAGAGAGGGAGAGCATGGCACTGGGCTGCTCAGACCCAGGGCTCTGAGTGAAGACTCAGCCTTTGGTGTTGCTGTGAGACCCTTGAGAAGTCACCCTGCCAGCTGTGTCCTGCACCCCTGAATAACAGAACTTGGTAATGGTAGTTTATATTTGGAAATATCACTTTGTCAAAGGATCAACTTGGTGTTGCAGATAGAGGAATATGTTACTGGATTAATCTCTGCTTCATTTTGCACACAATGTAATTACTGGATTCACCACTCCATGATTTTCTTTGGGAATAATTACAGGATGTGTAAAAAATAAAGGAACGTTTATGTATGAATTATGGAACCACTTCTATTAGGATACTGGAGTTTCACTCACTTTTTTACATACCTTAAATGTCACTGGTTTTGTTGTTTATGAGGATCACAACATACTTTTGCTGTATTTATCAGTGATTTTTTTTTTAATGTTGAAACTGGTGCTGCTGTGGTCTAAAGCTGGGATTACAAGTTTAGTGTTTGGCTGGAGAGGTTGCTTTGCTACAGAGTGCTTTGCTCTCCTTCAGGCTTCCTATATATAAAAATTATTGCCAGATAACATCAGATGTATCTTTGTGAGAAGCTATTCAGACTTACTAATACTTTTTATTTCCATTCATTTCATTTTAATCAAAGTACCCGTTTTCTATCTTTATAATTGTCTTGAAGCCACCAGATGAGATTTAAAATCCTATTTTTATCAGTGAGGGGAAGGCTGTTGTTAGCAATACATCATGTTTCAGAGTCTTGGGTTTTCCACAAAAAACCTGTCTTTGTGTGACCTCTGAGTCTGGCAGGCCATTAAATAAGTGGTAATGGAGGAAAATCTCTAAAGTTCATCTTGTTTTGACCTAATTGGCAGTCCATTTGTAAGATTATTATCATGTCATCCTCCCCCAATTAATTCTCACTTGAGCTGCTCACTCACCATCAGTCTTCCTTCATGCTGATCTCTCTGCCTGTTGAAGGTGAAACACCTACTGGAAAGCTCCCACTTGTTTGGCATTTTCAGGATTTGTGTTGGAAAAAGCATGGAGTGAGCTCAAGCAAAATGTGTTGTGGGATGTTGTGTAATGGATCTCACAGTGCACACTGTAAATCTGGAGATGTTTTCATGGTGCTCTGTTACAGGGGGCTGGTGAGATTGGTGTGAGAGCTGGGGGTGTCTGGGGGCAGAAGGGATGGCAGGAAAAAGGGGCCAGAATGAAACACATCTCAGGACGTGCCAGTGAGAAGGGATTTACCCAGACTGAAACAAAGGACATGTACCAGTGGTATTTGTACCACTTAACCAGTGGCTTGTCTGCAGTTTCTTCTGTCTTCACTCAGAGCCAGGATTAAAAACATGGAGACGAATTTTCTTGTGCTCAGACTTGGTTTATTAAATCTTATTTAAAATACAGAGAGTTCAGCAACACTTCTAGCTACCAGCTAAAAGTGAGCAAAATGGAGATGAACAGAGCTAGCTACAAGGTCTTTTAAAGCTAAACAGTCCAATAGAGAATTAACACCTATATTATTGATACTTTTAACCCAATAACCAAACACTTGTGATCCACAGTGCAGCACTAACTATTTAAACTGCTAAAAACTACTGCCTCAAATCATGAAGAAGAAGGAAGAAGACAGAAAGGAGACAACACCTAAAATCCTCCATTTTGTCCCATACCTCTTACTATATTCTAAAAACCTGAAATTCCAAACCCTTCACCATGTGAAATCACACACTTCTATTTAACTACACACCCATGATTTTAACTCCATCACTCAAATTTGGAAGCCTCCTCCAAGGCCTCAGGTCAAAAGCAGTGTTCTCCAGGGGGTCAGTGCCAGAAAGCACAGAAAGCTCAGAAATCCCAGGTTTCTGGGATCCAACAGGACATCCTGCAAGCTCTTGGTCAAAAGGTCTTCATCACTTTCCTCTGGGCACGTGTGGGAGCGTGGGTTGGGAGATAAGCATGAGTGAAAGGAGTTTTGTTTTAAAATAAAGCCATCTGTCTTGCAGCCAGGCTGCCCTGCAGGCTCGTGTGCAGCTGTGTCAGGCTGTGGTGGCTGCAGCCTGGTCCCTGTGCTGTGACCTTGCAGTGTCCCCAAGGTGCTGGTGTGGCACAGCTGGGAGAGAACTGCATCTGTCACATCTGGGGCTGTGTGCTGGAGAGAGAACTGGGAGTGGGTCAGATGTGTGAGGGGGTGTTCCAAAGGTTTGGCAGGGGGTCAGCAGTGGGAGTGAGTCACTGTTCCAGCATGGTAAGTATTTTTAGGGTTTACTCCTTATTTTTTCTCATTCTAGGACAAGGAGATGCACTTTGGTAGCCCCAGTTGTCCCTTTTGCCTTCGGCAGAGCTGTTGTGGAGAGGTGGGGTCTTGGGAATGGGACCTGTCTGGTCTCTGTGTTTGGGACAGGAGGGCAGTGACCACTCCTCAGCCCCACAGTTCTTCAGTTTCTTTGTCCTGCTCAGAAAAACCTTTGAGATCTTTCCCACCTCTCTCCGACCATTAGGTGAGGTGCAGCTGCTGAGGGACCAAGCTGTGGTTCCTCCAGAATTCCTGGGAGTCAGGTTGGAGGAATGAGCTGAAGTGCCTGAAAAGAGCTGGTGTGTCCATGTGTAGCTCTTTTGAAGGAAGGAGAATCAGGATCACAGAGGTTTTACGAATTTTCATCCTCTCCTCTCCAGATGGAGGGGAGAAGACCTGCTCTGTTGATGTGTAGTCCAGGAATAAAAGGGTTATAATAATAACCCAGGGTTATCCTGAAGTCAGGATAACTCACATTCCACCTCACCTTACTTCTGAAGTTTGTATGTATTGCTATAACTACAAATTAAAAAGGTAAAGAAATAATGTTTAAAAGAGCACGCCATGTTTTTGTATATTTAACTCAATCAAGCATTAAATAGACCATCCCTGCACCACGAGGTGTTTAATGCCATGACTGAGAGATTCAGGCTGTCTGCCTGAAACGTGGGTGATACTGCCACACTTCAAACTTCCAGTCACATTTGAGCACTTCTGGGGTTGTTGGTCTAAACACAGAAAATATTTGAATTTCCCATTTTTTTGTTTGAATTAGCACAGTGAAAACTCTTCCTGGTGTTGTAGAAAACACCTGTGCCCTGCTGCAGAGCTGCTCTAGAAGCAAAAGGCAGAGGGGCTGCTCTTGTAATGCTGACAGTTCAGATTTGTATAACCCCTTCACCTCAGGATTTTTTTGGGTTAGTTTGGCCTTAAGTTGCAGAGAAAAATGTAAACCATGGCCAAGATGTGTTTGTGCTTCAGAGAGGAATGTTCTTAGGCCTTTGTGTGTGCACAACAGTCACTCACTGTGTCCAAAATGAAATTACTTCTCTCCAGAAAAGCAGCTTCTGAAGTATTTTCTGCATTCTTGTGTTTTGTCAATACAAGTGGCAGATGATTTTTTAAGTTGCTTTTAATTTGCTAAGGGACCATGAAGATGTATTAATGATGGTGAGAAAACAATCCTACTTCTGCCTAATGAGTTGATGTGCTTTATGCCTGGTAAACTGAAAAGAAAGAACCAAGTTTTAACAATTTTAATTTTAATTTTTCATATTAAAAAAAATGATTTTCTGATTTTTTGAGGAATTTGAGGTGTTTTTCTCAGGACATTGTCTGTGGATCCACAGTAATACGTGCAAGAAATATGTGAATTACATTTGCTTTTGAATAAGTTACAAAAAATTGTAGTGCCATTTAGGAGAAAATACAGTATTGTAATTGGTATCACTTTGCTCTTTGACTGATACAACAACACCCAGCTTTTGATGAGCAAACAAGGAATGGGAGGTGATAAATATAAATGTACTTTACCTTCTCAGTACCTAGAGGTTTGACCTGTGAATTTTCTTTGTCTTGAATCAGAGCAAAATTGGGCTTCTGACTCTTCCAGTTCCCTTTGATGTAATTTTGTTGTGCTTGTTCTGTGGCTCTGCCATGGGGTGTTCTGTAGAGGCAGGTGTGTGAGCATAAATGAGTCATTTAATGCAGATTTTTATCGTCCTGTGGCTACTTATGCAGTTTAAAAACTAAAATAATGGTTATTGACTGATTGGAAAAGTGTGTTTTCTCTGTGCCCTGGGACTGTGGATTATAAAGACAATCCCTCACACAGAAAACCCTTTTAATTATTACCTACTAACCTATATATGTTATATATATTATAACTAGTGAGCTTGGTGGAGGCAAGGAGGTGAGCTGGCCCCTGAGGATTCACCTCCAGCTCATCCACTCCCATAATTAGCTGCCTTGTTGTAGATGTTTGCCACGGGATTGTTGAGGGCAGGGCTGTAAATCAGGAGAGGCAGATGCTGTGGCTGCTCTTCCAAGGTGACAGCAGCACAGCTCCGAGCTGCTGGGCTGGGAATGTCTGGGAAGAAATTCCTCCCTGAGCCACAGTGTCCCCTTGTCCCCCTGAAATAAATGACCTGGTTTAACTAAAGGCTGAATTTTCTGCTGAATTGAAGACATCAGGTTGTGTGGACCAGGCCTGAAGTAAAGGCAAGGTTTTATTGGTGTGACCTGATTTTCCTCCCTTGTTTCACTCCAGGCTTTGGGCTGATTTACTCCTGCTTGGGGGAGTGGGACCCATCGGTTCTGACCAATCTGGCAGCTCACTGAAGGGCTTCTGTGGCTGCTCCAGGAGCAAATGTAGCATTTTGGGCTGGAAAAGTGTCTGTCCTGGGGGAGAAATTTGTTTTGCAGCATTGAGGAGCAGGCACAGAATGGTCATTGCAGAGTGAAGCAGATGCTGTGGCCAGGCTGGGCTGTATAGCTGGGGACACAGGAAAAGAACTCCAAAACATTTCTCTCCAGACCCTTGTGAGCTGCCCAGCTGTGACTTCACTCATGGCACAGGACTGGTTTTAATGGTAATCAAAACCTGCACTGGGGAGCAGACAGATGAGAGCACACCACAGAAAACAAGCATGAACTCTCCTAGAGCTGAATTGACAGAGCTGATGGCTGCAGGGATGCAGAGTGTGTAAAATTGTGTTTGGGCTCCTCTGGGGCTTTCAGGGCAACACTCCAGAGGACTGCATGTGCATGCAGGACTCTCTCCTTGTCATGTAAAGAAGACAATATTTTATTTCCCCCACGTGGTTCTGTGTAAAATATTTATCTTATTAAGCTAGGAAAAAAAGAAGTGTTTGTATGGGCAGGCTTGTCCCCCTTCCCCTGCTGAATGGTCAGCAAGCCTGGCCATGGCCACTTAAACCAGCTCAGGACATGGCACAGGCTCCAAATTCAAACTAAGGATCCAGGAGGATGCAAGGTCATGTGGGGTCAGCAGGGTGGAAAGAAAGCCTCTCCTGTTTGTGTTCTAGCTGTAACTCCTTTTCTCTTGAGTGAGATCCTCAGAGGCATTTCTTCATCTTGCTGGCATTTGAAGAATTTAGGAAAATGTGTATTTTATGCCCTCTCTATTGGTGCTATGATATTTTAATGAGCAGCCCCTGGGAATTGGTACTGTGACATTAGTTCTGGGTGAATACTTTGTAAGATCTTGCCCCTCTGTGTGTGGAAAAGGTTGTTCTTGGTCTCACTGGAAATGCAGCAAATTTGTTACATTACTGACAGAAGAAAATATTTGTTTTCTCTCAGCCTTTTTGAAGAATGATCTGCTTTTATTTCTGGTGTATAAACACATCTGTTTTCATGGTTTGTGGGTTTTTAATAAATTGTATCTGGAATGAGCATCCCAGTCAGAGAGTTTAAATACAGAAATAAAGTGTTTGCCCTTCTGTGAAGGAAGGAGGAAAGGGTGAAGGGAAGGTCTTGTTAAGATTTATTTTACTTCTCATTAGCCTGCTCTGCTTTTGTCAGTAATAAATTTAGTTGATACTCTAATTCAAGCTGCTTTGCCTGTGATGATATTTTTTGAGTGATCTCCCCCAGACCTTATCTCAACCCTTTGTTTTAGTTTCTTTTTAGTTTGTTTTGGTGGTAGAGAGGCTTTAGTGGGTGCCTGGCCACATTCCTTGGTAGTTCCACAGCAGGAGGTTTGTCACCTCTCTGGGTGGCATTCATTATTTCTATTGTGATTACTTATTCTGTAAGCAGGTCTAAAAATAAAATGTTTTCTTTGAAAATGAAAATTTTAAATACTCTATTTTCAGGAATATTTCCTTGTAAGGTTTTTTGTTTGTTTGTTTGTTTTTTTAATCAAAATGCTTTAATAGCTTAGATAATTTACCTGCCTTTCATTTAAATTTAAATAGTTCCCTTAAAAATTCTTTCCTGTTTTCTTAATCTGGATTGGAATAGTTCTCTGGGGTTTTTTCTGCCCTTATTTTAATTCTAGTACCAGTTAGACCAGCAAGTGTAAATCAAGTAGATTTATTTTCACAAACTGGCACTCGTTGAATTTCACCTTTCTTAAAAATGCTCAGTTACCTACCCAAAGCAGCAACGTACCAATACTTTCTTTTTTTAAAGGTAAAAAACCCCATAAAACCACCTCAAAAAGAAGAGCACAATACATAAATTTTTATACCTATAATTTATGTTTAATTTACTTTCAGTTTTGGAGAGGGCAAATCACAGAGGGCAGATGTCCAGACTCTGCATGAAAATGTTGATTGCCCTGTGCCTGGCAGCTTGTAAATGCCAAGTGCTTATTAGATGTTTATGAAATTATTTTCAGGCACTTCAGCTGATGAGTAGCTTGCAAACTGAACCTCTTTACTGAGAAATATGTAGATATGTGTCTATGTGCACATAAATAAAACCCAAAAAGAACTTCCAAAGCTCCCAGAACTGTGACAAATCTCTGAGGATCCTTCATATTGGGTTAAAGTGTTTATGTATTTTAGAAGCTGAAGACCAAGCTACCATATAAATCTTTAATGCATAGAATTTTAAATTACTGTTTAGTGAACTCATTGTAGAGGGATGGTGAGAAGAAACCCCACAGGAATGCAATGTTGTTAATTCTAGCTTCCTCTCCTTCTATTTTCATTTTCTTAGAAATTAATGTGTCTCTGCTCAGCAACAAATGTACTTTAGGCCAAATAGCTGAAATGCATGTATTTGGGGGTCTTAGTTTGGGGACAGGAATCACAAATTTAACTATCTTTGTAAATGATTCTTGAAGTTTTTGGTCACTGGGTAATGAGCAGATATTCAGCTCAGGAAAGCAGGTTGCTCTGTTTTGGTGACTGAGTCTGGAATTGAGTCCACCAAGTTTGTCAATGTTGCTATAAATAAATAAAACTGCTGAAGGGGAAAGCTTTGGGCAGTTTCCCTCTGACACATCACACAACACTGTCACTCTTTCCCAGCTTGGTCCCTACAGCCCTGGGAATGTGGAAGGAAGGAAAGAAGGAAGGAAGGGAGGGAGGCTGGGTGGGCACAGAATTCTGTGATGTTTCTGTATAACCTCCTCCTTCCCACAGAGAGAATAAATATCTTCATGGAAAACACTGCACAGACCTACACATCCTTTCTGAGGGAATGTGCTCATGAGTCAGGAGCTGTGGGTGAACATGGAGATGGGATTTGCCCCAGCAGGGAAATGATTTGCAGCAAGAGTGGGTTGGTAGAAGTGTCCAAACCACTGCTCCAAACTTGTGCCTTGGTGAGCTTTGTGGTTCAGAGCAGCTTTCCTTGGATGCCTGGCAGGCAGAGCTGGGCCTGAAACCCTTCTAGAGAGAGCAGAGAAGGTAAAAAGGGAAAATCAGTGGCCACAGGAAGGTAATATTTGGGTGCTCAATTAAAGAAGATATTTTATATTTTGGATAGAAACTTTGTGATGGTGCTTTGACTCACCTGGATGTTGATGAGGTTACGTTGCAGTTTACCTAAGCAACTCTGTCTATATTATTCACTATATAATCAAAAAATCAAAAGAAACATTATTAATTATCTACCTAAAAATGCAATGGTGTGGTTTTTTCCTCTTTTCTTTTTTAAGGAAATGGCTTGTCTGCAGAGAAGCCTGCTTGTTAAATTGTGAGGTGGTTTGTAGCCAAGCAGCAGGTCATTGATCACTGAACACAGATTCCTCTTCTGCCTGTTTTTCTAAGGGAATGGCATTATCTTAAGGATACTTATCTAAATGGTGTGCTTTTTTTTTTTGGCATTATATCTTGCAAGCATGGAGCAACATTATTTTCAGCATTGGTGCAAACTTCACTCCAAGATTTATTTGTCTCTGCTTAAAGAGACTACATTTTTCTGGAGAAACAGTGGGCCAGCAAGGACAGACTCTGGAGTTAAATCACTGGTGGCTCTTCCTCCAAATCCCTCAGCAAACGTGAAATGGCTCAGGTCAGCTCAGAGGCTGAATCAGTGCAGAATGCCTGAGCTCTTACAGAAGACTAAATATATCAATTTATTTTTAACCTTGGAGCCCTTTGCCACACGGAGGGGAACCACTGGAAGGTTTTTTTTTGCCTCCCAAATGCTGTTTCCACTTAGCTGCCTGTGGTATTTCGGGGCTAACTGGGATGCAATACCTCGAGGCACATTGTGTGGTACAAGAGCAGTGTGACAGAGTGACTAATGTGCATCCACAATTAAATAAAGTTCCTGAAGATTTATTTTTTCATATGATAGTGCCAAGAGATCTCAAAGACTTTGATGAAAGTTACAGTAATTGCACTGTATCCATTCTGGTGTTCCTGATAAATTGGATTTCCTGAATTTGCCTTAGCAGTGGTCCAGTCTCCCATTTTAACCTGTTGTCTGTAATCTACTCAATTTTGATCTACTGAGTATCAGATTTAAGTTGGGGATTGTTTTTTTAATGACTAGATTACTTGCAGATAAATAGTATACTTTGCTGATTTTTCACATATTCCATACGTACCTGAGAATTAAGGTGATTCACAGAATAGCTTACAAAAAGGCTCTCAAAAAAGGAGAAAAAAAAAGCTACAGACAGGAATTTAAATGAAAATTAATTTATTTCTCATTGGAATTCAGAAAGTAAGACTTGCCTGTAGGATTGTCCATTTCCTTTGCTTTTCCACCTGTTCTGACTGTGTGCTGCTGGGTGATTTCCCAGAAATCTCTCATTTGTACTTTCCTCTTCCTCAATAACCTTGAGTCCTTTGGAAAGCTGGGGACTAAAAATAAGGAGAAAAAATAAAACAAAAAGGGTAAAAATAACAATAAAATAGAAATAATGGATGATTTCTGGCATATTTTTGTGGGATTTTAAAAAATACTCCAAATTTTCCAGAGCTTGCTGGATCTGAGTGCTGAAGCAGCAGGTGTGATTCATCCCTGCCCTGCTGCTCTTGCAGCTGTTTGCAGCTGTGAAAAGCAAGATCAAAATGCTGCCAGATCAACAGATGAGCCTTTATTCTTAGAAAGGATAGGTTTTAAAAACAGGAGCCAAGATATTTTAGCACTTCCAGTCTCTTCCTTGAGATGAGCTGGTATTAAGTGACCTCAGTTGAGACGAGCTTTACTAAAACTCAAGTGGTTCAGCAGGTTCAGGGCAATGGGGATTAGATTTACCATGTTTGTAGTAGCTTGGAATGTATTTATGTAAATAACTAAAAAAAAAAAAGAAAAAAAGAGGAAAAAGTTGACTGAGAAGAAAGCTGGCTGTGTTCCCATTTAAAGAGTTCTCTCCTAAACAAATGGAACCAATATTTGACAGCTGTGCTTTCATGGTGGAACACAACAAGTCACACACAGGGAGACAGAGTTTAATCCCACCCTGGCTCACCCTGCAGTGTAGGCTCTCTTTCTAATCCACTGGTGTAGCATTATTTCTTTGTGATGGGGATAAATGCGTGGTATTAATTTTTTAGCTCCTAGCTAAATTTTGCACTGCCAATGAACCATCTTATTTCATAACAGTGCAGCCTCATTGTGATAGCTGCAAACTGATTGATGCTATTAAGTCATGTAATATACTGCCTTCTGTTGTCAAAATGTATTTTTGTTATTGTCAGCATTTTAATGTTCCCAGGCAGAGTTTTAAATAACTGATGCAGTAAAAGAAGCTTTTGGTTGAGAAATATGGTGCCCCATGGTTTGCAGGAAGGGGATGTGATTGAAATGTGTTTATGACTTTGCAATGACAGTTTCTGAGATGACAAATCTTTGCAGAAAATCATTATTTAGTTTTTTAATTGGAATTCTGGGAACAGTGCTTGTACTCTTTTAAGCATCACCTGCTAATGAAAAAAGCAGTAGCCAGTGAAGAACGAAATTAATTGTTAGTCTTTTCTTAAGATTCAGATTGCTTTTGGTAAAACCATGAAAATGAAATTAATGGGAAAGCCAACAAGACAAATCTCTAGACTATGATCAGAATTTGCAATCTCATTTCTGTGCTTTCCTGCAAAGAAAGCATTTGGCTCCAGCTTAAAGTAATTCAGAATGGCACCTGTCTTTGAGCCCAGCATCGAGGTGTGGGGTCTTGTGTGTCCCTCTCCTTGTGGGGCCAGAGGAGTCTCCAGCAGGGTGAGGGACTGCTGGAACAGTGATATTCACCATGTCACAGAGGTGCAAAGTAAATGAGTAATAAATGACTACATGACCTGAAAGTTTTAGCACATTCTTCCTTCCTGCCTTTTCTCTTCATGTATCTTTATATCATTTTTAAGAAATATCCCATATTCATTAGTTTCCCCTGGTTATCCCTATCTCATTTGGGCTCATTTTGGGCTTTCCTTCTGCTGCTCAGCTCTGACCTGGCACTGGCCATAGCTAATTGTGAAAACAGAAGCTGTCTTGATTTTTCAGCTTTTTTTCCCCCTGCACCCCTCAGCTGCTTTGCTCTGCTCTTTCAAGGCAGCCCCTTTGGCACTGTGCAAACCAGACTTTCTCTGTGGCTCATTTTGCCCCAAGGAACTCTAATTCTTTATAAACTCATGAGCCACACTCTTGCATGAGTCCTGTCCTTGGAGGACAGGAAAGCAGATAGAGCTGCAATAGGTGTGGAGAACTGCTGGGGAGCAGGGCAGGGAAGGAGAGGACACTGGAGGAAAAGGTGGCAAATAAAGCACCCTTCACTGGGAGAATTTTAAAAATCAAGGGGTAGATGCTCCTGAGGCAAATAAATACTTGAAAAAAAAAATTTAGCCACATTTTTTCTGCTTGTGAAATTGTCATGAGCATCTTCTGATATTTTCATGTTCTGCATCCACCCTGTAACTCTTTACTGTACTCACAGCTTTAGTTCCTGTTCACCCATGAAGTCACCAGCTTTCTGTGCCAGTGTCCTGACTGATGACAGAAAGGAGCAACCTCTGCATGAAAATTCCCTCTCCTGAGTGTGGTGTGTCACCTCTGTGTTTGCAGTCACAGTTCCTGAGATGTTTTCCTGACACCCAGGCCAGTAAATCTCGGCAGTGAGCAAGAGCATGTGTTGAAAGAGTACCTGAAGTGGCATAAATCTGACTTCAGAAATTTGCAGATGTGCAGCCCTGATTTGTGCAATATGTCACATGTCAGGATAGAAGCTTTCACCTTCTGCACCTGATGTTCCTGGAGCAAAGCCTTGGATGGTCAGGGTTGCTTTTTGCAGCATCAGCTACTTGGGTCTTGATGCTGGTCCTTTGACACCTGAAAAACTCTTAACTGAGTAAAATGAGTAATAAATGACTGCATGACCTGAAAGTTTTAGCACCTTCTTCCTGCCTGCCTTTTCTCTTCATATATCTTTATTTAATTTTTAAGAAATATCCCATATTCATTAGTTTCTCCTGGTTATCCCTACCTCATTTGAATTAGCTCATTTAAATAACAATACCAGCATAAAGCAGATTAATGGGAAACCTTCTTAAACACTATATAGTGCATGTGTTTGACAGTGTAGCAGTAAAGCTCCTAAAATCCTGGTTAGGCTGAGGGCTTGAAAATCCAGATATTCAGTTTTACTGACATGAATGCAAAATATTTCCACAGTGTGTGTACAAAGGAAAAGCCTGTCTGAGTATGGCATCGTCTTTCTCTTTTTGTTAGAAGTGACTATGCATGTCCCTAAAGATTAACTGAGTGGCTGGAAAGAAATTAGGGGCTCTTTTTGTTTGAGGCTGTTTTTAGAAATAGCTCCCAGAAAGTTTTGGAGAACAGAATCTTCTGAAACTTTAGCAAAAAGAAAAGCAATCAAGTGACAAGAAATATTGTGGCAGTACCCAAAGTGGCTCACAGAGATGGGTTTTTGGGGGTTTAGTTCTGAGTTAAGGTAGAAGTTAGGAAGATGGGGGTTCAGCTGGGGATCCAGGGGGGAAGATTTTCAGTTGCTATCCTGCCAGAGCCATGCTTGCCATTCTGTGAGGTGCAATGTGATGGAGCATGTGAGTTCCATGAGCAAGCACAGCAGAAGGCAGCCAAGAAAATCATATTACTGTGGAGGAAAAAATGCATCCTATTTGGTTTTGTTTTGAACTTTCCAGAGGCAATTTTTACTTACTATCTATTCAATGTAGTAAGTAAAATCTTTCTCCTGTACCTTGGAGATTTAAATTGGGAGACCCACCAACTTGTGCAGTACTTTTCAGCATCTGGAAATGGCATAATCTTTTCTTTCTAATAATGCCCTTTCTTCCAGGCAGTGTCTTATTTTTGAGAAGCCAGCTGGTCACTTGGTAATCATTAACCATTTACAATTAAAAGTGACTTCAGCTATTAGTGTAGAATATTGTTGGCCCTGTAGCAGTGATCTTGCTTTTTAAAACTATTTTTTTGGGGCTCCTGTCATTTCACAGGGAAGATGTTGTCTAATGATTTGACAGAAAATGCTAATGTCTTTATCTCAGGGAGAAGAATCAACTTTTTCACACCACATCTCTGATTAGCAGTGACATTTTTTGTGCTTAGGCAGCCAATGCAAGCACAGAGCTGTGGCCTTTGGGTGCATCCACCTGCTTTATCCCTGTGTTTGGGTCTTCCTGAGTTTTGGGTTTGCTGCTTTGATACCTGGATATTAAATTCAGACAGATCCATCACTTTTACAGGAAAATAGGTGAGGAGCAGGTGCAGGTTCCTTGTCCTGGTGGTGGTTTGAGTGTTCATTGCTCCCAGGGGAGCCTGGGGCTGGGCTGGGATCTAAAGTAATTCTCCAGCATTTTTGGGAACCCAACAGTTTGCCAATGTTCCTATTGATTTTTCAGATTTAGAAGCAATTCTCATATATTTGCATCCCATATATTTGCATAATTTCAGTCCAATTATGGGCTGAAAAGTGCAATTTGATTGGGCAGTTTTTTAACCTTTTTGCCACCAGTGTCTGGGCTCCTCCTTGCTGCTTTTAGCCTCTTGTCCTCTGTCCATGAGTGTGGCTGATTTTTTTGTTATGGACAGTACAGATAAATATTTGCATTGGTTTCCAAGAAGTGAGAAAGGGGAATGGGCAACATAGTGTTACAAACTTGAGCTATGGAGAGTTTTATGCAGCAAAGAAAAGACCCTGAAAATAAAGACTAATGGCTGTGTACAGTGAAAGCCATAGAAAATGGAAATAACTTTTAAACAGCTTCATGATAGTTTGTAGCCTGAGCCAAGTCTTCATTTACTTCAGAACAGACAAGCAGCTTAAAAATTAATTACCTAGCTGATATGCATAGTTCATTAATATGTAATGGATATTGCACTTGGTGTTGAATACCCACAGCAGGTCACAGCAAAGCTGCAGGTTGATTTGCTGTTCAGAAGAATTTAATTGCTGCCTGTCATCCTGGCTTGACCTCAGGATGTTCTCTGGCTGCTTCCTAGAAGTTGAAAGTTTGCTCCACAAGAAAGTGTTTTCCCCTTTTTGAGATTGGGCCTTTGCTACATTTGTAAAAGGTGGGACTAAAAGGGCAATATTGAACTAAAAAAAGAAAAAAAAAAATCACATTTTTATTTAAAAGGGATTTCCTTTAAATTGATAATTTCCAAAGAGCCTATATGCAAGGAAGAGCAAGGTGGTGTGTGTAAGACTTTTTCCCTAGTTTCTGTTCTTTTAAGTGGGCAGAGAGGAAAATCCCGAATCTTTATAGAGCAGCTTTCTTGCTGTCCCTTACCTTCAGTGCTGTCAATCCTGCTCCAGAATATAGTTTTTCTATTCTAAGAAAAAACATGCATTTTATGTGGACTGTTTCCCAGCAAAACCTCATGTTTGTAGTCCCATTCGTGGTCATAAGGATGATTCCCCTCCAAAGAAGAATGTCCCAAAATTTCAACAAATATTTGTCAATGTTTGGCTCATTGATATATTCAGTATTTTAACCTTTCTGCATTTTGGGGCCGTGTAATAGACTGCACTTTTTTGGGTTCAGAAATTACATTGTATACCAGGATGGATAAACACTGGTTCTTTGGGGCAAATCTCGAAGAGAAAATAGAACTTGGATTTTCTAAAAAGAGTATGTCATTTGCTCCTTTCTTCAGTATGACCTGAAAGCTTTCTAATCTAAAAATCAATATAAGTTTTTAATGTCTTTTTTTTTTTTTTTTTTTAAGAGCAGAGACTTCTGTACTTTGAAAGTGTTGTCAGTGGGGCTATGTTGAACACTCTGCAGAGAAAGCAGGATACTCCTGTGTGTGACCCAAATTTCTTTTCTGGTCTTCACCTCTTTATCCTTCATCACAGACAGTGGAAGGAGCTCGAAAGCAGCAAAATGTTGTGGATTAAAAATAAAAAATCGTGGATACCTCGGTGCTTGTATTGATCCTGTGTGCTTGGCACCTCTGAGATTGCATCTCTCCTTAGGGAGGATTAACTTCTCTCCTGGTTATCTTGCTGGAACAGACCCCAAGCAGGATCTGCCTCCAGGGCAGGCACAGGGGTGCCCAAGGCAGAGCCTCCCTGTCTGCCCTTTGTGCCTTGGCCTGAAATAGTGGCTGAAAAGCACACAGAGCTTGTCCTCTCCCAGCCTTGTGTGTGTGTGTTACCTCCACAAGCTGAACCCCCAAAGCCCTGAAATAAGTTGAAATGAGTAAATATGAGGGTGCAAACACTTGAGCCCAGTTGGCAGCAGCAGTGGCTGAGGATGCTGGTGCTGCCTCCCTGTTTGTCAGCTCCCCTCTGCTGAGCTGTGGCAGCCCAGGCTCTGAGGAACACACCTGCACATCCTTGTTTTGGTGTCCTGGCTTAGCCTCCTGCTGCAGCCCCAGTTTGGGGCTCCCTTCTGAGGGGCTGTGTTCCCTGAGCATGTGGTCCAGAGGGTCTTCTCTGCTCCTGGGCTGTGGCCTCAAATGTTCCCTTCGAGATGTGCTTGGGTGGGTGAGCAGAAAGCTTTTTGGCTCAAGGGAGCATTCACAATTGCTCAACAAGCATGTCAGAATATATTGTATTATGTAATTTGGCCCACAGTTCAACCTTTTGAAAGCACTGTCGTTTCTTTAGGAAAGTTCTGCAAACAGTCAGATTTTTTTTCCTTTGGAGAATAAATTAAATGGCTTTTAGCAGGAGCTCTCTGTGGTCTCCTCTTGCGTTGATTTTGCTGGGGAGTTTAAACTCTGAAAGCTTCATTAAAGGAGTAGCTTCTAGTTAAGAAAACACTTATTTTTGTTGCATATAATAATAGGCCTGTACTACTATTACTGTTATTGACTGCTTAGTTACTGACAGTAGCAAAACTGCTACGTGCTTCCTGTATTTTGCTGCCTAACTCCAGAAGATCAGAGTTTGCAACACAAACTCTTCTCATGCTTCTTGAGAATTTGGTGCCACCCTTACAGTCTATCATAGCTCTGGAAATTTAAATTAAGTAAATAACTTTAACCAGTCCTGTAAAATGTCATGTGCGTAAAAATCATGTTGTTTAAAAATAGTTTAGTTTTCTTTTTTTCCTGCAATCTCAAGAATTCAGAATTTTCATGCAAACAATGAAAAATCAACTATTAATAGAGTGTGTTTTACTTAAGATTTTTTGGGGGGATGTGTCTTTAGTTTATTCCATAAAAAAGCCTCTCAAATATTTTAAGACTCAAGGTAAAAGCAGGAGAACAGGCAGCTTTGCTGTTGTAAGTTCCCAAATGACCTTGAATTTTTTTGCTACATCGTTCATTAAATCATTTATGCTGATACTAGCAGTGTCTACAGAAACTTTCCTGAATAAACACAATTCCTTTGCAAAGGTTTGTGCAAATGTCTGTTTACAAGTAAATAGATAAGCGGCATGCTTACACAAAGGTATTGATCCTGAAAGTGTTGCTAAAAAAGCACTAAAAATTAACTATAACAATAGCAAATACATAAAATAACAATAAATACATAAATATATACGTCATTTATTCGTTTAAATTCTGTAAAAAACCAGATCAGCTGGGGCAGAAGTGGTAGCAGGGATGCTCAGCAGGCTCAAGGGCAGAGCCCCGGAGCAGGTTCTGCTTTCTGAGTGATTAAGTGCAATTATCCCGTGGTGATGAACCCTCCCTCCCGCGCTGTGCTCTTCCCGGCGATCCTGCCGAGCAGCTGCTCCTGCATCCTGCGTGCAGAGGGTGCAGAGGATGCAGATGCTGCAGTGGATACAGATGCTGCAGCGGATGCAAATGCTGCAGAAGATACAGAGGATGCAGAGGGTGCAGATGCTGCAGAGGATGCAGAGGATACAGATGCTGCAGAGGGTGCAGAGCATGCAGAGGATGCAGATGCTGCAGAGGATGAAGATGCTGCAGAGGATGCAGATGCTGCAGAGGATGAAGATGCTGCTGCTGGGCTGGCCGCTGGCAGGACTGTCCCCCTCGCCACCAGAGCATGGTTTTCTCACCCTGGCTGACCCTTTGTCCCTTGCTCTGCTCTTCAGCTCCCTCCCTGCTGCTGGAGCCGATTAAAACCTCCCAGCAGAGTTGACACTGGGAGCCCCAGGCCAGGCTGGCACTTGGGACGTGTCACAGCATCCTGTCACCTCCTGGAGCAGGGATGGTGGCAGAATCCTCCTGAATCCTGGGCAGCTGACATTTGGGCTGGGTGAGCCAGGGAAGACATGCCATGCCAAAAGCAGGGGAAAAGTGCATTTTTGCTGCTGTCAGGATTGTTATGGATTTAGGTATTCGAAGAGCAGAGCAGTTGTTGGTTGCTGTAAAATTTCTATTGTAAAAGCACATCAGTCTCAAAAGGCAAAGAGTCCCAAGTGTTAAAGTCAGTGTTAAATCTTTCTGGCATAAAGTCCTGATTAAAGCAGAAGCAGCTCCCTGGTGCAAGAGGTACAAGCTGCAGCCTGGTACAGAGTCTTGAGGGGCAGAAGCTCCCTGGCCTTTCTTCTTCTGTTCTTCTCTTTTTGTTCTTCCTCTTCTTCTTCCACGTGGTGGCAGTGATGATGATGATGATGGTGGAGGAAGAGAGAGCAAGAGAGCTCTCACTTCAATACACAGATTTTTATTTACAAATTACCCAGTGAGCTAAAAATAAGAACCTGAAGCATTTCTTCTAAACCTGAAGCATTTCTTCTATTAGAATTATTCTATAATACAAAAGTTTACATATAGCTCGTGCATGTGGCCTATCTGAAGAATGGAAGCAATATTCCCACTATACTTTTATTATGTCTATAACTGTGTTTTTGAGCTCTCACTGCAGCTCATTTTTTACACTAGATTCTAAGGCTTTTGCTCTTTAAGGCACTTAAAACATATTCTTACTTACTTAAAACTAAGATTTATACTTCTGCTTCATATCTATGCAACTTAATATTCCTACTTTCTTGAAACTAAATCTTACACCTCTATTTCATGTCTGTGTGGCTAAATATATTTTAATCTCTCTAAAGGCTTTAATTCAAACCCTGCATACTGTTCTCTCTCTGAGGGTCTCAGAAAGGCCTCTGTTTTTCACACTCCAGCATGCTGCAGCCCTGTCTTTTAATTGATAGCCAAGAGGTTGTCCCTGATGCAAAGCTCTGCTGCTGGAGCATCGGGACCCAAAGGGAACCAAGGGCAAGGAAAGTTCACCAACATCCCAAAAGAAGATTGCTGCTTTGGTTTTCATGTGAGAAAACACATGGCAGTGCAACTGAAGTGGCCAAACATTGTATCCAAACGTTTTTCTATTCGTTATGAAGTCCAAAATTTGTTTGTTGAGAAGGAAACCTTGTGCAGTGTGGTACCTCCTCACAGAGATTTTCACTCACAGTAAAACTGCTTCATTTCAACAGAATTCTGATGGTGTCAGGACAAAATATTTCTTCCTGGTTGTCAAAAATAAATTAATAATAGTTTTCAGTTATGATTTTCTAAGATCACTGAAAAAAGGGCTTTTTTTTGGATGTAAGGTGCTTTTTTATGGTCTGCCTCTTGTAGACATTGACAGATTAATAGAGGCTAGGTTGTAAACAACCTCAGCTGTTGGTAAAATAATCTGAGTTTAAATCCATCAAGACAGAATTTTGGGTTTAGTAGGTCAAGATCTAATCTGGGAAAAATTACAGCTTTGTTTTCAGCTGAAACAAATGTAAGAAGGTGTCCATTGAACCACTTAACTTTTCCTGGAATCTGCCTGAAAAAATGGATATTAATGAGACACCTGTGAAGAACAGGATTTAGTTTTCTGGTTTCTTTACCTTTGCTCTTTTGCATGTTTCTCTGGCTCTCCACCATCCATTCCTGTTGTAGTAGCTGTGGGTTTGGCAGCTGCCAAAAACACCAATGTTCTCCCCTCCAGTATGGTCCTGGTGATCCCTTCAGGCAGGTTCCTTGGAGGATGAACACAAAGCACACTGGGCAGAAAAGCAGTGCTCAGGACAGGGGTCTGTAGGTTGGCTTGTTGTCAGGGCTAGGAAACACGTTAATTGTTTTGTAAAAGGTGTGTAATTAAGCTGCAAATGCCTGTGGAGTGATGCCAAAAGCGAGATGTATGGGATACATAGGTTGGAATGTAATGATCTCATCAATGTATAATTGGGATAACATATGATGAAGGCATAGTTTTTGCCATTCTGCACAGTGAGCAAAATTTTGATATGCTACACAGCTATTTTTACAAATGCTTTGCTGAGCATTTGTATTTTCATTGGTAGTGTATTTAACATCCTTTGGCTCATGAAATCTGTATTTTTGTGCCATTTCTCCAACTGTAAACTCTTAATGAATAATGAAAAAAAAGATAGCAATAGGAAAACTCTGAAGTGGTGCTATCATCATACAGTGTAGGCTTAATGCTCTTCAATGGAAGTAAATTGCAGAACCCTGTGATTAGGGTGTGCATTTTTTCACTGGTGTAATAGAGATTACTGTTAATTTCTGTTAATTCTGTTAATTTTCTTATTGTATCCCCTACCAGTCATATCTGACCTTTGGTCACTCAATCTCTCACGGTAAAACAATAATAGGTGGGAAGCATTGTACTTTTGAGAAGAAAAAAGTTGCATATTTTGGATATGTTAGTGGCACTGTTTTAAAGAGGAGATGCAGCCCTAGGAGAGCCCTATCTGGTGCTGGGTGGAGTGGGGTAAAGTGCTAAAGGGTCTCTCAGCAATGCTTGTGAGTGGGTTGTTGTTTTTCTAGAATCCTGGAATCATTAAGGTTGGAAAAGACCTCTGAGATCATTGAGTCCAACCTTTGGCCAAACATCACCATGCCAACTAAACCACAGCACTGAGTGCCTGGTTGAGTCATTTCTTGAACACTTCCAGGGATGGGGACCCTGCCACCTCCCTGGGCAGCCCATTCCAATGCTGGACAATCCTTTCAGTGAGGAAATTCCTCCTGATGTCCAACCTGAGCCTCCCCTGGCACAGCTGGAGGCCGTGTCCTCTCATCCTGTCACTGTTTCCTGGGAGAAGAGGCTGATCCCCCCCAGCTCCCCCCTCCTGTCAGGCAGCTCTGGAGAGTGTTGAGGTCTCCCCTGAGCCTCCTTTAGTCCAGGCTCTCCTTAGTGAAGAGTATCCCAAATTTCCTGGCTCCCCCCTCCTGTCAGGCAGCTCTGGAGAGTGCTGAGGTCTCCCCTGAGCCTCCTTTTCTCCAGGATAAACAACCCCAGCTCCCTCAGCTGCTCCTCCAGACCCTTTATAAGTTTTATTGCCCTTCTCTGGGCTCACTCCAGCCCCTCCATGTCCTTCCTGAGCTGAGGGGCCCAGAACAGGACACAGCACTCGAGGTGTGGCCCCAGCAGTGCCCAGCACAGGGGACAGTCCCTGCCCTGCTCCTGCTGGCCACAATATTTCTGATCCACACCAGGTGCCACTGGCCTTCTTGGCCACCTGGGCACAGCTGGCTCATGTTCAGCTGCTGTTGAGCAGCACCCCAGGTCCTTTTCCCTGGCCACTCCTCCCCCAGCCTGTAGCACTCCATGGGCTTGTTGGGACTCAAGTGCAGACCTGGCACTTCACCTTTCTGAACCTCATCCCTCCAGCCTGTCCAGATCCCTCTGCAGGAGCCTCCTACCCTCCAGCAGTTCAACACTCCAGCCCAACTTAATGCTGCCTGTGAACTTCTTGAGGATACCCTTGATCCCCTCACCCAGATCATCAATAAAGATATTAAATGGGGTTGGCCCTAACACTGATCCCTAATGACTGTCCCCAGATGGATGTGGCACCATCCCCACCACTCTCTGAGCCATCCAGCCAGTTCTTAACCAGCAAAGAGAGCACATTTCCAAGCCATGGGCTGCCAGCTTTTCCAGGAGAACGTTTGGCAGACATTATCAAAGGCTTTGCTGAAGTGTTTGTTTGCAAGTAATTGTATTTCTCAAAATCTGATTTTTTTATTAGGTGTCTTTGGAGTTACTCTCCCTTAGGGTTTATGGATTTAGAGCTGTATAAAATCCAGATGGCTTATGTAATATAATGTTTGGATTTCTGCTGTGCTTTATATGGCTACAATTAGTTTTACATAGGTATCATTGTATTCCTAAAATTTAGCTTTTACAATACTTCGTAGCAGTTACTATTTTTTTTGTCTTTTTTTTTTTGTCTCAAAATTGAATAATTAAAGCAACTTGATTGGAAAGTTGAAATTCTGTCTTCAGTATGCTGAAGGTTATGAAAAGATATATACTTGACATATAATGGGGAAGATGTCTTTGACAGTCTTACAATAAAATTTCTGAACATCCTCTTTATCAGCTTCACTTTTAAATGTTATTAATCCAGATGATCTGTGAGTAATGCAACCAAAGTTGAGACAACAAAAATCTTCTGTTGTTGGAGATACCTTTGAGTTGGCATTTTATCTTGGCTCAGAAGTGGCAGAAGGATTTTGTTAGAGTGTGTCTAGAGTAGGGTGATGCAGGTGATGGAAGACCTTGAGGTCAAGGTGTGGAAGAAGTGACTGAGGTCACTTGATTTGCTCAGCTTGGAGAAGAGAAGGTGAGGGTGCCCTCGTGGGGACCCTCACTTTATTAAAGGGGAGAGGTGAGGGTCCTTATCACGCCTTCAGGTGCACACAAAAGTGCTCAGAAATGTAAAAAAAAAAAGGTTTTCTCCAAACTGCATTGATTTTTAACTTCCTGCTCTGGCATATTGGAAATGTTACTCATTATTGCTAATGGAAAGGTCCCTCATCAGTGATGGCTGTTGTAATGAGGTTTTACTGCTGGATGGATTTTAGGATTGTTGGAGATGGTGGTTCATCAATAGGCTGAAATATGGAAGAATAACAGGTAATCTAGAGGCAGGAGGAGCAGATACTGGTGTGTACAAGCAGTGGCTCAGTGCACAATGCACGCTGTGGGGCGTTCTCATTGTGGCTTTCCTGCTGATTTGAATTGGTTTTCTCCTCCTTTGTCAAGTGTGTTCAGGTGTTGACAGATGTAGAATGTTTTCCTGCCTGCCCTTTTTCCATGATACAGTCTAGGATTGCACAGTTTTTGATAGGGATCTGTAGTGGTTGATGCCATCCTAACAATTCTCAAGCAAAGGGTTTGTCCTTCAGTGTAAATTCCATGTATTGTGTCTGTCTGGTTACTACCAGGATGCTGAATTTGTGGCAGTTTGAAACAGATACTGACAGTCAGTATCTTTCCATAGGCATAGAATGAAAGAAAATCTGCTGCAGTGGCATGCCAGCATCATACATAGGTTGCATAATATTGTGTAATTTTCTTAATGCTTCAGTAACTCTGGAGATTTACTTCATTAACGGGCATGGACAGAGAAATTGGCAGTTTGTAGGGAATGGAAGGAACAAGAACTGAAGGAATGAAATTAAGCAGTGGCTAGAGGATATTTTTATTCAGTGTTTTATCTTCTTTGCAATATTTGAACTTTTCTTCACTTCTTGTCAATATGTGGTAACATCACTGCTTTTTCCAGGTTTATGTTGTCTCTGCTCATAATCGTTCTCATTAAACCAATGTGTGAAGAAATGTATGAAGAACGGTGCAATCTGTGAGAGGATTGATGTTGACAAGTTTTGCTGTTTTAGAAAAGAAGAAAACATTGACTTGCTTAATTCCCCTTTAGGACTTGTGCTAGACTAGTTCTAGGACTAAGGGCTCGAAGAAATCCCATGTGAAGGCTTTGCAGTCACTTTTCAGTTCTGAGGTGAAACAAGACAGTTACAGGTTGGGTAATGATGACTTTACCAGCAGAGATATTTAAGCTGCAGGTTGCCTAAAGCTTGGTTTTGCCAAGCACATCAGCTAGTTCTTAATTTCAAGCACATGCTTGAATCCATTCTAGCTGAGCAAAATTAATGTTGTCTTCTTCCCTACCTTTTGTTAAAAATCTGCCAGACTCACGAGAAAGGAAAAGCCACTAAAACCCAGTCTAGAACACAATGTGCTCTCCAACACAGAGTGGAGCAAGTAGAGGGTCAGAAACCCAGAAACCAGGCCACACCAGTCTCCAGTCCCTTGGTGACAAATAGCAGCCATGGCTCAAATACAAAAGTGTCCCTTCTGTGCTGCAAACCTCTCCTGGTGGGTCGAGTTCCCTGGTGGACTCTGCAGCCTCCTGTCCAGCCTGCTGACTCTCTGGGGCAGCTCCATAAAAGTGGGTTGGGCTCCCTGTTCCCCTGCTTGTGTCACATTGCCATAGGCAGCCCTGTGTCTGCCTCCCTTTGCTTTTCTCCAGGTCACTTGTGCAAATTAACCTGTCAGGTGAAAGGTCTGGGGGCTTCTTTGGTTGCTTGGAGGGCAGAGGTCTGTTCTGTTGTCCATCCTGGAGCTGCTCCCCTAAACCAAATTGTTTCTGGAGACTATATTTCCTCTTGCATCTCAGTGAAGGAGATAATAATGGCCCTTTATCACCATGGCTTAACAAAACTCAAATACAGGCACAAAATGGAAGATTGGTTTGGGTTTTCTTTTTCTCTTTTCTTGGGTTTTTTTTGTGTGTCTGTGTATTTTTTTTTTAAGAGAGAGAAAGTGCTGAACATAATTCCAGCACATTCCTGTGGGGTGCACACGGGAACCTGAAGGAGCTGGTCTAATCGTCTCCTGTGGCCTCTGCATAGGGATGATGGGTGGTGTAGGAACTTAGGAGGAAAGAAAACTGTACAAAGAAAGAAACTTAGCTTTAGATAGGTGCAACATGAGCCATTTTCCTCCCCTGTGCTGTGGGGTCTCCTGCTGCTGGCTCGTGTGGGCTGATCCCAGTTGGTGCTGCTGGCTCTGCTGACCTTTGGGTTCATGGGTGGCTGGAGCCAATGCCCAGCCCATTGTTTGTGTCTCAAGATCTGCTCTGCTTGCTCTTCCACACCATTATGCTGAGTTATTCATGGGGCTGTGGAGGAGGTTGGCATCCCCTGTGTCTGATCCAGATGTGCTGCAGCTGGAGGGCAGGATTTAGCTCCATGTTTTCTCTCTGCTTGGCTGTGCAAGGGGACACAGATTGGCATGGTACCAAGTGCCAGGACTGAGTTTTGATCTATTGTCTTGATGGGGGGAAGGGAAAAAACCAAACCCCACCACCTTAAATTTTACTCTTGAGTGAATCCTAAGCTTTAAATTAGTACAAATGTGAGTGTTCCTACTCTGTGATTTCAGAATAACTGTAATCATTTCAAGAAAACAAAGCCTGGGGACACTGTGGTGCTGAATGCAGAGTAAACTGGTGTTTGAAATGATGTGTTGTGCATCTGCACATGTCAAAAAAATAGTTTAATGTCCTAATTTGTTTTGGATTTACCCCCCTCTCCTCTTGTTCATCCCTGTTTTATTTTCTTCCTTTTGTGCCTGTTATTGTGTGCATTATTAGAGCTGGCAGGATGAGCACCTCCAGATGCATCCTACAGGAACACAGCCAGTGCTGACTCTATTCCCATGTCAGACTGCATGCCAAGGCAGTGAAGCTTGCTTGTCAAAACCCATACCCTTTCTGCACTGCTTCTAAATACGTCTTCTCACACAATATTTTATCACAGGGTGACTTGTGATAACCTCAAGAATTGTCTCAGGCTTAAGAATGTGTCTTTTAGTTTGTTGAGACATCCCTGGTAAAAGTAGGATTTTGGAATAGTATGGCCTAGGCAACTTTCCTCATTCTTCTGTCAGATGAAATGAGTTGAGGGGTTTAAAATCTGTTGTGTTGAACCTTTCACTGGGTTTCATGTTTGGGGATTTTTTTTTTTGGTAAAGTTTCTCTGAATTTTTATGCACTTTGAAAACAACAACAAAAGAAAGTCGCTTGTTTTACCAAACTTAATGCATTTTGTGTTGGGATTTGTAGCAACAAGATAACAGCTCTACATTTTGGGGAAGAATATGCTCATTTTAATTATTATTTTACAGGTATCAGGCTACAGCATATCAATGATGCTCCTTCTACAGGAAGTTTTCCTAACTGGAGATCTGTACTATCACCAACACGGCCTTCCACAGAAACTAAGACTCCCTCAGTAGCTGATATTTCTCTGGGGCAGACTTTGGAGAATGCAGACTTGCTTCAGATGATCAGAACAACGCTGACTGGAGCACGCACCAGGACTTTGGATCAGATGCATCTGTCACCCTCCCTCTATCAAGGCAGTGGGAACAGTGCACCCCAGGATCCCTCTGAGGTGTCAGCTGAGTCACCTCTGAGGCCATCATCTCAAGATGCAGATGACACAGCTGCTCTAACAGGTTTGCCTCAGCTTGGTATGTTTGCCACACTGCCCACCACACCATCAGTGACACATTTGAGCTCAGCTGTGCCATCCCAGCCAGTGCCATTAGTGCCACCCTCCATTTCCAGAGAAAGCACATCAGGACCAGACATGCTTGCTGCTGTTCCATCACCATCATTCTCCTCATTGGTAATTCAGTCACCTCATGCCATTAACTTTTCTAAACCAGCTGTACTGCCCATCCAAGTGCCTTTGTCTGCAGATCCTGAAGGTTTCTTCAGCACAGATTCAGCTAGCTCACAGGTTAGTGAAAGCAGGAACAGTGCTCTGAGCATGGTGCATTCCAGTGTGGTGAATCACAGAAAGGGTCCCACCTTGTTTATGGGGGCCATGCTTTTCATTGGATCAACAGCACTGCATTTCACAGAGTTAGTGGGAAAAGGGTTTCCTTTGGAAAGGACCTCTTTGTCATCTGTATACTCTGATATTCCTGGGTCAAAAATGCACCAGTCTCCCCTGACAGTAACTTCCAAAAGTTTGTCAGAGTTCCTTAATGAGAGTATGTATAATGTCTCTTCTGCTGGAGCCATTTAGGGCAGCACTGACTGGCAGAATGAGTGGTATCACTCATCTGTCATCATCAGTTTTTCAGGATAAAGCAGAGGTTCCTACATCAGTCTTCCATGCTGTGGGTACTCCACAACTAATACCACTAATGAGTCACCCTCAGTCTTTCACAGCACTGACTAATTGCACTACAGGCTGTAACCCTGCTCCTGTCATGTCACCAGTCTCCAAGAGCCTGGCTGAGGTCTCCAGCTCAGCACAGAGCACGTCCTCCCCTTCACTGCCATTATCACACATCCCAGATGCAAAGCACGCCCGCAGTGCAGTGCTGCCAGTATGAGAATTTAGAAGCAAAACAGATTTTCTCTTTAGAAATGCAGCACACTCCTCTCCAACAAGCCCAAGGTCTCCCTTGCTAACTGAGACAAACGAGGTGTTTACTGGGGCAGCACACACAGCCAGCCCCAGTCCCAGGGCGGCAGCAGCCAACCAGGACAGGCTGCAAATCCCTCCCACTGCTGCCTCTGAATCAGACTTTTGCAGAGGGCTTGGCTGATGGAACTTAGTGGGCAAATAGCATCAGACTCCCAGCTGCTTCTGCCCTGCTCTCCCAAATCCTGGTGGCTTTCCTGTGGCAAGGACAGCTCAACAGCCTTTCACAAGAGGAGTGACAGCAAAGATGTCCGTGAACTTTATTAGCGTTAATGTTCTGCGTTATGGAACTCAGATTTCCAAAGTTTCTCCGGATATCCAAACACTCCTCCTAGGATCAAGGATCCTACACAGTCTTTTGGAGATGGCCATGACAACTCTTGATGTAGCTGCAGTGCCATTAGTGACTTCCACTGGATGCCTTTCAGAACCTGAACCTGCCACCACAAGTGCTTCTGCCACTGCTGTTTTCGTGACTGCACGTTCTCCACCTGGAGGTGCAGAAAGTTCAGATGTAACTGTAAATGAAGACAGAAAGATGAACTACCCACTCTTGTGACCCCACATGCTGAATATTCATCTCCAAGAGCTTCAAATCATTTAACCTCTGGCCAGACTTTGCATTCAGTTGATAAAAAGCCACTTGCCAATGTCATGTCTCCAGCGTGGGGTACGCTGCCATCACTTGTTTCCATGACAACAGTGATGGACAGCCACAGCTCTGGCTCTTCCAGGATTTTGAATGCAGACTCTGAAAGCAATTTAGATCCTGTCAGCCTTCCTGAAGTTGTAACTTCAGCTTCTATGTGGACCAATAAAGCATTTGCTGTCTGCAGCTGGCATTAGCATTCCTTCAGTAAAACCTTCAGTCCAAATGGAAATAAGGGAAGTTGCTCCAAGTACTTTTCCATTGGAAGATGAGTACCATGCACCATACTCAGTAGTGTCAAGTCTGCAAAACAAAATTAATGTAAATCAGCAGCCACTCTTCTCCACCCCTTCAGCAAACTATACATATTCATCCTATAGTTAAAATGTTTTCAAATCTACTCTTTGCTGAAAAGAATAACTTTTCAGGGTTTGATGTAGGTGCATTTGCACTGAAAACATCTCCTGTTCAATACTCATCCATTGCTTCTGCATTGACAGTGCCTCTGCAAAAAAAGCATGGAAACATGGCTGAAAACATTGCTGATTTCTTCTGTGTTGGAGATGTTCTAGAAAGCACCCCTCCATTTACATGTGCCTCCTGTTAACGCTGCAGGTGCTCTCCCCAGCTCTCTAAAATCCCAGACAAGTGATTCTGGAAGGATTACTGACTGAAACATTAGGCACAGCACTGGTGTTGGCTTTTCAGCTCACTCGACTGCTTCAGCCCCAAACAGAAGCAGTGTCAGCCTCAGCACACTGCCAGCCCAGTCCCCCTCCCCTGTAACCAAGCCTTCTGGCTCAACTCTCTTGGATAGTTTAGTCTGAGAAGACACTGATTCTGGAAGTTTTCCAGAATTCGCAGCCAGTTGGAGTCCCCTGGTTATTTGGTTATGGCTGATAAATATCCAGCCATGTTCAGTGAGGAGGAGTGGGACACAAGTGCTACAAGTCATAGTCTAGCTCCCAGTAACATATCTAATAAAGCTACCAAGGGCATCCCATTGCAAACCCCAGTGCTCTGCAGTCAAGTCATCATAACTTCTGTCCATGCATCACCAACACAGATAGAGTCTTCTTTTTTTGCCAACAACCAACTTTACCCATTCTGTTCTTACAGTGTTATCTGGAGTATCTTCTGGTGCAATACCTACAGTAGAAACTTCAGAAGCAAAACCACTAACAAGAAAATCATCTCCAGCTTCACCAGTGCCAGCTTCTTCCTTCTTTTCTCTAGGCACTGAAACCACACCTTTGCCATCTGTGATGGCTTTAAGCACACCGATACCGACACTAACAAAAAATATCACTGCCACTAAACTGACACTGGATCTCAGCTCAGTAGGAGCACAGGCAGATTTTCCTTTTGCAACGAGGAACACGACTGCCTCACCTCTGGACACGCCAGCCCTGCTCATAACCCCAAAGAGCAGCACGGCCACAGCTTCCACATTCGCACCCACAGCCCACGCACCGAGGCAGATAGAAACAACAGTCACTGACACTCACAGGTTCCCGAGCTCAGACATCACCAAAAGGCCAACCCCATACCCACTGACAATGACAGCAGCTTTGACATCTATTACAGCATCAGCGAAAACAACTAGGCTTCCCCCTGCTCCTCCCGGCACCACGGCAGCAGCCGCCTTCGCTAACATGACGGCAGCTCCCTCGCTGGATTGCCGGCTCTCTGCCAACATGATGGTGAAAACAGGTACGTGCAGCCAGCCTCTGGCTCTGCTGCAGGGCTCTCCTGTTCTGTGAAGGGTGTGACAAACACGCCCCAGTGTCAAAGGATGTGGGGCAGCAGTGGTTAATCTGAACTGGCTGGGTATGAGAGGGGTTGTTGGATGGAAACGGCGCTGGCTTTGCTTGTGGCTTGGGTTTTAACAGGAATGTGTCAGATGAAGGGGTGAGATGAGGTGCTGTGAAGGTCAGGGGTCACTGCACGACCTGTGTGGAGGGACAGCTCTGTAAGCCCGGATGGTTTGGTGCCTGCTTTGCAGTAAGGAGTCTGTGTTGCTGAAGAGGACAGTGCAGTAACCTGCCTTGGTCCTCAGCCCTGTTAATGCACAAAAACCTAATTCTGTTCTAATATGAACACCTAATTCTATCATTACAGATCCATTTGAAAATTATGTTTAGCACTAAGAGTTGCACACTTCAAAATGGGACAATTTTGAGCTTTCTATATGAACAGTGCCACTTCTGGCTCCGGCTGTTTTTCATGGACAGCTTCTCCTTAGCTGTAAGGACTCTGAGGTACCTTGCCCAGGCTTCTCATGGACTCCTTGTGGCAGCACAGCACCAGATGTGTGTATCTTGGAGATCTCAGCAAAGAATAGGTGCAGAAAAGAGTCTGTGACCTTGCCTGATACAGGCTACAGTGAATTAAGCAGCTTTTGGAGCTAGTGTGTGTTTGTTAGCTGCTAAATATCACCATCAGTAGTGTGATGAGTACAACAGCTATTTCTAAAGATAGAAGTAGCTTGTGTACAGTATATGCTTGAAAGTACTCAAGCACAGCTGTAAAAGTCTTTCTGCAAATTACAAGAGAAAAAGAAGATAGTGATAGGTTTATTAAAGAAAGCATAGAGATGCTTCTGAAATAGAAAATAATTGTAAGAGTAGAGCAGCAGATTTCTTTTATGTAGCTGTGGCCATGAAGATGTGAAGCCAGCCTGTGCAGCTCTGGCACAGTCCCCTGGGAATGCTGTGCCAGTCTGTCCTCAGGCAGTGAGTGGCCTCAAGCCTCCTTGGAGAGGCAGCATGGCAAAGACTTGCTGTTGCTGCTGAAGAAATTGCACTTGTTAGACCTTGCTCTGGAAACATGGAAACAATGGGCTATTGCCATGGGATGAATAGGGAACTCAGGAGCTGCTGAGCCCCTCAGTTCTTGTCTTTGGAGCTGCTGCTAATCCAAGCTGCTGCTTTGAT
Organism: Rhabdornis inornatus; assembly: GCA_013397075.1. Classification (NCBI taxonomy): domain Eukaryota; kingdom Metazoa; phylum Chordata; class Aves; order Passeriformes; family Rhabdornithidae; genus Rhabdornis; species Rhabdornis inornatus. The sequence continues at coordinate 2,036,787 of VWZS01004859.1, forward strand.
GATCCCTGCACAGCCAGCCCAATGTAAAACAATTAAAGAAAGCAAACAGGAGCATGGTGATGTCTCAAACCACCCTGTGGCTTTTGTTGCTCCACAGTTCTGTTTCTGAACACAAGGAGGATGATGATCAGCAATGCCTTCAGGGAGAGTGTGAGAAAAGGCCTCAACCAAGTGCTGAGACAAGCTTTCAACCAGAACGTCAGCGCTCAGGTAGGCGTGCTTGGCTTTCCATGCTTGATTTCACCAGAACAGCTCTCCCACCAAAGAACTGCAGCTGCCTGCAGCTCCAGTGCTGCCTCTGCATGCAGGAAGCTTCTTGGAGGGCAGCACTGAGATTTTCCTATGGAGAGCAGCCAGAGGTGGCACCCACTGCGGTCTCTAAAAATATAAGGAATACCCCAAGACTTTTAGCAGTTAATTTGATGAAGAAGAAGAGAGAAATGCAAACTTCTTTTTGGTGTTGCTCTGGGAAATGACTACTGACAGCAGTTTCCTCTTCCCCCTGCAGCTCAGGAGTGACTCCTGCTCAGGGGCAGCCAGGTGCTGCTGTGCTCAGCCTGGATCAATGGCAAGAGCATGGCTGGTAAATGGGATGTCACTGCTGTCAGCTCCCTCCCTGCTTTGAAAACCCAGTACCTGACAGGTGCAATTTCACAGGCACAAGAATCCCGAGCAGGGAGAGAGCCCTGTTTTATTGAAAATAAATGAAAGTGATGTGTTCATCACTTTGCAGCTAAATTGCACGAACCTCTGCACTGCTGTGTGTGAGAGCAGGCTCGGGTGGGCTGCTAGTGCCCTTTTCCTTGGGACACAGCTTCCCTCAGGCTGGGATTTGTGTAGGGTCCAAGGCTGTTAGGAGCCACACTCACCAAGCCTCTGGGAAGGAAAAAAGCAATTTTTCTCAAAACAGAGGTCGCCAAGTTGACTTCGGTCGTCACGCTTTATTGCTCCAAGTGTGGAGAATGGTTTGGGAATTGTGTGCTCCTTGGCAGCAGCAATAAAAACTGCCAGGTTTAGTCCCCTACCTTTTTGCGAACTTGAAGGGAGCTACCTTCTTCTAACAGAGGAAACCAGCTAAAACTTAGTGAGGAGGACTAGTTCCAGGGCTAAAACCTTTTGGAAAATACAAAATTTTGAAGTAAAACTGAGCTCATGTTTTGACTTACAGTGTCTCTATTCTTGTGGTTTGGCATTTCCACTTGTATAGGTCCACTCGTAGACTTAACTATCTTGGAAAGCACAGGAGAACAGGAGCTAAGAGATAGCCCAATCAAATATTGGAAACTTGTCTCTCAAAAATCTGTCTGCAAACCTGCAATGACAGAAACATGCATGAAGTCAGTGAACTTCAGGCATGGAGTAGGAGCTGGAAGCTCTCTGTGTTTTTCCATGCATATGTAAAATGTCCCAGTATCTGTGCATGAATGAAGGCCCAGCCTAACCTGAAGGTTTGCAGTTCTGCACTCCTTCAATTTGGAGTCCATGCTGCATGGGCTGAGCCTAAAACTCTCAGAGCAGTTCTGCTAATACCGTGTCTGATATGACACTAACTGATCCCACAGGGTTTATAGGGGATTAAAGGATAAAAACTCTGCAAGGGACACATACTCAGAGTGAGAAACCCCACCAAACAGTGGCTGAACTGCAAGCAAAATAATAAAACCCCATGCCTCCCTGTGTGTTTTAGGTTGAAGTGCTGGAGCAGTCGGGTAACCTCACGGTTGGGTACTTTGTCACACGGGGCAGGATGGTTTTCACACCAGCTGCTGTCACCGAAACGCTGCTGGCCTATGGCATGGCCAACGCCACGGCAGACATGAGGCAGCACGTGCCACATCTGCAGGCCCTGGTGGCCCTGGCCCTGCCCTGGCAGCCCCTGCCTGCCTACCACTTCCAGCTGAAGACAGGTGAGTGAGGGATACCCTGCCTGGCCTGGGATGGATACCCTGTCTGGGCTGGGATACCCTGCCTGAGCTGGGATACCCTGCCTGAGCTGGGATGGATAACCTGCCTGGGCTGGGATACCCTGCCTGGACTGGGATACCCTGCCTGGACTGGGATACCCTGTCTGGGCTGGGATGGATACCTGCCTGAGCTGGGATACCCTGCCTGGCCTGGGATGGATANGGATACCTGCCTGGACTGGGATGGATAACCTGCTTGGGCTGGGATACCCTGTCTGGGATGCCCTGCCTGGGCTGGGATACCCTGCCTGGGATACCCTAGTTGGGCTGGGATACCCTGCCTGGGCTGGGATACCCTGTCTGGGAGACCCTAATTGGGCTGGGATACCCTGTCTGGGCTGGGATAGCCTTCCTGGACTGGGATGGATACCCTGCCTGGACTGGGATACCTGCCTGGGCTGGGTGTGTGGCCATGGATTGGTGCCCAGGGGCTCTCTGGGGCAGTGGCCTGGCAGCAGGGCAGGCTCTGCTTGGGTTCAGCTGCTGCTTTCCTGTGGGCACCCCTGTCCTTCTCAGTGCTCTGCTGCCAGGGCCATGGGCACTGCTGTGAGGGTGATGCCTTAGGGTTTCAGCTTTTATATTTTCCATGGATTTGTAATCCTGCTATTCTTTAGTGCATAACTAAACTCCATGTAGAGTGTGAGCTTCTGTTCTCCCAGTTTGGTCAGACACAACAATTCCTCTCCAGGCCTGGGAATCAAGGACACCTCACTGCCTCAGGCCCCAAAAATGTAAACAAAAGTGAGTTGGGGGAGAACAAACTTGGGGTAAATGACTTCATTACCTGAAGCTGTAATTGAGAGAGAAATCAACTCCAAACATGAAAATGGACCAAACTTATAAAAGCCTAAAAACCCCTGACCATTTGTCCATTTTTTGGGTGTAGACCCTGGGGGGCTTTGTCTGCCCAAAATGTACCTGAAGGCCCTCCAATAAATACAACCACTTTTTATTTCCTTAATTTTGTCTGGCCTCTGTTATTAGGTAATGCCAAAAAGGCATCAAGGAGAGGTGGCAGCAAGCATCAGTACAGAGTAATTGCAGGGCACTATAAGCTAGGAGAGGGCAGAGTGCTCTGAAATCATGTATTAAATGATAGAAAATATTTCTCACATGTGTGCTTACAATGTTTGTATACACATACTTATGGCAGTTAAGTACATTTTTCATAGAGTGAAAATAGAATGTGAATCAGTATTATGATTGATTATATTTTGCAGGACCAAATGACCTGCAAGATTTAAGATTATAACTTGTCTTTTAGAATGACTTTGCTTACTGCCTGGCTCTGAGCGAGTATATGCACAGTGAGCAGGCCCTACTGTCTTATATATCATTGCAGAAACAATCTCCATTTTTTTGTGGAGAGTATCAGTTCTAATAATGCAATTTAATTCTTACATTTTGTCTTAATTAAGGCTAATTTAGTGTAGTTCCTGAAGTGGCATTATTTTCACCTGCTTAATGTGTCAATTGATCATTTTGTTCTTGGTGCTGCAGCTGAGAATACTTTGTACACGTGCTAATGCCTTCCTTTTTCCAGAGCTGCAGTTTGTGGGTCAAACAGACAATATTCAGTCATGCAAATTTGTTCAGACCATGGAACAGCGGCTCCAGAGGGCATTTCAGGATGCTGAAAGAAAGGTCCTAAACACCAGCAACAACTTAACTGTTCAGGTACAGTGTTGGGTGCTTTGCCAGTGCCTGTTGCCAAACCCTCCTGGTTATTCTTTGCCATGTGTATGCTTTTATTCCAACACAGTGTCTTTGCTAGCCACTGTGGAAGGAAGTTTATGTTTTCATCTGCAATAAGATTGCTTAATGCATTGCAGGAAAACTTATAAATGCATGATTTATAGAAGGCTGCTGCTTTTCATGAATTGGAGTTTTACTGTTTGCAGTTCAGTCATATAAATGAAATTCCAAGTATAAAAACACAGTCTTCCAGATTTATGTCTTTACTGAACATGTTATTCTGACACATTAGTTGCTTTCAGTGAGGCTATTCAGGTATAAAGATGAAATAATGGAATAGATTTCTTTCTCTTGGTATGCATTTCAGTTTCATACTCACAGGCACAAATTCACCACAAAGGGCCTGATTTTTACACACCTTTTCAATAGCTGGACCCGTGGCATTGAGGGGAACTTCATAGTGGCTAATTTGCTTGTGGTGGAAGTGGGACATCTCACAAAGCACCTAAGCAATTTTGGAAGGAGCCCTAAAAGAAGGTAGTGGCTGTTTTTGTGGGTATTGCAAATTTAAGAAGAGATAGGATGGAGGTCCTGGAGGCAACATATAAGCTGGGAAGCAAGAGGCTCGAGGGTGTGATCTTCATGATCAATTTTTCTGAAGTTATACCAGTATCATGCAAAAGACTAAGTCAGTGCAACAAAACACTGCATGAGGGCTTTAGATTAATCAAAAACTGGGGAACAGTTCTGGAGCAGACAGAGCCAGTTCAGAACTTTTGCTGCCCTAGGAGAGTAGAGGGCAGGTGAGTAAAAGGCATGAAACATCTTCCATGCAAGGAGAAATGAAACTGGTCATGGCTCTCCAGCCATGAGTGCTGTAGTGAATCAGGAGTGGTCACTTGGAGTTCCCCATAAAAGAACTACTCAAATTTAAATAAAAAAGAAGCATCCTTTCACACACTGTGTGATAAAGATCTCCAGATGTAACTGGAGAAAAAAATATGGAAATAACAAAAAATGTTTGGCCAAAGATACAGAATACAAAGTCATCAACCCTTTTTAAACTCAGCCATGATTTATGGCTCTGACATAGCTGTTGGATAATCTTTCATTGTTGAAAGCCATTTATTCCTCTTGTCCTGTGCTATTTCTCCAACCTTCTGCTCCAGCCATTTGTAAGTGGACATTGGCTAGGCAGACTTTTGGTCTGACCTTGGGCTCTTCTGATGCTTTTTTTAATACCATGTTTTTTTTCTTTTAACTTGGTGATCCAAACCATAAAAATGGGGTATTTAAATAACATTCATGAATGCTAAGGGGCCTACCTACCAGTAGCCAAATAACCCCATCCCCCTTGCCCCTGGGCATAAGTTTTCCAAGAAAATATGTGGGTTCTGTTCCTGGTGTTTCAGAATCTCATCCAGCACTTGCAGAATAGAATTGGTCCTCAAAATGTAATATTGAAATTTGGGCTCAGGAAGAGACTGGCACTGAGCTAGAGTGGGGAGGAGAGCAGGCATTCATATGATGTTAGGAGCAGAAAGACATGATATCTTTTAATTTCATATGGAAAATGTGTGGGTCTAGAAACCAGCAGTAGGAAGGCAGCAAAGACAGCAAGATAAACAGGACAATTTCTCTGCATCAAGCACTGGATAATTTTTCTGATAAGAATCCTCTCCTCATTCCACATTTTCTGTTACAAACAAGGGAAAACATTTTCAGTCCTGACTGCACCATTTCTGCCTGCTGGTGTCCTCCAGGAACCCTGCAAGTGCTAAAGCAGGGATTAAAGTATCACACAGGTTGAGTTGAATGAGATGCAGCTAATCCATTCTTCAGGTTAACATCTCTTCAGTTTCTTTGTACTGCCTTGGTGTTTTTCTTTTTTTTTTTTTTTTAATGAGCTGGACCACAGCAACACATTATTTTTTTGCCTCTGTTTCAGATTTTGAACACCTCCAATATCTCCCAAGCTGTCACTCTGTTTTATGTAGTGAAAAATCAAAGCACAACTCTAAATGGCACCATTTCCAGCAACCTTCTTAATCAGCTGTCAGCTGAGCTGGTGGGTTTCTACCTCACCTACCCACCTCTAACCATTGCTGAATGTAAGTATGTGCTTCCCAGCATCAAGATTAGCCAGCACCAGAATTTGGCTTTGTTGTCAGGCTCAGGGTATTTTTTCTAGCTGCTTTGTGAGATGTATTTTGTTAAAAAAAAAAGGAGGAGATGGAATTAGATGATTTTTTCCCCCTCAGGTTCAGTGTTTATTTTGGCTGCTAGCAACACTGGCAAAAAACTAAGGAAAAATATATATACTCTGTCATTAATTAAGACATTTTCCTGTGCCAGGTTTCAAACAAAATGAAATTGTAGTTTTGTTAAAAGCAAAGCACAAGAGGTCCCAAAGTCTTCATTTCAGGAATGCTTAGCACAGCACTGAGTGAACTTTAGTTCAGCATAGTCCTTTGCTTCAGTGGAATCCTCAGCCCTGGTGTTTGCTCCAGGAGCTGGGCTGGGCTCAGGCTGTGAGTGTGTGTTTGGGTAGTGGGGTGAGCTCCATCTGTTCTTCTCTTTGAAAAAGTTGTTGGTGCATTTGCTGAACTGCATCCTCAGTTTATTCGTGGTCTGAGTACTTTGGCATCAATGATTTTCTTGCACTCCAGTTGCTGTGAAGGCTCTGAGGTACAGAGAGCTGGAGCAAATTGTGTGGGCAGCCCATTTGTGTGGTGTTTATGCTCTCTGTGTGCTGATTTCTTTAAAATGATTAAAGGGACAAGACACCTGATTAGGGGATTTCTGTTTAATCTGCTTGTTAATGTGATGTGTGAAATGAGGCTTGCTGCAGACTGGAGTTCTGTGTTTGCTGGGAGTGAGAAGAGACAGGGACATGCTGGGTGCATCAGTGCAGTAGACTCTTGGAAAGTGAGCACTGAGGAAAACACAAATTATCTTTTTTTTCTTGCCAGTCCACTTTACTTGCAAACAGCCCAACAGCAGAGAAATGACATGGTGCAATTCCTCATCAGTGACTTGCACGGTGAGCTTTCTGTGGGATCAGTGGTTTCTCTCTGCTGTGGGGCAGTCAGGAATCACAGCTAACTCAGGTGACTGTGCAAAACTTTGGGAAAGGAGGTTTGTATGTTGTGTTTGAGGCATTACCTATCAAATTATGATGTTTGGAAACAAATAGGTGGAACTGCCCTAAAAGTCCTTGCATTGTGTTGGTGCACTTTTGAATCAGAGTTTCCGTCACAGGGTAAGTGACACATTGACACATCTCAAGGTGGGCTTGTGTTTTCATGAAGTCTTTCCACAGGTAAGGGGAGGCAGAGAGACAGAGGCTGTTGTTAGAGGGGGTGGTCATGGACCTAGAAGGGATGTCCCCCATTTCTCATCCTTTTTGATGGCTGGTGGATGCCCTGTGTTCAGGATGTGTCTTCATGGGCCACCCAGGAGCACAAGGAGGAAGCTGGAGGAAGTTTTGATGCTGGCTGTGCTCAGTTCAAGTGTTTGGTCTCCAAAATAGGCCTTGAAGGCCTGTTGCATAGGAACAGGGCAGTGGTGCTCCTCACAAAGGCAGTACAGGAATATGCTTGGTAGTCAGGAGCTGTGCAAGCCATTTGTCACACAGCAAGTCTCATGTGGTACTGCAGCTCTCTGCTGGTCCCCACACATGATGAACAGACCTGATAAAGTCTTTAGCTAGTGTTTCTTTAACAACTAATGGCTTATATTTCATTTTGGAGCTCTTGGTTTTATTCCCAGTGCAGCAGCTGTACTGCAAACTCATGAACTTAATGCACGAGCAGTGTTTATGGCTCCAGACTGATAGTGTGTCTGGAAAATGTTTCCTTTGAAGAGTGTTTGATGCTTATTCATGTGGCAGTGTAGTTGTCTCAGTTTATCAAACAAATATTGAGGTTGTTCTCTGAGCATGCTATTTCCCAGTAGGCTCCAGTGGCTCCTCCAGAGCCTTTGCAGTCTGTTGTGGAAATGCACAGCTCAGGGCACACTGTGAAATCCTCCTCAAGAGCAGCTACTGTGCAGAATCAAATCCTTTACAATGTTTACTATTCCAAGCCACTTTGGGCTTTAAAAATCAAGGTGACTCAGTAGCAGCCTATCAATGTGCAGAGCGTGGATGTTTTCTGAATTAAGTTCCCAATATTAATCTATTGAACAAATGCTGAGCTGTGTAATGAATTAGCAGCACATTGAGCTTTACAGCCTAGTGCACGTTGGAGGTGGAGGAGCTAACAAAAGGCATCACAACAGCAAATAGCAGTTTCTCACAGATGCAGGCACATATGGTGGTAATGCCTTAAACTGTGCTCAGTGAGAGAGCACCACACTCCAAGGTGTGCTCACAGTTTTGTTAGTCTCGTTTGCAATCCATGTGGAGTCTGACCCTGGTATATTTTCATACTGTTTTAGGCTAAAACTGTGGTCTGGGCTATATAAGGATTAATCACAGAATCATCATGGAGTGTCATCTGGTTTTCTGCAGGGGAGAAAGCAGCAGAGATGAATACAACACCTATTACTTATCCTTCTTGGTTCTGGGCATTCCTGGGCTTCATCCCAGACTCTGTCCCAGCCAGTATTTTGGAACAGGAGATATATGTTCTACTTTGTATGGCAGTGCTTCTTCTGTTTGCACTTGGTGTTCCTCTTCAGACGGAAGAGAAATTGTAGCCCTGAAAATGATGCTCTAGATCTCCTCTTGGGCCATGATTCAGTTTTATTTATTGCTGTCTGGGTAGCCAGTTTTGGGATGCATAATGTGTAGGATGTTGGAATATTATGATGTAATTTAATCTTCTATTTTTAAAGCTTTGGAGTATCCAAACCTTGATGTCTCGGAATCAACTAGAGACTACTGGGTGATAACAGGTACTTTCTAATGTCCTTCCCTCCTCCAGGCACTCCAGGTAAAAATTTTTAGTGCTCATTTATATGAACACAGTGGTGCAGTAATTTTACACAGAAATAAGTGGCTGCCCACTGAACCTGCCTTCAGCTGGGCAAATGTTCTTACAGTCACTCTGGGGCATAAGTGATTGCTCATCTTGAACAGTGACATCTCCAGTGACCAACACCCACCTCAGAATCTGTAGCACTTTGGTTGAAACAATTCTGAGAGCAGCATTATCTTCTGAGAGTTTTGAGACACAAATAGACTTCTTTTTAAAAAAAAAAACAAACCAAAACAAAACAACCCTGGGACATGGATTTAACTCTGAAATCAAAAGAGGCACATAGACATAACCCAGGAACAAAGGTGAAGCTGTTACATCAAGGAACTTTGTTATGATTTGCTGACTGTCTGGGTGCAGGGATTTTTGCATCTTTTACTTGAAGCTCTTAGGCTTCAAAATTCTTCTTTTATCAAGTCATTTCACAGGTGCCACATTTTCATGCACAGTTATTTTGACTTCAGAAATGATAACTGGGCAAGAGAGAGACCCCTTCCCTCAGACATCTTTGAGTGATACCAAAGCCTCTCTGGTTGGTGTGTCTGTACCTGGAATTGTTTAATGCTCAGGAGAGCAAGACCAAAGGGCTCTGACATGAAATAGACTTGGTACCAGTTCCATCTTTTCATAAATTTGAAATAAAACATAATTTTATGTAGAGTTTATGATCCTCTGAAGGGAGTGGTACAGCTCCTCCCAGTATGGACCCTGTGAACCTGATACTCCATTTCTCACCTCTGTGCACTCACTGGGATGGATTATTATTGATATTACAATGGAAAATCTGTTTTCAAAAAGATCCTGGTGGTCCCAGAAGACTTTTTTGAAATAATACCGAAAAAACCATACATATGTATCAATTGAATCAGCATGTCATATCACTCTTTTTGAACTTCAGAATCCAGTGTCTTTTAAATCTTGCATTCATTTATACTTCACGTGCCTTCATTTATACTTCAGAAATGTTTATTCAGGTTTCAGTGCTCTCAAACAGGATATTTTGTTTGAGGCTGTACAAAATCCAAACTTCAGAGTTCAAATCCTCAGGATAGAAACTGGTTAACAGGAGCATCTGGCAATAAGCATAAACCCAGCAGCTCTCAAATAGTTTTGAACCCAATTTTTACATTGAAGCTCATAGAGTAGATGCTCCCCTGAGCCATTTTGGTAAACTGAAGGCCTAGAAATGGTACTTTGAGATTTTTACTCTCTGAAACATCATTGATATTATCTGAGATGAGCAGTGCAGGGTCTGAAACAGAATGTGTTATACCCCCACAGGGAATTACTGAGAGGGGAAAAACAGTGTCCAGGAATTTTTCTTCCGAGTTAGCCCGCACCTCCCTGTCCCAAACCGCCCCACTCTGCCTGTCCGTGCGTGGAGGGCTGATATGTGTTTTTTCTCTGTCCCCACAGTCATCCAGGGGGTTGACATTGCCCTGCTGGGGCTGAACAACCAGAGCTTTGCCCGGCTGATGGAGCAGCGCCTGGCCCCGCTGTTCATGATGTCCCACCAGCAGGGACGGCGATTCCGACGCGCCACCACCGTGGGCAGCTACACTGTGCAGGTGCTCCACGGACCTGTGCTCAAACGAGTGCCCTGCTCCAGTTCCTCTGAAAGACATGCCTAGCTCCATTTCTGGCCTGGAATTCCCTGTATTCCTCATGGGTGTCAAAGCAGGCAGGGCAGAATGGCTGGCACTGCTGATCGTGCCTTTTTCTGCAGCCAGCCGTGTTGGCATGCCTGTCATCCTCGAGAAATCATCATTAGTTAATCAGTGTTCATAAATATTTTCTCTCTGGTTGCTATGAGGATTGGTACAAAGTACATGCTTTAGCGTATTCAGCATAATGAAGAGTTCCAAGTTTTTTCTCCATGATAAAAGTTTCCTAGGTAACTCAAAGCTAGAACTTCTCTATTTTTTCCCCTTTTTGTTAAAAAAAAAAGTAAGCAAAAGAAGCAGCCTTTATTTATACTGGGTTAGTCATCAAATCATGTGGCCCCAGATCATGTTATAAAGTAGAGACTTCAGACCTGAGCAATTTATTAATCATCTTTCTCTAATTTACAGCATTTTACATTCAGTATTTTGAGCTGATCATATTTTGTTTTCTCACCAATTAAGCCAACTGATGCTACAGGCAATTAAAAGATTTCTTCTTCAATCTTCAAAGATTAGTTATTTTTAAAAAATTAAATTATGTTTTTCAATAATTGTTTGTTGTAAGGTATAAACACAAGTTATTATATTTCCCATTTGCCCACACAGTTCTTTGTATTATTCCACTGAAAGAATTTAAATGAAGGAACACATTTTACTTGCCAAAAGTAAATTTTGTAAAATTTTAGTACATAACATAATGGAGTAGAATCACAAAACTCCTTTTTCTTCTCATCATTAGAAATGTTTCTCCACTCTCAGGAAAGGTAGAGGTACAATGGAAAAATTCTGCCAGTGTTCTGCAGAATAAAATGGAAAAAGCATGATTCCTTTGTTATCAACCTGGGACAAAAAAAATAATGAGTATGGAAGCGAAATGTGAGGCTGTTTTTCAACTGCAATATGCCAGTAAAGTAGAGTTTTCAGTGTTAGAACAGATTATAAGAATTCCCTCTTTACAGAGGACTGTAATGTCCAAAATTTTGATCCTGTCCTCTTTACTGCATGCTTTTCTTAGTGTAGGGTTTCACCTTAGGATTATGTTTAAATATTTTTTAAGAAAAATTTTAGTCAATTCTCTGACTGACTGATTTAAAAGCCAGGGCTCTGAAGGGGAGAAGCTCTGATCCTATGAGAATATTTGCATGGAGCTTATGCTTGTAGGAGGTCTTGAAGGAGTTCCTTGTGGGAACTGGCTCCAAATAGCTCCTGGCAAGTTTTGCAGGTATAACACAAAGACACTTTATTTCTCTTTCTCTCCTTATTTACTTAATTATTTATTTACTTTTAATTTTATTTTATTTCCCTTAAAGATGGTAAAAATTCAACGTATTCCAGGACCCAAGGAGCCAGCTGAACTGACATATTACACTTTATACAACGGGAAGCCTTTGCTGGGGACTGCAGCTGCCAAAATTTTGAGTACAGTTGACTCCCAGAGGATGGCCTTGACACTGGGCTATGTCATCCAAGTTCAAGCTGACCGTAAGAGTCCTTTTAAAAATTCCATGCTTGATCATTGTTTTATTCCATGAACTGAACACCATGGAAAGTCAGAATTAATTCTGATGCTGACAAAACCATGACACCACAGACTAATGGTGACTTATATTCATATAACTTGGCCAAAAAAAGTAAAATGAGGTGGCTATTAAGATGTCCCTTATTTTTGATTTGATCAAAATAGTGCAGATTCTTTCTGTCTCAAAGGGATTATTATTTTTTTTAATAATAATTTCACCAAGAAAACTACATGTTTGTTAAATATATTGTTTAGACACAAATCAGAAAAGTGAAGTTGAAAAGAGCTACTTGTGCATATGGGCAGTTTTCAGATTCAAGATATGATAGTATCATTCAGAATAACGTGGCCAAAGATAATCCATTCTTGAAAAGGAAAAGTGTTTTCCAATTTCTCTTTCAGGACCTTCATCAGTTACTGAGTGATTGTGGACACAGGTTTCTTTCAATTGTTTTTTAGATATTCCTATATACTTGGCCCATAGTCATAAACCTGTGGTGAAGCTTGGAGTGTTTTTTCATGCACTTGACAGCTCAGTGTACAAATCCATGCCTTTTGCTAACTGGATTTCTCTGCTTTGCCAAAGTATTTCTTTAGAAGGAATCAAAATTATATAGTGGACCTCTGCACTGGATCTCCTTAGTGGTGAAACAGCACATAAAATGGGTGTCCCTGGTGCAATTATATCTGCCTGGAGGAGCAGTGAAATTACTGAAATTACTGAAATAATTATGTGAAATGGTGACAGGAAAAGAAGAGACCACTGTAATTAGTAATTTATATATCATACCTAAATATAGGATTGAGTAAGAAGACTGAAATATGATATAATTTCCAGAGAATGCACCATGTACTGTGTCTGATCCTTGACTTGATCATGGTCTGCTACTGACTTTAACTCAGCTGAACCAGAGGATCTCCATTCCATAAATTCCAGCATCTAAATTCCAAGTAATTTTGTTTTCCATGAGAATATTTCTTTACTGTATTTTTGCTAAAGAAGATATAGATATAGCAGTTTCCTAGCTCTTTGTGCAGTGATATGATTTATATTTATGTGGGTATTTAGGCAATTATGGAATCTACTGCTCACCATCTAACTTTGTATTTCCATGATCTGATAAGGCAGCCTTATTCATCTGTAGATTTTCATACCAGCCACATATGCATAGAGCACTGTAAAAAGAGAATATACAGAAATTGAAATTGTGACCTGAGGTACCTGAGATTCTGAAGGTAGAGTATTTGAAATGTAGGAAGTAATTCCATCTTTATACCTTATTATGGAAAAAAAACCAATTTCTTTCCTTTTGGACACAGCTATTTGTAGTCTGTCTTTGTATTGCCGCAGAAAATACTTTGTGTGGATTTCATTTTTGCTCATTATAATTTCTGTGCTAGCAGAATGAAAAGTTCTGTCCCAAAATACTGTAAGAAAAGACACGTACCCTCGGGAGCCCATAGCTGGGTTAGATGAGACAGACAAATAATAACACAAAAAATGGATGTTCTTGGGTTATGAGTCAGAGACCGAGTTACAAGAGAATGAAAGGCTTGTTTCAAATTCCACTGAAGTCTTACTGAGTTGAATGAACCATGGGTTGACGTTAGGTCACATTGGAGTCTGGTAGCTGAATTAAAGATGTAAGTTAGGACTCCTAAATGTCTATCCTATTAGCCATAAGGTCATCATTTCCTCTGCATCCCTTAGAAGGAATAAATATAATTGTTCAACCATTGTTTGCTGCTTCCACAGCAGCAGTCTATAATTAAAGTTTCTGTTATTTCTTAAAATTCAGATTCTGTTTCCTTCCCCACAGCCCTTTCATCCCCAGACTAAATGTCAAAGTCAATAATTAAGAATTCTGTGAGTCTGTTGAAAAGCCAACCCTGGAAGTCTCCAACCTGGCCTTTTTGCAGTCTTGTGCTCAAGCTCTGATCCTAATGGTGCTGTTCCTACATCACCCAACAAACTTCACCTGCTTTGCAAAAACTTGCAAATCTACAAAGAAAACAGGCTCAGGCTCCATTCAGGCTTTCAGCTGGGGAAATGAAAAGTTCTCGATGGCTGCTGCAGAACAAGCTGGTTTGCATTTGAAGTCTCATCCTGAGAGATGCTGAGTGCCTCTGACAGCTCATAAGCTCAATGACATTTGAAAGCACCAGTCCCCCAGGAAATGGGAACGGCTGCTTTGTGCTGGTGTTCTCACAATTGCCTGCCCACGCCAGCAACCAGTGCCACAGCAAAAGAAACAGGGATAGCATGGGGAAGTCCACTAAATATTTCACTATGGCAAAGTTCAGTGTTTTGAGGAGGTTGTCTGGTTGTTTTTCCAGAAAGAAACAAAATGAAATGAGAGAACTGGGAATGTGCCACGGGAGGGTCTCTTATGTGTGAACAAGTTGATGGATCATACTAAGAGAGGTTATTCTGATGAAATGGAATAAAAAATGTTTTTGCATCACTGCATTGCTGAAATGTACCCTTTTCCTGGTGCCACCATTAATGTATCTGCAAGTAGCTCTTTCCAACCTTGTTATTTCCACTCCTTTAGAAATGATGAATTCTTTTTGACCTTAATTATAATAAATTCTTTCTAGTGCACAAGAGAAGCATCTTCTTATTGCCTTATTGATATTGATAATAATTTGAGCTAGCTTCATTGTTTTTTTAAAAAACTCTGCCAGTTTGTTCCTGCTGAGCCAGCCAATATTTGACACCATGTATGGACTCTGTGTGTGTTCTATTAACACACATGCTAATGCTACTTTGCTCTAGGCTGGGTTTGTGTTTGAAAAATACTTAAGGATGCATTACTTGCACCTTTTATTTGTTTGTTTATTGTGTAAATGAACCATTGGAGTGATATCTTATATGGCATCCATCTTGACTTTGGAGTGGATGTCTGCATTTGCATATAACCAGGTAACATAAAACTAAGAGAAGAGAGCCCAGGGATTTGTGAATTCAACAGTGCTGCTGATTTTTCCCTTTTTATCCCCTAGTGAAGTAATAGAGAAGGTATTGTTTTTATACATCCTTGTATAGAAAGCTAGATTACTTACAGTGCTTTTATACTAATTCCTACATGGAGGCCACTGAAGGCTGGGAGCAGCAGGAGCCTTGCCCTGTGAAGCTTACCAATGTTGGTGTGCCTTTTCCTGCAGCTGTGGTGAAGAACCCTCCAAACAACCTGTGGATCATTGCAGCTGTGCTGGCTCCCATCGCTGTGGTCACCGTCATCATCATCATCATCACCGCAGTGCTCTGCAGGAAGAACAAGAACGACTTCAAACCAGACACCATGATGAACCTGCCTCAGAGAGCCAAGGTCAGTGGCCCAGCTGCAGATCCAAAAGTGCATTTGCCTGCTGAGGCTGTGACTCTTGGATAGATGCAGCTGAAGGATGTTTGGAATTGGAAGGGTTGGACCAGCACATCTCCTGTAGGACCTCAAAACCCGTGGCCTGAGCTGCTCCTGCCTGCTGAAGGTGGGAATGTCTGAAGTTTGGCAGCAGTTCAGACCTGGCCCTAACCAAGGTTCTCCTCCCAAACTGCTAATCCAGAATAGACATTCTTTGAATTTTTCTTTTCTCCTACTGCTGTTTTTCTTTTAGGTATTCTGGACTTTCTAATTAATTTATGTATATTGATGTTGGATTAAAACAATTATGTTTTTCTTAAAGTTACTAATCCATGTTAATTACAATAATTTTTTTCCCAAATCAAATGCACTTCTAGTTTGATCCTCTGACAGAAACATGTCCCAGAATTCTGTTCCATCTCCATAGTGAAAAAGTCTGCCCTCTCAGTGCTGCTATTCAATGGCTCTTGATCAGGTCCACCCAAAGATAGGAGTTTTTAGCCTATGGGGCCTGTGTGTGAGTCAGACTTTTCCTTTGCCCTTTTAGCTGTTTTTGTTCTTCTCCACTGGCATGGGATTGAGATGATGAATTTTTTCTTTGGTTTCTTAATGCTACAGACAGAAGGATTATTGAGATTTCAGCTCTGTTGCTTCTGCTGAAAAATGTGTATTGGAAGAAGAGTTGAAGGGAGGCATGATGCATTTGACAGCTCTTTTCTCCTTATCTTAGGTTCGTTGCAGATGGGTGCAGCTGGTGCCAGTTGGAAACCAGATATTTGTATAAAAAATGATCCAGAAAAGACATTTCCATTCTGGTTCCAGTGTGCTTGTCTATTTATCCACTATTATCCATCCAGTGTTAAGACTAGACCTGCAAAAGTGAAACACAATATCACAAACACAGACAAGAATTAATATCACTGCAGTGCTGCTTGATGCCTCATTGATGCCCCTAAAATGCAAATTATGCTTTATTAGGGGCTGTTGCAAATGCTATGCACTATTTGATTCTTTTTATGTACAATCTTGGTCTGAACTAAAGAAAAAAAAAAAGACAAAACTTGTACATTGTTATGAACTGCCCATCATTATGAGATGCTTTCTAGCTGAAGAAAGTTGCTATTAAAAAAAGAACAACCAACCTACTGCTGGCTGAGGCCAAAGCACAGGAAAATCTTGAAAGTATTTTCGTATTTTTATTCATTGTTTTAATTCCAAAAAAGAAAGACAAAATTGGGTTTTTAACATTTCTGAGAAACCAGATTTAATCAGGCTGTAAGATACACACTTAGGTTAAAACCTGTTCAGTCAGGTCACATTTGCATCAGCCATCAGTGCATCAGATGGGAGCTGGATCTGCAATTGCTGGAACAAAACAATTGGTGCTGAGCTCCCAGCACCCACAGCAGAGTCCTTTCAGGAGTTTTTCCTGCAGGCTTGTTCTCGTTACAGCTGGAGTGCAGAAGGTCCCTTCCAGAGTGCATTTCCCCTTTCCGGTTTATTTTGAGACTCCATAAAATTTAATTTAATTCATTATCTGAAAAGTGATGCATTTCCAAATGAGAGCTGAATTGCTTTCCATTTGGTTTCACAATGATGGCTCCATCAGAAAGGTTCTGCCAGGTCTAGTTTAGAGTTTAGGCTGGTATATGGTCTGAGGAAGATAAATCCTGCAGGAGACTGGGAATGGACTGGTTTGGTCATTCCTGATTTCAGCATCTTTAATTAAAATAAGGCTAAGAAACATGTTTTGAGAAGATAATGAAAGAAGGTCATTTTGAAAGGAAGACTTTTATTTTTAATTCCAGTGTTAGGGATAGTGGTAATTGCTTGAACTGTAATTGCCATATTTCATGCAGTTTGGGAGTACAAACGAGCACATATCCATGTCACATTTAAAATGAGTCTGTTGTGTTTCATGGCTGGGGAAAGTGCCTGAGACTGCTGATTAATGCTGACTCTGCTGGGAGGGGAGTCACACTGGAATGATTTGTAGTTTTAGCAGCCGTTTCAGTATTTTGCTTCTGTGCATCCGAGATGTGCTGCACAATCACCGGAGCAGCATGCCTTTGGAACATCCAGCAGCAGGGAGGAGAGGAGGATCCGAGGGGATCCCTGCCTGCTGGGCTCTCCGGTGTGTTTTTTCTCTGTGTTTGGGCTGCAGAAGCCCTGCTCCACGGGGGCTGGCGCTGCATTCCTGCGGGAGGGAGCTGCGGGTCCTGCCGAAGCAGAGCGGCCGCATCCCTCATCCTGCATCCCTCACCCCGCATCCCTCACCCCGCATCCTGCATCCCGAATCCCGCATCCTGCATCCCTCACCCCGCACCCCGAATCCCGCACCTCGCATCCTGCATCCCTCATCCCGCATTGTGCACTCCGCATCCCGCATCCTACATCCCTCACCCCGCGCCCCGCATCTTGCATCCCGCATCCCGCATCCCGCATTGTGCACTCCGCACCCCGAATCCCGCATCCCTCACCCCTCATCCTGCATCCCGCATCCTGCATCCTGGATCCCGCATCCCTCACTCCGCATCCCGAATCCCGCACCCCGAATCCCGCATCCCGCACCCCGCATCCTGCGGTGGGACAGCGGGCACAGTGCCGGGCTAATGACACAGCCAGCATCAACTATCCATCAACTATCCATCAACTATCCATCAAATATCCATCAACTATCCATCAACTATCCATCAAATATCCGTGTGTGGCAGCGGGAGGCGCTGAGGGGATGGAGCAGAGCAGCGGGGCCGCTGCCNGCAGAGCGGCCGCATCCCTCATCCTGCATCCCTCACCCCGCATCCCTCACCCCGCATCCTGCATCCCGAATCCCGCATCCTGCATCCCTCACCCCGCACCCCGAATCCCGCACCTCGCATCCTGCATCCCTCATCCCGCATTGTGCACTCCGCATCCCGCATCCTGCATCCCTCACCCCGCGCCCCGCATCTTGCATCCCGCATCCCGCATTGTGCACTCCGCACCCCGAATCCCGCATCCCTCACCCCTCATCCTGCATCCCGCATCCTGCATCCTGGATCCCGCATCCCTCACTCCGCATCCCGAATCCCGCACCCCGAATCCCGCATCCCGCACCCCGCATCCTGCGGTGGGACAGCGGGCACAGTGCCGGGCTAATGACACAGCCAGCATCAACTATCCATCAACTATCCATCAACTATCCATCAAATATCCATCAACTATCCATCAACTATCCATCAACTATCCATCAACTATCCATCAAATATCCGTGTGTGGCAGCGGGAGGCGCTGAGGGGATGGAGCAGAGCAGCGGGGTCGCTGCCCGAGCCTGGTAATTAAGGCGTGACTTTTGTGTCGTGGCAGGCTGAAGGGTAAATAAATGAAGTTTGCAGGATGACCTCTCGTATGCAGCGTAGTTTATAGGATCTCTGCTGGGAATTGTGTTGCTGTTCTGAATTGCCTCAGCACTCAGGGACATCTGGATGCAGTCGCAGGGAAAAGGAAAATTGAAAAATACCTTTTTTTTTTTTTCAATTTTCTCTCTAGCTGTAAAATGAAAGAAGTATAAATTCAAATGGGTGAAATTCTGATGGAATTTTATTTTAATGTTATTTCAATGCTGTTTTTATTTTAAGCAACTGTTTTTGCTTTGAGGTTTTTGGATGGATGTTAACTTTTGCCTCCCTTGCTTTCTAATTCACAGCTTTTTAAAAGTCTAGAATCTCATTTGTCCCCTCAACTTTTTTTTTTTTTAGACCATGAAAGAGTAAGTTTGCAGGTAAAGAGAGATAAGATCTGTAGTCTAAGATCCACAAGCAAAAGCAAGTGCTGCATGCCATGGGAAAACAAGCCTTATCAGTTTGATAAAGGGCACAGAGAAAAAGTCAGTGAAGCTGTACCTGGGTATACAAATAGAGGAGAGGAGCTGATTTTCTCTTTCTTTCTTTCTTTCTTTCTTTCTTTCTTTCTTTCTTTCTTTCTTTCTTTCTTTCTTTCTTTCTTTCTTTCTTTCTTTCTTTCTTTCTTTCTTTCTTTCTTTCTTTCTTTCTTTCTTTCTTTCTTTCTTTCTTTCTNTTTTTAACATAATTACATTATTAGTGTCTTTTTCATGATCATTACAAGGGAAAAGAGTCCCAGAAACAACTCTCTGTCCTCAGTCTGCCCTTCACCAGGCAGAGTGTCTCTATCCATGTGTTATTTCCAAAGCCATATTAGAATCTCAGTCTTTGTCAGTATTTTGGATCTATTGGACATTACGTTTGCAGTGTTTCAGCAGTGCCTGCTCATGATTTAGCCTCGCCAGTTCCCTCCAGGGGTGGCAGAGCCATCTGCTCCTGTGGGCTTTTACAGAGCAGGGATCCAAGAGCAAATTTTATTTAATGCAATGAGTCTGCTGATGAGGATGACTTTCTCAGCTCTCCTTTTATTGCAGTTTGTTGCTGGACATGGTGGTAAGTAGAACTCTGATTAAAATAATCCTTCATTTTCTTCCTGTGGCAGATCTGAGCTGGGACACTGCAGAATTCTTCTGTAATTCTCATGTCCTGCTGTTTCTGGTTTGGTTTGTTTTTTGTTTGGAGAGGTTTTTTTGTTTTTTTTTTTTAAATAAGATGTAATGTTGAAACTTACTTTACTTTTTCAAAGGCATGGAGGGAGAAATAACTGATTTATTCACCTCTTCTCTCTTGTTACCTTTTTTCAGAATATCTAGGGGTGTCTTAACTGACACTTAATACTTATTATAATGAGGTTGAAAAACCTTATTTTAGTTACCAATATCATGATGTAGGATGTTGTGCAGCATTTGTTCCTAGCTTTGTTTGCTGCCTCTGTAGCTCATTTGGTGGCTGTTTTGTGGCACCCTGCTTGCCATGGAGGGGTGATGGTGAATTGGCATTTCTCTGATATGTTGCAAGTTCCATGGGGGTGATTTGTGGAGTTGTCTGCTCTCCCTTATCAGCATTAGCCTGCTCCTTAATGTGCTGAAGCTTCTTATCAGAGGAATGCTGAAGTATGGAAGCACATTAGGAACCATTAGCCTCAGTCTGAACAGGAATTGGGGAATGCCATGCGGGTCCACATAAAGAAAAAGCATTTTTTATGTTTTGAAAAGTGAAAAACAGCCCCATTCTTTTCAGACTAAGATCACCTGTGAAACGTGTCTGAATTTAGAGCTGCAGCCCAGATTTAGTACGGGGCACAACAAGAGAAAATGCTTTTCAGAGCTTGTCCTTTTTCTGTGCCAACAGCATTTTTTTTTCTCCTCCTGATTTTCTTTTGGAAATAAAATACTCAGTGATGACATGACAGGAACCTGGAGTGACTAATCAGTCATGAACTAATTCCAAAGTATTTCCCAAAGTATGAGTGAGGTTTAAAATCACCACTTTCTCAACTTTGAAGTATTTTGTGTCCTTTCTTAGCATTTTGTCAATAGTCTTTTTACTTCAGGAAGAGTGACCTTCCTGTTTTTGGTAAGTTAGTTTTATTTAGTGTAGCAAGAACACGTTTTCAGTTTCTGTTTCATCCAACAGATCATGCAAGTTAGCTTCTTTTCTTTTCTTTTCTTTTCCTTCCAATTGAAAATGCAGTTTGGAAAGTCAAGTTTTATCTAAATGTTTAATTTTTCCATTGAGAGAATCCACCTTTCCTTGGCTGCTTTGCCCAGAAGGCATGTGTTAGTTCTGCTGGGCAAGAACTGCCTTGCTGCAAGGCTCTGGTGAAATTCCACTTCCCAAGAGAAACAAGTGAAGTCAGGAATATCCTTCCCAGTAGGCAACTGGCAAACCAGGGGAAATATGATTTTACTGATCTGAAAAAGATTCTTTTCTGGAAAATGTTGCCCATGAAACTTTCTGATGTGTGCCATTTTTACTTTGGCTTGACTGGGAATAAATTACTCCCACCCTCTTTGGAAACACAAGGGTTTTGTCAGAGAAAGTTTTCTGTATGGTTTTATATTTTTTTTTACCCCTAATTTTTTCTTCCACATCCTTGTTCTGTCATTGTCTGTCAAAGTAAATTCTGGGGGTGTTACAGCAGGGTAAGAAGGATTAGCCAAGATCAATTTTATACTAACTAATCATGTTTAAAATGTGTGGAATGGAGGTCTCATCAGAAAATTGGTTTCCTGTTGGGCATTCACATGGCAATCTATGTATTTTTACCTGTCACTTACATAATTTAAAAAGTTAAGGAGCAGTGAAAAGTTTTACATTGAATTTGAGAATTCTTATTAAGTCTAACACACGCTGGAAATTTCTGTTGTTTCTCCTGTTTTTTTGCAGCCAGTACAAGGCTTTGACTACGCCAAGCAACACTTGGGTCAGCAGGGAGCAGAGGATGAGGTTTTACCTGTGACTCAGGAGACTGTCATCCTTCCACTTCCAGTCAGAGATGCTCCTGCCTCCCAGGAGAGAGAAACCACCCAGGATGGGAGCACCATCAAAACTGCCAAATCCAACGAAACCAGGAAAAGGTATGGGCTGGATCTGGAGCCTTTCCAGAGGGGTTTAATGGGATCTGTGCTGCTGGTTGCTGTAAGGTTTGGCACCCAAGCTCTGTGTATGGCAGATGGCTCCTCTCCATGATGTATCCTTGGCACAACACTGGTCTGTGCTGGATTTCTCTCAAAATAGGAGAGAAAACCAAGTGAATTTTTACAGAGGAGGTGAAGTGGCTTTTATGTCCATGTTGGTGTTGCACAAGAGATGAGCCCAAATGAAATATGAGACCTGTAGCATGAACACTGGTAATTCCTCAAGGAACCAAAAAGCAGGTCCTCAGCCACTGTAAATTGCTGTCACTCCACTGGCAGTCTCTGTCACTTCAGAACTGGACCCAATGCCTTCACTAGCAGAAGGGGAAGCCTTAAACAACCAATAAATTATGGAAGACCTCTAGATCTAAAGCATCTATGGCAGGACAAAACTTTTGAAGTGTAAGAATAGACTAGATAATGTCAGTGTCTAGGGTAAAGTGTCCCAAGTTTGCACTCCCTTCATATGAAGTCTCTAGGCTTGTAGGATCATGGATTCAAGATCCCCAGGAAGCTATATGGCTCCTCTTCTCTGCTGCAGGGTCCAACACCCCCCTAACTCAACTTTATCTACCTTATTTTAAAATCTTCTACCGGTGGGATGATCACAACCTCCTCCAGCAATCTGTTCTCTCCTGCCTTTCCTGTTAGGAAGTTTTACCTCATGTCTGCCCTCAGCCATCAACAGAATAGCTGAAATTTCTTGTCCTGGTCCTTGCAGGCAAGGAAAGCAGATTATCCCTTTATCCCAGCTGTTTTGCATGCTTTGAGGCCAGTTTTTCCTTGACCCACTCTCCTTGGTATTAAATGAGAATGGAGCTGAGGATGGATACTGAAGGGAAGAGAGGAAAATAACCTGTTAGGTAAACAGCCTGAATAGAGGTAACTGTTGTGGTGTGGCTCACAGGCATTACACAGCCTGGCCTCCTGAAGGGATTTGATAACATACAAGAAAAGCAGCTGACTAATGCAGAGAAATGCTAGAGAAATCCAAGCCTTCCTAGCTGGATTTCCCTCTTGTCCAACATTTCCCCCCTTGGAATAACGGGAAAGCTTGGAATACTCAGCACAGTGCTGCTGCACACTGTGACAGGGACATGCTGGAAGGGGAAGGTGTGGGGCTGGAGACCCACACTGCTGCTCTCCTGGGAGGGTACACATCCCCAGTGGTCATCAGCTGAGGTTTTCCCTGCAGAAAAACAGACAGAAGGGTCCTGAGCTGGTGCCTGGTTTGTCATACTCCTTTGGCTATGTAGTAAATCACCTGGAATGTGGCAAGAGCTGTCTGCAGGGAGTACCAGTAGAGAAGAGCCAGCTGCAATTGGATATAAACTCCTATTCTGCCATTTAATGCCAGGGAGGTGCTGTCCATGCTACAAATCATTGAAATGTGAGGGGTTGGTCCTACAGTCCACATGGACCAAACAGCACCTGTCCCTTTTAAAGTCTTCCATCCTTTGGAGAAATGACAAATGGAAGATGACCGTGACACCCACAGGCATTGCTGGTGCTGGGCAGACCAAGTCTTTGCAGGAATTGTTCTTTAAAATGTTTTGAAGCCTCTCCAAAGCCATGTGTAAATACACATAAAAAATGTAAACCAGCCCTGTTAATTAATCCTCTAACCAAAGTGATTAAGCACTTCACTTAGTCCTTTGAGTGAGCACAAAAATCCTCCACTTAATTTGCACCATTTTAAACAAATGCTGATAAACAAACTTGATCCAGGAAAGTTCTCATTATAAAATGTGCTGAACCTTGGTGCCCTTCTAAGCAAATAACTGTTAGTTTTCCCTCCTCAGGGTGATTACTTGAGTAAGTGAGAACATGTAAAATTTCAGTATTTTTCATTCCCAGGAGCTGTGTCTGGAAATGGAATTTAATGGTTGCTGAAGATGAAGAAATATTTCTTGAACTTTACGTGTTTGCCCTTTCATTCAGGGTACTTTACAGCCTGGAAAGGTCAATTCAAACCAGACAGCCGTGAAGTGGCTGGTAACTGATCAGAGTATCTTCTCTGCTATCACCACTGAAAGAAACTTCTCAGTTAATAATATGAGGGCCACTTAAAAAGGATGAATATTTGGATTAGTTTCACCAGAGAAATAGTTGTGCAAGCTATCCATGCTCACTTCTTTTCTGTGTTCCCAAGTTGAGCAGATTTTCTTCAGGTGTTGGTCTGTCCCTGGATGAATTTTTTTGCTGGGCTAGGAAATTAGCAGTGACAGACAGGTTTATAAGGAGGAATCCTGCTTCTTGAAAATTCTTATTTTCAGTAGATTTTCCCAAGGAAACCCACAGGCTGGACTGAGCTGGGTTGCATGCTGAGTTCTCCTAGACCCCTGTAGCTGGAAAGAGCCTGTCTCAAATTATACATATTTCCACCTAGTCTATCTTCAAAAGGGAATCCCTAAGAATTGTTTTTCTCCAATTTGTCCCTTGCTGTTCTGACCACAGTAAATGCTTTCTACTTAGACCAGGCAGGGTGGCCAGACCTGGAGGTAAATGAACGTTTCAAGCTGATGGTACAGTATTGGCAATGATTTACAGGATGGTTTTGGCAGTTGTTTTGTTTTAATACAATTTTCTGGTTATGAAACCATTGTGACAGCAATAGAATTTGATTATTTTTCTCTGTAAATGAAAGCCTCTGTGGCTAGGCCCACGTTTTCCCTCTAATGTAACCTCTTTACATCACCCTGTCACTGCCCATGACAGCTCAGTGGTAGATTGCAGATAGGTTTGTGAATAACTACACAGGTCCTGTGGAGAGGTTTCATTCCCTTTGTAGCAAGTTTCACATGTAAAAAAATGTGACTGTGCCTGGATGTGGACTAGCACCAAATGTACTGTTTTTTACTGTGGCTTAGGATTTGAGTAACTTGTCCACCCCAAAAAGCAGGGAAGCTGTGGTGGGAGCTTGCTGCTCATTTCTGTCCCTCTGCTCTTTGCTGTGACCAAATGCACAGCGGTTCTGCCCTGCCCTCCCTCCTCACCCTGGGCAGGGACCAGCTTCAGGACAAGGATTGCAATGGCTGATCAAAACAAGCATTTCCTTTGGGGTTTCAGCCAATGAGGGTGCTGGTTAAACCATGGTATGTGCCAAAAGGAGAAAAGGAGAATTTTCTCATCACGTTGTGTGTGCATATGTGCAAAGTGAGCGAGTGTATTTTGCGTTGTGGATGACAACAGCTGACTGCAAATGCAGGCTAAATAATAAAGGAATCAGTTTAGCCATACATCCTGAAACAAAGGTCTGTTATTTTGTCTGGGTTAATGACATTGAATTGACAATGGGGCTTTTTGTCCTCGGTGGTGGCACTTTTATCATTGTGGGGCTTATGCCCGAGGAGCAGCTGCATCCCAAGCCACCAAGGTGCCCATGAGCCCTGAACTGATTGAGAAAGTCGTGCTCACCTCCCATCACTCTGCTCCTACCTTTGCTGTGTTGCTGTGTGCTGTTTCTGTTCCGTCTCCTTCTGGTACTGAATCAGACCTGCAAACGCAGTGGTGCAGACTGTGTGAGTGAAAGAACCTTGAGAGGAGGTTTGGGAGGAGGAACTCACTTTGTCCTGCCTTGTTGCTATGGTTACTTGCAGCCGGTCCCCGAGCCAGAGCGGCTCCATCCTCAGCAATGGGTCGGGGAAGCCCAGCTCCGGCCGCAGCTCCCTGCACAAAGTGATGGCCCCGCAGAAAGCGGCGAAAGAAGAAGGGAGGAAGAGGAATGGTGAGAAGTGTTCACTGTGTCACTGCCATGCCACCCCCACACGGGCACCAGGGACCTTGGCACCAGCTTCTGGTACCCTCAGCAGCCCCTGGGCACTTTGTGTGTGGCTCATTTGTTGGGTTTTCTCCTTCCCCTTTACTGCTTCTCCAGACCCCATGAAACATCATGGTGTTTGCTCTGGCTGTGGGCCTTTGCAAGTTTCCTTGCTTATTTGTTTTCCCCCCCTTTTTCTTGGAATACCAGTAAACTAATGAAAATGTGTTGCTTCTTGCAGCTTTTTTTGTTGTGTAGATCCCTAAGATATTAATTCCCTCTTCTGCTGCTGCTAAGCTGGCCCAGGTCTGATGAAGACAAATTAATTAGATAAAAATTAATTTGAGAGAGTGTGAAACATCCAGTGCTTTGTCTTTCCTCACATCCTTGGCACACCTGTTTGTCATTAACACCTGCTGTCAGCTTTTCCTGATGCACCTGAGATGTCACACTGGATGTTTCTTACAAGACCTGAGTTGATGGTGGTGACCTTGTGACTCGAGATGGATCAGGAACATCTGATGAGAGAAGTACCCAATCCCCTTTTTCTCTTGCTTTTCTTCTCTCTGCTTATTTTTCCTTATAAAGTTATAGCTTTGTTCCCATAGCTATGTTTTCCTTATGGATAGAAAACTGGCTAACAGGTTCTAAGTTTCGAGGGGGTTAATTATTTTTTCACTGTATGAAATGTAGCTCATTTTACAGAACAACAACATTTGTGTTTTCCACGGTTAAAAGTGTAATTGATGATATCTTCCTTCTTACACACCCAGGAAAGCCAATATTCAAACCAGTGCCAAGTGCTGTTTACATAGGTGGACAAAATAATTTAGTGAAGGTATTTTTTGTTTTGTTTGTTTTTACATCTTCAAAGAAAATTGGTAAGAACTCAGTTTTGTTTGTTTTTTAAAAGAATTGACTAGTACTTTTCCTCTGGTCTGTAGTGCATTTCTAGAAAATACACATGCTACCTCAATAAATCTCTGAATGTAATAGAAGGAAATAGGCACCCTTTATTTTAAATCTTAATTTCATTGGAATCTGGGAAGAGCCTGTGTATGAGACACCTCATCTGCAGAGCCCTCCTGGCAGAGACTTCAGCTGGAGGAACTCTCTTCACTTGACTGCCATGACACTAAAAAGGGTCACCTGGCCATCTGGCAGAGATAGGAAAGGGAATAAATGCCTTGTTCCCTGGTAAAGAAAGGGAAAGTTTTTAGTTGTAGAGGTATCTTTATTGTATATGTAGGAGAGTTTCCTCAAACAACCCTTTCAGAACAGCTTCTGAGAAGGAGGACATGGACATGGCAGATGAAATGACCTCCCCTCGTCAGAATTAATGGAGTTCAGCTTGTAGTTGTGTAATCCAGATGCTTATTGAAATTGAAATTAAAAACCAAAACCTCAAGGCACCCATTACTTCTCATCACAGAGCCTGCACTTCGCTCCCCCGTGCTGTATTTACAAACACCGCTGTCACCTCTGAAAGTCTGTGCTTTCTGCAGGGTTTTTTACTTTACCAGAGTGTTTAGCACCCACAGAAGGTGTTGTTTTTCCTTCCAGTCTCAGCAGGAAGCTGCTTTGCTCCCAGTTGTTTGCCTGAGCCTGCTCCAGCTCCCCAGCCTGGCTGGTGGCTCCCGCACACGCGTGTCGGCAAAAGCAGCAGCAGATTTTCTCCTCTGAGAAGCAGCATCCTCAGACTGGAATGAATCCCTTGATGGTCACATGTTGGATTTGGGGACTCCAAGTCAGAATGGCTCATTAGTTGCCATAGCTACAGACCAATTTTAGATTCTATTTCTTGCTGACATTTAGTTACAGGGAGGAATGACATCACTGGATGTTACCTCAGTACGTAAATTCTGTGTGGCTTGTATCAAAATTGGCTCCACATGGAGTGTGTCAGGGCTGTGAGTGAACAATGTGAAACCAGCACAGACTGACAGGCTTGGCTTCAGGACCTGATGCTTTGGAGGATCAGGAGAACTCTTCAGCTGAGCATTATTTTGACAGAAAACACAACATATCTGCTTGAATCAAACAGTGATAAGATTTTGTAAGATAATGGCATGTTTTTCCTTGAAGAACACTTACTATTATATTAATAGAAAGTTTTCTTTCTAAAAGTTGATGAGTTCTATATTCATTTACTTTAGAAAAAAGAAAATTAATTTACTTTTCATTTACTCAAAACCCCCCCGTTTTTCTTAAAAAGTGCCCAGTTATGTATGTTAGAGGACTATAAAATGGATGAATCAGCCAACAGAGGTACTGGCAGCTTCTGAGATGGGTTTGTAAGAGAATGTGGAAGAGAAGAACAGGATATTAACAGTTCTGCCCATCATTTATCAGGCCAAACATCATTCAGGGAGAAGCAAATCGCTGAACCCACCCAGACCTAGAGAACTAAACCAGCCCACACTGCAACCTTTCCTTTCACCAGCTCCTCACTAAATGAAGTCTATGAAATTGATGCAGGTTGTTTTTCAACCATTAAGTGCTTGATCTTGCATCCTTCCCATTGACATCTTTGGAAGAGTGTGAGTCCTTGTTTCTTTTTTTAGAGAAAACCAAAAGTTTTGATTTACTATCAATTTTTAATGAAGCATATGATTCGCCAACTTTTGGGCTAAGAACTTGCGTAATTGAGCTCAGGTTTATACTTAAACCTCATCACCACAGGTGGAGATGTCCAAGCAGCATTTCCAGAGTCAAACTTTTTTGTGTAAGAAACCTTCCCCAGATGGACCAATCTGTCCAAATATCATTTGGACATTGTCTTTGAAAACAGATGTAACTCTTCAGAAGTCATTCAGTCAAGGGCCTCGCTCCTTTTTAAAATACCAGTCTCTAAGGCTATAATTTACTTTGTCCAGGCAAGAGTTGTCTACAGGAGCAAAGTGGCAGGGGAAAAAACTTGTCTGTATTATCGGTTTAGCTAAAATCAAAGGATTTTTTTGGATGTAAGTCAGCCAAGCTTTGATACATTGCCTCCTTTATTCTACAGAAGCGTGGGCCACTAGTTTTCACTCTGTCTGATGTGGCAGCTCAGCATCAGAGCTGTTTTTCTGAATTTCTAAGCAGTTGTCTATGGTGACTCAAAATAAAGTGAAATATGGGAACAGCAACATTGTCTAGTGGCAGTGATGTAGCAGCTTGGACACAGAGTTAGCTGGGGGAGCTGGTGGATTCCAGCAAACATCCAGCACCCTTCCTGTGCCTTTTTGGTGCTGGGGGAAGCACAGGTCAGAATGGAAAGGGCTGCTTCCAGAGGGTCATGGCCAGCTGGGACAAATCTCTGGAGGTAAAATCCAGTCAGAAAGGAGCCCTGACAAGTGCATTGGAGCACCTGTGTGGATTTGGGAGTGAAATGATTCCCCTTCATGATGGCTGTGTCTTTGAAAGGCTAAGAAATTGGGGTGCTGGGAAGAATTTGGGGTGTAGAGAAAGGAGCCTAATCTTTTCATCATCCATTCCCCTCATCCTGAAGCATTATTTTCATTTGCCTCCAAAAGGGTGTTAATTAAGGATTTTGTCTGACTCTTCACCTCCTCACAGCAAACTCCTAGGCTTTTTGGAGTAATTTACTACATTTAACCACAGGGGGTAAAAATCCCCAAGAATAAACAAAATCCACCTGTTTAGCTGAAATCCTGCGTGTTGGCACCAGTTGCTATTGAACCTCCCAGAAGTTTTACACATTGATTCCCTTTTCTCCCAAGATTTCAGCCTGTGTGACACAGACTAATTCTTCCCCTTACTGTTTCCATTTCTTCCATTGCCGTTTTTTTTGTTATTTGCTTTAAATAGCGAGAGCACTGTGACCCTGCTAGCATCCTGCTGATGACTGTGAACCTTTTTTTCTTCAGACTTACTCAATATAATTTGTTTTTTTTGGACCCTTTTTGGTTGCTGTTCTCATGGCAAGAAAATACTGCGTGCTGTGTTGCTAAGGTGCCTGTTGCAGCAGATCTCTGAGGGATCTGGGATCTGCAAGTGGTCACACAATTAAATATTTCTTCATTCACATTTGCCTTCCCCTCTGGATGGCTTTTGCTCTGCCACTAATGGAGTCTGACAGGAGTTTTCATCCAAGCAGTAGTGTAAAGAGCATGGAGATGTTCATGCCCTCAGACCCAGTGGCTGAGATTTTTCACTAGTATGTCAGCACTGAGGAAGGCAAATGTACAGTTTTATTGTGCAAACAAAACTATTTCTGCAAAGGTTTTTAAAACTCCTGGGCCACCATATCCTTAAAGAAGCTTCTGTTGTAGGCTCTCATGTCTCCCCTGTCTTTCGTGTGTTCATCATCCTTGTCAATTAAATAATTTTCTTTTAATTAGTGAATGTACCTACTTATTACAGAAGTGTCAGCCAAGAAAAGGGGCTGGTGGATTCACTGGAAACACTATGAAATATGTGATCTCTTTTTGAAAGACTGATGTTTAGAAAGATGAGGCAGATGTGGTTGGAGAAGAAGACATAACCACAGAGAGAGATCCTTGCTCCTGCTTATAAGGACAGGAAACTTTCACAGAAAGAGAACAAAACAAGCAGCTAAGGGACAAGTACTCACCCTGTGCACACAGTTTCACTGGAAACGTGCAAATACCACTTTGGAGATCTCAAATGACCTGCTCAGGTTCCTGCTTCAGGATCCCAGGCAAACCCAGACTGCAACACCTCAGGCACATCACCAAGATTTAGCAGACTTTACATCTAAGGAAATACTGTCCAGGAGGAACCATGAGCTGTTTCCATTAGTCTGTAAGCTGCTTCTGAAAATACAATATTTGTGCTGTTTGTGAGAGGTTTAGCATTGCACAGAGCTGGGTGTAATTGTCAAAGGGTGTGTGTGTACACTGTGTATTTTCTGTTACACTGCAATATCTTACAGAGAGGCGCTTCTGTCCTTAACAGGTTCAGATACTAATGCTTGGAAACTTGTATTTTACTTATAGGCCTATAAACTCCTTCAGAAACAGATGGTTTTTTAATTTCTTGAAGCTCATGTTTGTATCTTTCTGGAGATGGTCATCTGGTCAAAGGAATGACTTGGATGATATAGAAAAAAGTGTATTTTTTTTCTTTATATAGAGATTTTCTCTAAAATGAAAAATTAGTTCCCCATTATTAAATAATGTTCAGGAGTCAGGATTTCTGTTTGAAGTACTGATACCTGGGCTTTTTCTTAAGGAGCTATTTTAGGTAGGTGACATTGCTTCCTCTTTTTCCAACTGCAGGTATATTCTATAGGTATGGTTACAATGTTTGCCTTCCCTTAGTGTAAAATAAATCTTCAAAAATACTTCATTGAGTGATGTAAGAAAAGGCAGAGCATGTCCACCTGCTTGCAGGTGTTTCCCAAATTTTGGCTTTATGTGTTTTTCTCTATTGATGTCATTCTTTGTCTGAGGGCTTCCAAAATCTTTCAAATGGTTGCTTCTGAGCAGGACAGCACAAATCTTTGTTTCAGGTGTCTGGCTGGAAGCTTATCTGGTTCGCAGGTAATTTAAATTTCCTTAATTTTATTTATTTTATTTTTAGGTGCAAGTATTTCAGTCCTTTTTTTCTTCATTCCAGCATATTTTGATGGGGGAGAGAGGAGGAAAGACAAGGTAGAGGGAAAGAGAGAGGAGACAAGGAATCTTCCGTGGCCCTCATTGAAATCTTTGGCTGACAAAAGTATTACTTTTTTTGAGTCTAAATTATTAACGAGATAAAAATAGAATAGTTCACGTGTCTAATTGTCTTTTAGCCGTTCAGAGCTGCAGTCCCACAGCCCCTTTTCCTTTTGGAACCAGCTGGTCACGGGTGGGCAGCACCACCTGCTGGCATTCCCGGCTGGAATAGCGCCGAGCTGCGTGGAAAGGGGAGGACGGCATCCCTGGAGCAGGTCTGTGTGCTGGTGGTGGGGTGGGGACAGAGCTCCAGGGATGCTCCTGCTCCTCAGGGACCCAGGGCCACGCTGCTCTTCACTGCACCTGGCACTCCAATAAATGATTGCTCTGGATAGATCTTTGTGTGCTGCAGTCACAGAAAGATTAGGGGGAGTAATTCCATCTCGGTGGATCATGTGGCATGAGATACCCAGCACGAGATATCTCGGAGATGGGAAATTGCTGTTAAGTAGTGGTTAAGTTGGGTTTTGCCCTTTTCTGAGCTTCTGAGTCTCACTCTGTGCTCACACAGACAGTGCAGGCAGGAGTAGAACAACTCCACGAAAGTGCTGGGACGCATCAGTTTGAAAACAGAAATGTAAAACATCACTTTTAAACCATGCTGCTAACTATAACAAGCAAGGGTGATCATTGTGAGTGACTATAAAGGATGTGTGGGCAGTTTCCCAAAGTTTCCCAGCTGCTCACCCAGCTGAGATGCTGGGATGGGTGGGCTGGCCCAGGGCAGGGATACACAGCAGAAACAAACACTCCAGGACTTCTCCAATGTTTCTCTGAACTTTCTTTGGTTCGTTTTTCGAAGTTTGGAGGTTGTTGAGGTTCAGACATGCCATAAAAGGTTGCTATAAATTCTCTTGGGAGGAGA
Organism: Rhabdornis inornatus; assembly: GCA_013397075.1. Classification (NCBI taxonomy): domain Eukaryota; kingdom Metazoa; phylum Chordata; class Aves; order Passeriformes; family Rhabdornithidae; genus Rhabdornis; species Rhabdornis inornatus. Next base: position 2,068,802 of record VWZS01004859.1, read on the forward strand.
TGGATAGGAGCAAATGATGAAATTCCCAGTGCTTGCCATGGTTCACTGCCAATGCAGATTATAGCAGTGTGCCAGTGGCTGCAGATCACAGGCTCTCCTTATCATCTACCAGTGATAAAGGGGAAAAAAACTTACTTTTGGATTATAAATTAACAAATGTTAAGGTAAGATGGAATAAAATTCCAAATTCTAGTCCCATCTGTCTCTCATTTCCATGCTGGTAGCACTGCAGTGGGTGCAGGAGTTGTGCTCACCTTTGAGAGGGCTGATACTGAGGGTGCTCTGTGGTGTAAGTGCTCCCCATGAGAATTAGCTGTCATCTGTGGGTTCTGATTCCTTCCACCCTTAATTTTTCTTTCCTTTAATAAGTCCTAGAGGAATTCTGTTTCATTAAGAAAAACTCTTGGTTTCTGCTCCTGAAATGAGGTCTGAGGGGACACCCCATGCATCTGCAGGTAGCTGAGCTCCCTGTGGCTATTGGGTTTCAAAATCCCCCCAGGGAAGAGCATCCACATTTTACCTTTATACTCACTGTAACGTGAATGCCTCCCTGCTCACACGTGCTCAGTGCCAGGAGAGGATCCCCTCCTTCTCTGGTCCTGCTGCTGTGCTGTCCTGGTGGCCCCTGGCAGTCTGGGTGGCTGTCACTGAGCTGGGCTGGTGAGCCACTCATCCCACTGAGCACACATCTCTGGAGTGTTTGAACAAGCCCAGGAGGGACAGGGGCATCCAACACCCACTAAAGCTTCTGTCGTGTTTGGACACTTCCATGGAGCTGCAGGGACAATATTTAATTGTGGCACAGTGATTTAAGCCATCTATTGCTCAAAAGCTCAAGTGGTGCTCACTCCAGTCACACTGAGCACAGACAGGGATAATGAGTTTACTCAGTGGGTTCGTATTTTATGTTACTGCTGTCAAATATTTCCTTACCAAAATCATTGGCTGTCTAAATGGCTGAGTTTATACAAGTCCATTGTAATTTGTGCAGTGATTAAATATTAAACCAGAGTGTATTTTCAGAGGAAATAAATTTAGAGCAGACCACTTTGTTCTTTAGCAGAGGATCTCTGCTCCTGTCAGTTCAGAGATGGAGCAAGCATTCTTCCCTCTAATAGCATAATTATTCAAAAATGTTTGCAAAGATCTCTTTGTAGAATTTGTACTCGTGCTTTAGTGTCATTCTTTCATTTCAAAATGTGGGTTAGAGTTTTCAGATTCAACAGCTGATGAAGTGATGCAGGTTTGCAAAGAAAATTTGGAGGAGAAAGGGCCCAATTGCATGTGGAAGAGTTATCCATTATTATAGAAATCTAAAACTAAAGATGCTTTGCCATGCCATTTGATTTGAAAAATTTACAGGAGCCTTTTCCTGGCTCTTAAGAAATTTTAACAGTTTAACTTCACAGAGACCTGAGGTACTGCTTGCAAAGCAAAAAATTAACGTAAGATTAGATACCATCAGTTTCTTAAGCATTTTTAACACACAGTAGAAAATGCCTTTATTTTAATAAATGGTGCTTTTAGCATTAATACATTTTGAAAAAGAAACCTACTTATTTTAGTAAATTTTGAGAATGCCTTTGGTTTTCCAGCATAAGACAGAAAAAAGCTAAACTCTTGGGTTTGATCAGGTGTAGCTACTGATGCCTTGGCACATGGGCACCTCTGTGTGCATTTCCATGTGAAATCTAGGAAATCAATTTCAGTCTCATAATTTGAAGGTTGTGAGTCCAATCCTCACATGGGACACCCCTTTATTGCTTTTTTATCTTCTTTTTCTCTTCTTGATTGAGTTGCACAAGAGATAGTATTTCGTGTTCTCAAATGTTTGTTAATTCTTATCTATGTTACAGTGAGTGCTACAGCACTTCTAGCTAACAAGCTAAAAATGGTGAAATGGTGATGTGTCTCTCTTGTTACAAGGTCTTTTAAGGCCTAACTGTCCAATTAAGAGCTAACACCTAAATTATTTTTACTTTTGACCCAATGACCAAACACCCGTGACCCGCAGTGCAGCCTTTTTTATCCAATCACAAAAGTACCACTTATACCCATGAAGAAGAAGGTGAAGAAGAAAGAAACCTCTGCCCCAAAACCTCCATCTTGCCCTTCATATATTGCTCTATTCTAAAACCCCAAATTCTAAATTTTTCACGCTGTGATATTACACACTTCTGTTCAAACTACACACCAGTGATCCCAGTTCTATCATTCAATTTTGGAAGCCTTCTCCAAGGCCTGAGGTTAAAAACAGTTTTCTTTTGGGGGTCAGTGCCTGACAGCACAGAAAGTTCAAAACTCCCAGGCTTCAGGGTTCCAACAACATCTACTTTAACTTTCACTGTCATTTTCATACAATTTCCTGTGTCATTCTTCTCCTTTTTTTCCATCTTATCGGCGCAGATTGGAAATCAACCTTCTTTGGGGAAGCGACAGATAATCCTTTGAATTCATAATGTTTCCTGTGATCTAATGGGACGTTTTTCTTGCTGTAAATGTCTCTGTGCCTTGAGTGCACTGAGCACATCACTAACCTAAAGCGTGTGCTTGCTGAATTTCCCCTTGAGCATGCAGCAGGAATGTCTGTGTCCTTGTGCTGAGTGGGTTTGCTGTGCTCTAGTGGCCGTGAGTGATGAAGAGGAAGGAGGGATTCTCTTTGACAACGTTGCCAAGTCAGCCGTGGACCCCTTCGACACCTCCTCGGGCTCGGTGCAGCTCATTGCCATCAAACCCGTGGCCATCCCTGCTGTCCACGCTGCTTCAGAGAGGAGCCAGGAGTCTGCCATCATCAATGGGGAGGTAGGACTGCCTGAGAGTGCCTCCAGCTCTTTTCTTGGCTGCAGCCACAAGCTGAACAATCTTAAGCCTGTTAGAGTTGAGGCCAGCTAGGAGCTTCTCACCTTTATGCTATATAAAGTTTCATTTACACTGTGGGCTCAGAGATCTGAGAATTTAAGATCTGCTCTTTCACAATGCACCTGTGAATGTCTGCAACCTTGGAAGTGGTGTTTTTCTATATTCCTACCCTCCTAGTGTCCCTCTCTCCTATTTAAAAAAGTGAGTCATGAAGGCAGAAAGCAGAATAAGATCTTTTCCTACGTGAATTCTGTGGCTGAGTAGGAAAATATGTATAGATCATCTGGCTGCCATGCTGATCTTTCTATACTGAGCAATATATCTCAGAGTGAGAAGGGGTGCAGTGGGACCATGGCCTTGCTCTGCACTCCAGCCTGTGCACAGTGGGTGCAGTTGTTTTGAAAGAAAAAAGTGGGGTGGCACAAATGTCTGCTCCAGATGCTGGCCAAAAAATCATGCTTTGATTGCAATACTTATACTCATGTTTTGATGTAGATTTAATCAAGACCAGTCCATTTACAAAGGACTGAGGCTTTTAGGAAGTTGTTGAACATGATGGGAACAAACCACAGAGGTGCCTTGTTTACAAACTCAAACTGCAGCAGTCATTTAAACAGCTAAAACCAGTTTAAAAGCAGCAGGGAAGGCTGCTGCCAGGGACACTGTGAAAGACTGTCATCAGAAGTCCCATGTGGGCTTGGATTATTGCAGCCTGTTGTGCTCCATTTCATACTTGTATTCTAAGTCCTGATGTGCCATTAGGATGAGCAGCAGTAACTTCCAAACTTGGAGAAAGGCTTATTTAGCTTTCAGCGTCTCTTTTCTGTAAGGCAGCAGGATGACACTGCTGCTGCTGTGTGCGGCCTTATACACACACTTCCTATAGTTTGAGAAGACCGTAGAATTTGCCTCTGGAAGCACAAAGCTCAAGTAAATTCCTTATTTCCAAGTAACTTGCAGTTTGAAGCAGGAGGGAAATTTTCTCAGTACTTAGGAGAAACCGTGGCACTAAGCTGTACCAGGACAGACCAAACACTCCCTTTTTTAGGGCTCCTCTCTGACAGGAGCCCACAAGAGATTTGTAAGAAAACATATAAACAAAAGAAACATTTGATGACATCTCACTGGAGTTCTTCCCCGTCCACCAGTGGTGACTAATTTAAGGTTCTGTGCAGCCAGGGCTGATGTCTCTGTACCCCAGCAGAGTTTCCACGGCTGAGCTGTGCCCGCGGTGCCCCGGAGCGCGCGCGGCGTTGGGTCACGGCAGTTGGCTGACACCGCCCGTGTTTCTCCTCAGTGGGTGTCTCTGAGTCACTGTTGTAATGGTACACAGCTTTTTAGGCTAAAATTATTTAACCATCTGCCAAGCCATAAAAATGCAGCGACTCTGTTCACTTGCAGCTCCTCGCTGCTTGCAGATGGCACGGTGTGGTACAGAGGGATGACACACGCGGCGCGTCGAACGCGCGCTGACAAGATCCTCTGGAGGTAGCCAGCCCACCAGCAGCCCTGAAACATCTTCTTGCCTTTTAGGTGAACAAGGCTTTGAAGCAGAAGTCTGATATAGAGCACTACCGCAACAAGCTGCGCCTGAAAGCCAAGAGGAAAGGGTACTATGATTTCCCACAGGTTGATAATAGCAAGGTGCTGACAGACAGAAAAAGGATGTACGAGAAAAACCAGAAAGAACTTGACCACATTTTGGATCCAGATGCAGATGTCTCATCTCCTTTTGCTGAGCCTAAGAACAGGTGAGACTTTTTATTCGCAGTTCTTCATCTGGGAGGAGAGTTGGTGTCCTGGGAGTCAGAGGGGCTGTTTTAATGAGCCAAGTGTTTGTTATATGGTCACTGGTCCCTTCTGCTTTATGAAGAAAATTCATACAGCCTATGGAAAGCATGTCCTCTGGTAAAGGTGCAGTGTAGTTAAACAAATGGAAAGAAAAAAGAAAGAGGGAAGGAACTGTTGCAAGTTCTTGTGAGTCATTCTCAAAGGTAAACAGAAAAAGTGCTTGGGTAGGATACTCAGAGCAGACTTTAGGCAGGAAGTTAGCATCTGAATTGGTTCTTTTTCCAAATACAATGGTGTTACTATTTTGTCATTATTTTAATCTGGATGTGATTGCAGTGGGCATGAGCTAGCAGAACCAGTGCTTTGTCCATGTAAGTCCTGCAGTGATAGTATCTGTCAGGTGTTGTGTGTGCCTGTTATCTTCCTGTGCCTTTAACTGAGAAATTCAACATTTGCTCATCTGTCACGTGAAGTTGGCACATTGTATAACATTACCAATGTTTGATTAACACTTTCCTGTCTCCTGAGGATGGCATATGAATAGCACTCCAAACCCTGTTTTAGAAGTGAGGGGGTAGTGCAGGTGCTGGCTGTGCCTGAGCTGCTGGGTGGGTGCTCTGCTGCTGGTGCTCTCTGAAACACGAGCTGGCACATTGGAAAGAGGAGATCACACCAGTCCTGCCCCAGGAACGGCACAGGGTGCAGATTTCTCTTCCTTGGAAGTTGTGAAGGATGATAAGGAGTGTGTTTGCCATTACACCTTGCACAGGAGGGCTCTGCTTCTTACTGTAATCAGGGGCTAACATCAATTGATTCACGAGAGAAAAAGGGACACTGAAACACCTTTCCTCTGGAAATGGCCCTCAGGCCTGGAGATGCAATCTTGCAGCTCATCTCCTGGAAAGCTCAGACCAAAATTTTCCTATGAGTGTAAATTGTCTGCAATCAAAGCATGGCTGGTGACACAGGCACTGCACACAGTGCAACTGCAGCAATTACCCTCGGGGCACAGGGATGAAAGAGACTGTAATGGGAACTACAAGGGCACTGCTGGCTCAGCATATGGGTGAATGCTGAGATCAGATGTGTTTCTGTAGGTCTAGAGTTCAGTGGCTGAGGGACAGTGCTCTGGAACAGCTGTTTGCCAGGGCTGTACTGCTCAATGAAGAGAAAAGATGCTGACTCAGATGTATGTCATGTTCTTGCTGGATGTCCTGGGACACCATTTCCTTGTGCAGTTTTCCAGTTTATTGTGCACTGAGAAGGTAAGAAATGGAGCTTTCCTACCATGGGAGCCCTGCTCTGCACACTCTGTCCAGGAGGTACAGACAGAGCACTGGGAACACTTGTTGAGGAATGCATTTAGTCCAGAGAGCTGGGAAGTTCCCTCAACACACTGGTGTGGCTGTGACTGGTTGAGGCATTAATTTGGACATTCATTATGTGTCACATGGCTCCCAGGAGATGTTTAAAACCTTAACCTGGAGTTTTAACACAACCACACCTTGTGGTTTTTTTGTTAAATACACTGATTGTTTGTTCACATGGCAGTGTGTGGGAAGATCCCACACGTTTTTTCCTGTGTGTTTTCCAGTGTGTTGTGCAAATCTGTCACAGTCTATTTGAGACAGTGGTCCCTGGCATGACACAAAGTGTTATTAGGTAAACTCCTGTGGAAGAGCAATTCCAATGTGTAGCTGCATCATAAAAGGCTGGCTGCTGGACTTGTTAAATATATTATCTACATCCCTACATGAGGAGACAGAACCACTTCTGATGCAATTTCTGTGAAGACACTTAATGAACTCTACAGATGCTGCAGATGTTTACAAACAAACCAGTTCTGAATTCTGTGCTAAAATTTCCATATTAAGACCTGGAAGTGAATTTGGTTTTTTGTGACACACATGACAATTATTGTCCTTATTTTTCTAAACAAAAATGGCTAAAATGCCATCTTGTAAGATGGCTAAAGTGTGTCCACTGCTGGAGGAAAACCTTGAAAAATACTACAAGGTAATGTGGGGTTTGGTTATTGATATATGAATAAATACAATTGCATTTCTGTAATGAAATTGCTTTAAAAGCAATCTGGGTAAGCATATAATTGAAAAAAATAATTTCTATATTTTTCTATTTTGAATCATTGCCACAACAATTAAGACTTGAAAAATTGCAATTTTAAAAATGGTATCACTAAACACTAAGTCAAAGATTTCAAAGTTTCTAGGGAAAAGGTCTATTCTACTTTTTTCTGTTTTGTATATATTCCTCTCACTTAAGTCCCATTATTACAGAACTTCTAAAAGACATCAGAAAATAGGGATGCAGTTGATTACTCAAGGTTACCTTTATATTTTGGATTAATTTTAAATTGTATTTAAAAGTGATTTACAAGACATTGCTGCTAAATGATTTGATTTTCTTCCAGAACAAAGAGCTTTGTGCTCTAGATACCTTTCAGTCATCAGTACCATAATTTTCATGTTTTAAAACATTCCAGCTGTGTTCCCAGAGGGCACTTCCTAACCCATTTGAATGCCAGTTGTTCCTGTTCATACCTCCTTTCTCATTAGTAAAGCTCTCTTAAATGAGGTAATTGGCAATCTCAAGGTAATTTTTAAAAGCCTACTGATGATAGGCACTATTCTTGGATTTTCTTTAATAGTTTGTAATCAGGTCAAGAATCTGCATGTTTTACAGAGCTGTATATTTGAATCCCTTAGAAAATATATCACAATTGCCTCGACTAAGTATTTATGGACGTACTGTAAAACATGAAGCTGTAGAGATCTTTGATGTAAGAAGATGAAGATTGTCAGATGTAATTACCCTGTGCATAACTCTGTTTTCTGGTAATATCAACGGTACAGTCAGAGAAAGACTACACAGGAAGAAAGGATTTATTCAATATTATTTTTGTAGGGGAAACTTATTCCAAAAATTCCGCTTGTCTTCTGTTATGGCAGTGCACTAGGGACTTTCAAACACAAGCATGGTGATTTGTGATCAAAGGTCACACAGAAGTTTTGGGAAGTTGCCTTAAAACTAAGTACATGCCTGAGTAATTTTTAAAATCAGAAGCGTGAAATTGGTTTTTTTCCCCTCTACCTTTTATCCTGTCTGATCATATAAATGTCCTACTTTCTGGATTTCTGCAAATCAGTTTCTGCTGCTCTAATCTGTCAAGGCAAAAAGTGCTGTTAACAAGATCTGGAATAACGGAAGAATTATTTATCAGTGAATTAATTTGGACTGTCTTGTCTGTTCTTTTCATTGATGGTTTTTCAGACGTAAAACCATGAAGTGACTTGAAAGTGTGACTTCAGACATAATAGTGCAACTTGTCTTACTTCAGTATGAGCACTGCCAGGTCCCCTGTGTAAAATAAGCAGAACAGGGACATGTTAGATGACCTGATCTAATTTTAATATTCTGAATGGAGTAATTGCACAAGGCAGAAAAATAGCATGGCTAGGCAAAGATAACTTTGTATCAGGCTCTAGCAGTGTAATCACTGTGTTAATAAATGAAGCTGGCATGCCATTATTTCATCTCTTACTGGTCTACTTCAGAGCCAGTGCTTCTCTGGAGTGTGCCACAAACTGAGTAATGGCCAGATACAGTGTGAGAATAACACATAAACTCTGCTGGTGTAGAAATAGCCTTCTTAAAAGATGCAGCTTGATGAAGCATAAAGTTCCTGTACCACCATTTGGCCAGCCCTCCTGCAGATATGTACAGATATGCTCTGCATTTCACAGAGGGATGCTGCATTTGTTTTTGCATAACCAGCAACAGGGGAAGAAATGGTTTTGCTGGAGGGATTACTGGGTATTTTGGATATTCAGTTTTATTCTGCCTTTCTGTTGTGTTTGGTTCCCCTTGGTTTGGAGCACCCAGCAGTAGAAGCCCAATGCCCAGGGATGAGCAGCACTTTGTCTCAGTGGAGCAGCTGAATTCCAGGAAGCACAGCTCTGAGAAAGCTGTGGCCAGTTACCAATCTGGCTATTTAAAACCAGAATCCTGCAAGCACTTTCCTCCCACTGCTGTGTCTCTTCCTGTTCCCTTTGCTGGGGGTTTGTTTCAGTGGAGCATTTTTCTGCTTCTCTCTCGTTGCTCAAGATCAGCAACCAAAATCTCCACTCCCCATCTGTGTGTGTGGGAGATCCTGTTATTTTTTTTTTTTTCACATGTGTTTTTAAAATGGTTTTGAATCTATCAGCTGAAGTTAAAAGGGTCCTGCTATCTTCTTGGGACATATTCCATCTGATAAGCTCCCATCTACAATGTTCGTGTCAATCACGTAACTTTTATTTTCCTTAAACCGTAAAAAACAATTATTCATCTCTTAATAAGGTTACTGATTTCTAGCACTTTCTATATGTAGAAAGAGTATCCTGTAACGAAGTGGCATTTTTATGAACATCATAATTTTAGAATAAAGGTGAGTATTGACAGCTACTTCCTGTCATTAATTTTTTTTTCATTTTACTGTTTTCTCATTTCATGTTTTCCAGGCAGCCACTAAAGAACTCGGTGTACAGAAGCAGGCAGTCCCTGAACAGTCCCAGCCCAGGGGAGACTGAGATGGATCTTCTGGTGACTCGAGAAAGGCCTAGACGTGGCATCAGGAACAGTGGATATGATGTAAGTTTATGGGGAAACTCTTACTTCCTCCTGAACCCAGGCAACTGTTGATAAGCCACAAGACAGAGTGCCATGAGATATTTGGTGTTACAGGAGTTTATGTGCACTCAGCATCCTGAAAAAAGCTCAGACTCCTGCATGGACTTTATCACTCTACATCATTTTACAGTCTGAAATGCAATCAAAACATTTGTCCAAACCCCATTATTTGCCAAAGTATGAAATACTGAATTTAGATAGTTCTGCTAAGTGTGTGGCTACTTGGCAGTGAGCTTTTTTCGTTGCAATTAAAATCCTCTGTTTATTCTGAAGAACAGCCTGGAGCTGCTCTCTCGATTCAGAAGAATGAACAGCCAGCTTCTGAGATTGTCACCTAAGTCCCAATGTCAGTGTTTTGTGGAAATCCCCTAGGGACAAGAATTGTTCTCCTGCTCCCATCAGAACTGGGAAGGTTTTGTGTAGGTAAATGTCAAACCCAGCCAGAGGAGAGCTGCTTTATGGTCCAAGGAACTCATGCAGCCAGCACAAGGCAGAGGAGTTGTGTTGTGCAGTCTGAACAAACACTGAGTGCAAGTTGACACTGTGTGAACCCAGAAGGAGGATTAAAAATAGCCCCCACACTGGGGCAATGTCGAGTTTTTCAATCCTTTGTCATGTGTACAAACTACTGCAGCTCAACCAGCCCTGAAGATCAGTCCCTAGAAGTTCACCTGTGCTTGCCCATCCTCTAAAACATTCTAGGTGAAAAAAATTTTTTGGTGGGGGATGTTTCATTGTCAACCCTTTCTCTGCCAGGAATGTGTTTTTAGCAAGGTGGAAAAAAGTACCAAAATTGGGGGGTTGTGTTCAGGGAAGTTTAAACCTTTTACAAAATCCTTCAGGATGTGTTGTAGTTGTCAGATTTCTGAAATGATTCCCTGCATTTGGACACTTCCCATCAGATTGCAGGAGTCATGTGGGGCCGTGTGAGTGGGCTGACTGGTACACTGCTTTCTGAGGAATTAGGATGCCAATACTATGCTAATAAAAACTGTTTTTTCACAGAGGATATTTCCCTGGAAATCAATGTTGAAAACATTCTGGGAACAGGCACGGCATCAGATTTTAAAAATGTATTTCAATATATTGTGCATGCTATATATAAAACATATTTTCAAGTAAATTTGTTAAAAAACCTTGAAAGTAGATTAATGAGTTTATGCAGATTCTGAAGTGTCCACAGGGTAATTATAAACTCTGAGATGTGTGCACACATAGAAAAAATTCCTTTTGCCTTGCCTTTGGTGCTGCAGTTGGGTGACCTGTCTCTGGCACAGTGCTTTACTGATAAAGTTACATAAAATCCCTCTGCCCAATGTACTGCAGACTCCCTGCAGTGCACCTCTCCCAGCTCTGAATGCATTTCCCATCTGAAAGCACCGAAATGCCACCGGGAAAATGGGACAGGATATTGAGATTTAGCTGCCAAGCCTGAGCCTGCAGCGTGGGCTGGTCCCCCACTCGTGTTGGAGCTGTGTCTGACAGGCTGCATCTCCCAGGATACCCCTGATGGCTGCAGCCGTGGGATTCATGGATCTCACCAACTAAAGCACCTCTGGAAACCTCACCTCTGGAAATGGGTCAGAAAGGGCTGCTCTGAGTGCTGGCCCTCGTGGCCTTTCTGTTTCATGCAGCAACACCTGGTACCCATTCTTGACATCTCATTTGTCATATTGAATGTTCCAGCCTTCTCAGACTGCTGCTAGCCTCTTCCTCCCAGCATGTTATTTAGCAGCAAGTCCTGCCAAAGAATAGTGAAATTTGCATTTCATAAGCAGTGCCAAATAATTCAATTTATGAATCAAATAGTTCATATTGCCTTCCTGTCGTGAGACTTTTTACAGCATAAAAAATTCTGGGGGGAATGTGAGGTGTTACCAATACACCCAGGTTATGTGTTGAGGGTTTTCTTCCCGACAATAATAATGCTTTTATTTTTAAATAAATAAATGGAGATCTCCCAGATTCTTTAAGGAAACTCCTTAAGAATTCCTCAGTCATGTGCACAACCACAAGGTTTCCTTTCAATAACAAATTTCTAAATGGTTTTCTAAAATACATCATTCATAATTTTCTAAAAATACTTCATTCTCTAGAATTACTTTTTTGGTGATATTTCTCTGAACCATGGTTCTATTTCGCAGGGCTAAAAACTGGTAAGGATATGAGGATAAAGATATAATATTCTATATTTGTCCATATGGAATATGTATGTATTGTGGAGTGTACATTCTATTGTTTGATGTTCTCAGTACATTATTTGCCTTCATAGTGTCTTTTATAAATGAATTATTATTGAACAGTACCTAGCTGTCCATTTTAAAGAATCCCAACGGGTTTTGCTATCATCACCTTCAACTAGGAATTAGATTAAGGAGACTCTATTAACATGTTTATTATTTTTAACAAGTTTGTGAACAACTGTGTGTAGAGTAAATGCCATAATGAAAGACTCTAGAACCTCTAAACTGCTCTAATAAAATTTATAAAAGAGCAGAAAATCTTCAGGCTGTTTTTGGTGTAAAAGGAAGAAAATGACCTTATTATACATGTCTAAGAGATCAGTATACAAAATAATTCAGGCATAATTTTGTTGATATAGCTAAATTAATGCAATGCATCCCAAAGCTTATAGATTAATGTTCACATAAAGAATTTTACTGATAAAGTTGCAGCTGCAGAATTATTCAAGAGGTGTATAAAGTCAGCCTCTCACTGCAGGTTTTTTTTTGCCCTCTTCATGTACCTCTAGTTCCTTCTATTACAGTAACTGTGTGTGATTTTATGTAATGGTTGCATTAACATGTAGTGGCCTCTATTTATGGTAGCTACAAGTTTCAGTTGATAGGATAACAAATGGCACACCTCAGAAAGTGGTAGGATGGATTGAAATAGATTTTAAAATATGAGGAAAAGAAATGATCATTACTTTCCTCCAAAATCTTCATGTGAGCTTTTATATTGATAAATCAAAGCTGCCTTAATGTTGGCTGTGAATATCCATCTTGTATGCATGTGATATATTTTAAACATTCTGTGGAGGTCTAATGGCTTCACCAGTGAGTTGTAGAAGAAAACCTGATTTATTTCAGCGTTGGGTACTAATAGGTCTATGTGGGATTCCACTCACATTTTTGCAGGCATGAGCAAATAGAAGAACCATGGTTATTAATCATCCAGTCAGGATATTATGATTTCAGAAGCTCTTTGGCTGCACTTACACAAACTACCATTGGATTTTATAGTCAGCCATCTAAAATGTGTCTGATTTTTATTTATTGCAACAACACAAACAACAATGGAATCAAAATGAAGGAATAAAATTAAGGAAGAGCATTTAGTTGAAGATTTCCTACAAAGTTTTTCCATTTGAGATCATATAGTGCAGTTGCATTCCTCCTCTCCCAATCTGATGTGTGTGCCACTTGGGAAGCCTGAATTTGAGTTTGTGGTTTTGAATTTAGATAATATACTGTATAACCACGGCTATGTAAATTATGGTTAAATTCTAATGTGCAAACGTTTAATTTTTATCTTAATTACTGTCATACTTTCATTAAATATAAAACATAGCTATACTTAAAACAGAGAGAGCAAATTAATATTTTACTTTGATTTGTTAACAGTTTTCACTACCAGTGAAACTCTTTCCTGAGTGACTGACGACAGAAGAAAACCAGTTGGATATTTCCCTCCAAGAAGGAATAAATATATTTTATGATTGTCCTATAGCTTGCAAAAGCTTGAGGGCACAGTTGCTTATCTATTCAGGTGTAGAAAAGCACTATTACAGGGGAAAAAATGCCACACTGGGAGCTACAGAACACTGAAATGATCAGGATAGTGCTAGAATTTTTAACAAGAACATCCTGTTGTATTCTTTTATTTATGGCTATTTTAAGCACTAGCACAGTCTGTAACACATGCTATGTATAGAAGGAGGCACATATCCTATTGCTCATCCCAGTTATCCTGGCACAGTCAATGCATTTTACAGGTATTTAAAGAATTATAAGGAATCAGTTGCTGGTTTAAAACATATCTTTTTAAAACTCTGGGCTGTAAAACTGATCTTACAAAGTACAGATGAACTGTGGTATTCCACTCTCAACTTCTTGCAATGTGATGTTTTTTTTCTGTCATGGAGTTGCAGCCAAAAAAGAATTCATGGAGGTGATTTTTGTTTGTAGCCATCTGCAGAGCAGGACTCACCCGAGGAGTAACCCTTCAAGCTAAGCTGCCCAAGCACTGTCTGCTCATCGGAGAATGTGCATCAATCCCTGTCCCCAGGTTAACTTTGTATAAACACCTGCAGCTCCTGTTTGGGGGCTGGGTAAGACCCCTGAGCTGGGCCAGGGTGTTCTCTGCAAGGGGCAGGACTGGATTTGTGCTGCCATTGTCAGGAAGTTCAGAAAAACTCCTAAAATTTAGTTCTTCAGAAATCTTAATGTGAGAGCATGAACAAAAGAGTTTCAGTCTCTCTGGCTGTAATCTGTCCCTTGTAAGGGGTCCCTAACAGTGATGGCACTATTTAGGGAACCGTGCTCTTCCTGGCACAGTTGCACTGCCATTGATACCACAACTAAGACAAGAATTCAAACGTTAATTCTAATTGTTTTTAAGTGAGTCATTGACAGTTTAATCTGCTAGAGAGTAGCATAACTCTGCTACTTTTCCCAGCAAACAATGTAGAATATAAAAGGCTATTATACTCCCCTGCATCACATAATTTCTTTCCAGTATTTGTTGTGTGTCTACATTGTCACAATTCCCGATTTGTATATATTACACCTGCGTTTGAGAATGCTGAAGCAGCACAAATGCTGTTGATTTACTAAAATATGGGTATTGATCTAATTCTAATACCCAACTGTGATGGACAAAAGCCTCTCTAAGAATTTAGAGTTAGAAAGTGTGTGTTTAATCCAGCGCTGGGCAGCTGCATGGGGTAGCCCCCTAAAATGCACTGCAAAATCACAAGTGATCACAGAGTTTATTTATTTACAAAAGTTTTGAATGATTACATATTCATAACACCAGCACATCCCATTCCTCACTTCCTTAGCTTGAATGGCTACTAAGCATGTGTGGTTTGTTTTCTCAATTGGGTCTGTGGTCTTTTTTATGGGGAGGGGAGGGGTCCTGAAAAGAGGAAGTAAGGCGAGTCTTCCTCGCCCAGAACTTTCACCCCTCCCATAGATGACAATACAAATGATCTCTGGGAGATCTCCAGTTTACTCCCTTCATGACTTCTGAATTGGTTTAGAGATGTAAAAGATTTACAATTGTTTGTGTTTCTTTAGATGTATTTATCAGTTTCTCCTTTTCCCATTTCAAATCCAGCTGAGCAAACATAGAGATGACAAGCAATTAGTCATTTAAATTTGAGATAACTATCTCAAGTCCGGTTTCTTTTAACTGACTACTAACTCTTAATTTTTTCCAGCAAGGCCTATCTATCTATCTGCTTTAATTCTAGTGAATCTATCTTTTAGCTAAAATCCTGATTTTTCTAAAATTAGTGTCTCACTGTGCTGTAGAGCCTTTGACATATACTTTTATTACCCCCCTCATCAGACCGAGCCTGAAATCATAGAAGAATCAAACATGGACCACGTCAACAAGCTGCAGAATTATGACTGAGCTCACTGTGTTGTAAAGCCTTTGATGTATACTTTTATTCCCTCCCCACCAGACTGGGCCTGAAATTATAGAAGAATCAAACGTGGACCGCGTCAACGAGCCGCGGAATTACGGCCGAGCGTCTCGCTGTGCTGTGAAGCCTTTAACAAATACTTTTATTCCCTCCCCACCAGACCGAGCCTGAAATCATAGAAGAAACAAACGTGGACCGCGTCAACGAGCCGCGGAATTACGGCCGAGCGCGGCAGGCCAAGGGGCACTCGGAGACGTCGACGCTGAGCTCGCAGCCGTCCATCGACGAGGTGCGGCAGCAGATGCACATGCTGCTGGAGGAGGCCTTCAGCCTGGCCTCTGCTGGCCACGGGGGCCAGCCCCGGCAGGACGCCTACGGCTCANTTTAGCTAAAATCCTGATTTTTCTAAAATTAGTGTCTCACTGTGCTGTAGAGCCTTTGACATATACTTTTATTACCCCCCTCATCAGACCGAGCCTGAAATCATAGAAGAAACAAACATGGACCACGTCAACGAGCTGCAGAATTATGACTGAGCTCACTGTGTTGTAAAGCCTTTGATGTATACTTTTATTCCCTCCCCACCAGACTGGGCCTGAAATTATAGAAGAATCAAACGTGGACCGCGTCAACGAGCCGCGGAATTACGGCCGAGCGTCTCGCTGTGCTGTGAAGCCTTTAACAAATACTTTTATTCCCTCCCCACCAGACCGAGCCTGAAATCATAGAAGAAACAAACGTGGACCGCGTCAACGAGCCGCGGAATTACGGCCGAGCGCGGCAGGCCAAGGGGCACTCGGAGACGTCGACGCTGAGCTCGCAGCCGTCCATCGACGAGGTGCGGCAGCAGATGCACATGCTGCTGGAGGAGGCCTTCAGCCTGGCCTCTGCTGGCCACGGGGGCCAGCCCCGGCAGGACGCCTACGGCTCGGCCCCGCACCTGCCCTACTCCGAGGTGGTGACCAGCGCCCCGGGCACCATGAGCCGGCCGCGGGCGGGCGTGCAGTGGGTGCCCACCTACAGGCCAGAGATGTACCAGTACAGCCTGCCAAGGCCCGTAAGTGGAGCTGCTCTTCGCTGCACTCTAATGACACAAAGGTGTTCCTATGCTGAGCCTCGGTTTTTTATTAAATTGTCCCATTTATGTGCGTAAAACCAGATGCTTACAGAGAATAAGTATGTGTAGGGTGGTGAAAATATATATATATGTACATATATATATATATATTTTCATACGTGCTTGCTGTGAAAAACAATGTTCACTTTC
Organism: Rhabdornis inornatus; assembly: GCA_013397075.1. Lineage (NCBI taxonomy): Eukaryota > Metazoa > Chordata > Aves > Passeriformes > Rhabdornithidae > Rhabdornis > Rhabdornis inornatus. Next base: position 2,085,064 of record VWZS01004859.1, read on the forward strand.
CTGGTGGATTTTAAAAGGTTTAACAAAAGACAATAAGAGACAAACAATAAGGCAAAAGGTTATAATGGCTGGGTGCTTGGCATTCAGCCAAGAGCACACCTGCTGCTTTGGAGGCACCCCTTAAATTCATCAGCCCGTTGTATATTCATAGATCCATCATACATTTTCAAACTTTCCTACAAACTATTTTCCATATTCCAAGAACTATTTTACATAGCCACTCCTTGAGTCCACCTTTTTAGAGCATGCGTGTTTCTTGGCTGCGGTTTTAATTTATTTTTCTTATCAGTCTTAATTTGGGCTGTGGTCTTTAATTTCTGCAGATGGTCAGTGCTGGTAACTGGTGTATCAGTATGGGTGTTCACTGGGTGTTACTATCCAAGCAGGTAGCTCACTTACTATAATGACACTTTATAGTAATAGACACTAATGTTACTTCTAAAGAAAACTGTATCTTAAAAACCATTTCAACACCACACATATAGTATCCACCCTAATATTTGTGAAAAGCCAATACCATAATATGTATTTCTAACATTGCCTAGACACCAACCTAGACTTTGCAGTTGGTAGGATGAGCAAGCCACACACATACACCACGAAAGATTCAGTATCTATTTTAGCAGCAAGGTTGTCCTTGTCTAAGTTGTACTAAGAATTAAAGGAATAGGTTACAGGCTGTTCAACAGATCCCAAACTTGTCTGCACATCTCCTTCTACTCAGTGAATGCATATTAGGAAGTAATGTGGTTTTATGGAATAACTATGGTGACATCTGGGTAGGGAACACCAACAATTCTGCATCATTGGAGAGGTTCACCACTGCAGAGCAACCTGAAATGTGGGCTGTTACTGGTAGTCTTGCACTTACAGCTATTGGCTTGGGTCTCTAGAGGAGAAATCTAGAGAAGATTTAAGTCCACAGGTCTCTTAGTTGACCTTATAACTCACTTTATCCTTCAGTTTCTAGCCTCAGGCAGCAGCTAACGCGTCCTCACCTCGCAGAAGTAATACCTGAATTAGGAACTTAAACCCAAGGGTGGAAATTATTAATGGAATTTTGTAGGTGTCTAGACAGCAGTGACACTAGCACTGTGCACACCCTCACATGTGAAACTGCCCCTGAATTCCCATATATGGTGATGTGAAACTCAACCAGATATTTTCTTTTATGTCAGATACAAATCTAAACCAGAGGTGATTGCTTTCAGATAAGAAATAGCCCATCTTACAATACCAGTGTGATAAATTGTTCATTTTAAGGCTTTTTTTGGTCAGATTTTTTTTTTAAAGAATGTATTTCAAATTGAGTCCCTAACTCTGGCTAGAATAAGAGGATAATGGAGAAAAATGTCCTCAGTTCAAAATAACCATTACCATGACTTCCGTCCATGACAATAAAAAATACATTAAGGGATGCTGCTTCTGAACTATTCTGAACATAGCTGGAAGCCAGTGGCACTGCCTGCAAAGGTTCAGGTTGATGCTATTTAAATCATGCTAAAGGTTATTTCTGGCACTTTGAAATTGGTCCGATGGAATTCATACAGCATATAATCATATTTTATGGTTCGAATTAGATTAAAAGCTTAAGAGACAGCTAATGGGGAGTCAAATTACCTCAACACTTCAAAGAATCTTTCTAAAATGAAATTAAAAATATTATATGGTGAGAGGTTTTTTTGAAAATATAATAGCCACTCTTTTTATGGTGAATGATTCACTTTTGTCTTTCTAAGACTTATCACTCTCCTAAATCATCTGCGTGTTTGGGACCTTTTGCTTATCTTTCTGGTATTCTGAAGACAGAGTTAAATTCCCTGAAGATAGTTGATTGCCACACATTAGGATAGGCACAGACTGCTGGGCTTTGGATATGGGCTGGTAATTCTTAGTTTTCTTCATATCAGTTTCATGAATATGTGCTGTGCTTCAACCATCCCATTTTCGGGTTTGTTCTCGTGGGGATGGAGGGTTGGAATTGAAAATATCCCCAGCTTTGGGGATGAGAGGCACCTGTGTACTGGAATGATTGTTACCTCTGTAAGCCAAGAATTAGCCATTTTTGCCCTTTCTTAAAATTCAATTCTTAGCGGCAATTAAAAGTCAACATCAACAATGCTGTGGCAATTTAAAACACTGAGCATTTTGAAAATGAAAATTTCATCTTTGAAAATTCAAGAGCATTTTGTCTACTTAGATGGAACAAGTGCAGAGGGATCCAGAGCCACTCTTTAGTTCTGTGTTTCTTCAGATGTCCTCCAAACTGTGGATCTTTGATTTTTTTGTTGTCAACTTCTTGTCTAGTCCCACCATCAAACATTTGTGTATTTCTCCAGAGTGTGCACATGTCTCTTTTTTCCTTTTCCATTTTCTTCTCCCTTTTGAGGGCTTCTGTGTGTTTTTTATTTGCTTGGTTGGGTTTTTCTGTCCATGCTGCCATTAATACCACAATTACCTGTAGCTCATGTGAGGGAAAGCCTGTTTGCCAACCTGCCTGTTGGGTGACCTGTGAAAAGACAATTCCTCCACATGGAGCTCACACCTTCTCCTGGCAGAGGAAAGCCAGTGAAATGCAAAATCTCCCTGTTGTTGTGGAGCTTCCAAAAACATGATGAGTGACACTTGGCTGGGTCCTTGGCACCCAGCTGTGACTGGAGGATGGAGTTCAAGGGTTGAATGTGTGACACCAGCCTGACACCAGCTCTGTGCCTTGGTTGATCACAATGCAGCTTTGGAAATTTGCTCAGCTGAGTCAAGTGAGAGCTGAGACCAGAGAAGAAAACCCTCTCCATCACAAGGCTGGACCAGTTTCCATCTCTCCTCTTCAATGTTCTTCAAAGAGGAGTGAGAGTAGCTGAGCTCTGGGTCTCAAGGTGAGACCCACAAACTGATGGCCAGCACTTACAGCCTGAGAGACTGGTAAAGTGTCCCTGTCCTCAGAGCTCCCCTTCATTTAACAGAGGTAAAGTGAGAGTATTTTACCAAAATCCAGCCACTTCCAATAACAGCTGCTTAGTATAAAACAGCACAGCTATAAAAGCAAAGCCAAATCAATAAATTCGCATTATTCCTGGATTGCAATTTTTTAATCAAATAAGTTTAGTCTTTCAATGTGTTAACAAGGACACTGACCTTTTAATTCCTCTGGTGAGATGTAAGGAAATGGATATTTCTGTAATCAGAAGGCGACATAGAATACTTTCACCCAAGACCAATCTGTAACTGGAAAGTGGTAAAATTATTTAAATATTCCAACTAGGGAAATGTAGCCTTAAAACTAACTGCAAAGTTTCTGCTTTGGCCCATACTTATGGCCTATGAACACAGGCTGAGAGACTTGGGATTGTTCAGCCTGGAGAAGAGACAGCTCCAGAGAGACCTTAGGGTGCCTTCCAGTACCTAAAGGAGCTACAAGAGAGCTGGAGAGGGGCTTTTTACAAGGGCATGTAGTGATAGGACAGGTGGGAATGACTTTAGACTGACAGAGGGCAGGGTTAGATTAGATATGGGCAAGGAATTCTGTACTGTGAGGGTGGTGAGGCACTGCAGCAGGCTGCCCAAAAAGTTGTGCATGGCCCATCCATGGAAGTGTTCAAGGCAAGGCTGGATGGGGCTTTGGACAACCTGGTCCTGTGGAAGGAGTCCCTGACTGTGGCAAGTGGCCTAGATAATCTCTAAGGTCCCTTCCAAACCATTCTGTGACTTTTCCTTTCTAGATCCTGACAGATCCTTGGGCTGTTGTGGGTTGTAGGACACAAGGGTGCAGGTGTCTGCTGGTGGCTGGACTTTATCCTCCAGAGGATTTATTGTCCTTGGCCCAATGGCTGCTAAACTGCACTTCCTACTTTTAAAAATAATTTATTGGTTTGCTTTTTAAGTTGTCAGTGTTCTAGCTGCAGCAGACTCCTTCACTGGCATTCCTGTCTGAAAGGGTGGCACGGGGTCTGCACTCTGCTACCTGTGCAGTCTGTCCTGGATCTCAAGTGTGATAACTTCTGCCAGTGATGGTTACAGCCTTTGTATTATACACATTCTCATTTCTCAAAAAATAGAGTTTGGAACCCATGCAGAATGTTTTCCCTTGTAAGATTTTTGTCTTCTAATCTTTTTGGGCTTTTGTTTAGTTTGTTTGGTTTATTTTTTTTTCCTAAAAAACAAGGGATCATTTTAAAAGGATAAATACATTTTGAAGAGTAAAATCTGGCAAATCTGTGAAATCAGCTGGGTTGTGCTTTTTGTTTGTTGTTTTCACAATGGTGAAGTGACTTTAATTCTACAATCATGCCAGTTGGCCAAGAGCCTAAGGGCTCATAAAAATCTTTAACAGACCTCTGTGGTAAAACTTGGATTTCATTTAGCATCTGAACACTTTTTTCCCATTTATATGTTGCCTGCAGGAAAACACGAATGCCCCAGCCCACTGGAGAAACTCTAGAAATTTCACTGGAGTTGCCTCCCACACCATGTTGGTGTGTGGCAGCTCAGGCAGCGAGGGCTGGCTCCTGTCCCCTCTGTTGCTCAGTGTGGTGTAGCAGATCTTTTTACAGGGTTTTTCACCCTAACAGGATTCTCTCTGCCCAGCCATTAGCAAAATATTGCCACTCACTCAAAATTGTTCATCTCCTGTGTAAGCAGCAAAATAAAGGCTTAGATTTTCTATTTTAATTATTTTCCCTGAAATTTCCAGTGCAAGTTGCAGCATATTTGTGAACTGTGATGCCTTAAAATACCTAATACATCCTTTGATGTCCATATTCCAAAGCACAACACACAAGAGAAAACCCAGACCTTCCTCAGAGTCTCTGCCTACCCTGCTAAACAGTGTCTGGAGTCACTTTCCACTCCAAAACATCATCTCATGTGCTGTTCCTTTAAAACAGGGAATAAAAAGGATTTCATACTTGCCACAAATGCATGCTGAGAGCAAGATGTGGGATGAAAGGCTTGTGGAGCCAGGAGGGAATGTTCAGTCAGCCTGTGAGGGCACTGCCAGTGTTTGAGATGCAGAAGAGGCATTGCAGACCATTTCACTTATTTTTCATTTCATTTCCAGCACTACCAGGACAAATATAATTGGGGTTTTCTTTGATGTGAATGGCATTTGTTTTTTCCTTGTGGTTCTTTCATTAAAAATCAGCATTTCCAACCCCTGACTAAGAAATATACCGGTGTCTTTTTAGATTTTCCCCCCCCCCACTTAAATGTAGAAATTCCTTAAATATCATGGTAGCATGGTGAAAGTAAATATTAGGAGACTTTGTAGGTGGCATGAAAGAAAAAATTATTTTCAGAAACATGCCTTTGAGGGTTTCTAACCTGCTTTAAAAGGGGTAGCAGTGAGAGGACAGAGAAGGATGCTGGGTCTGTACTGCTTTTCCCTTGGAAACACATCAAAAATCAGTTTGATAAGTTACCTTTCCTTTTTGTTGACCTAGTTTTGCAGGTGTTTGAGAATGAAGGTATTTGGAGTATGGTCTAAATGTGTAATTTTAAAAGATGATTACTGAAAGACAGCGTTTTCTGATATATAGTGTGGGATTTATATTGCCAAATTCCAACTTAAATGTAGGTGGTAAGTCTGAAATAATCATGTAAATCCTGTAGGCTCTTTCTCTGGGCAGGAGATAGAGTGTGACTCATCCCATGTGCTTTAATGTGTTTTTAACTTTCACTGCTGTTTGTGGAGGAGCTTCTCTGGCTAAACCAGATGATTCTTGTTTAGAGGGCCAAAGTCCCACCATTGGACTCCATTTTATTTTCAAAATGCCATTGTCTTGATAGTGGTCAGCCTTTCCAAAATTTGTTATTTGTTATTCCTCTGATTTTATCCTGTTCATTTTATTCCTGTTCATTGCTCTGAAGCATCATCATGAAAAACACAACTGAGAAAAAAAATCACAACCAAACAATAAACCAAAAACCAATAGGAAAACAAAACAAAACCCTCACCCATGATGTGTTGAAGGAAAGTTTAGTGAAGCATCTACTGAGATATCATTCCTCTGTCTTTAAGTATATTTGGAAAAATTATGGCCTCTAATTTACAGCAGTGCAAAGGATTTAGGAGGAAAATTTTGTCCTACGTGTCATTCCTTGGGTGCACATAATTATTCATCCTTCACATGTATTGGTGATGAAATTTAGAATTACTGTGGGCAAGTTGCTTCATTTTGTGACTTTGTGGGTTGGGCCTGGTGTTCCTCTGGATCAGTCTGCCTTTTCAGAACTGCTTGAGGCCTTTGTTGCTGTGTTGGAAAGTTACAGAACTTGGGGGTTTTGTGGAAAATTTTCTTTTCATCTCTTGAAGGCTGAAAGGAAGAGGTTGAAACACGGATTGCTGACAGGTGGCTTCACCACGGTACACATGCTGCTCTGAGGATTCTTTCTGAATCTCTGAAATACTTTTTTCCTGCAGAAAGTGAAAATACTCGGGGTTTTTTCCCATGATCCAAAGCAGTTGTTGAGTTTCACATAATCACAGCAGATCTGCTTTGCCAGCAGGTTACAAATGTCACAGAGACAGTGCTTAATACATTTTATTTTAGTTAGACTTCATCTTGTCTCTGAGCTCATTTTCAGGTTTTCTTCCACATTCTAATGTCACCAAAGCACTGTAAATTCTCTAATAAATACAATTATTGTTGATGCCACAAAAAGCTAGCTACCTGTTGACTGGCACACAGAGCAGGGATTTAATTTTTGATTTTTTTTTTTTTTTTTGTTTGTTTGTTTGTTTCAATTTGACTGAGATCTACCAGTGTTTCAGAAATTATTTATTTTTCTCTGTTGCAGGCTTATAGATTTTCTCAGCTTCCTGAGATGGTAATGGGTTCTCCTCCCCCTCCTGTCCCTCCCAGAACGGGTCCTGTGGCTGTTGCCTCTCTCAGGAGGTATTTATCTGTTATTTTATTTTAGGCATGATCTCTGAAATCCACTGTTGTAATAAGAACCGGGGCAAACCCTGAGGGGGCACTTACAAGGCACTTAAAAAGGCACATTAATGAAATTAGAAACATGCTGATTTTATTTCATTTTAACACAAAACAAAATAACAATGAATTTTCTGTTAGCTAGTCTGTGTCAATAAAATTAGGAAATGCAGGCTCTTGTTTCTTTTAAAGCATTCTTTGCCTCAGCTCACATAATGGTGTGCTGGATTGAGGCAGATCATTCACAGCATCATTCTCCAAATTTCCTGTGTTGTAAGGACTTGCAACATTTCCAAAGCCATTAGCATTTCCCAAGTGCAGTAAATGCTATTTACCACAGTGGTCTCCTGCTGTATGATACCATGGCATGTGCACTGCTGGGACTGTCTGTGGACTGTGTTGGTGAATTATGGTAAAGCTGTGGGCAGTTATGGTAAAGCTGTGGGCAATTCTGGTAAAGCTCTGTTTTTAGTGCTGTATTTCACAGGCATTTGTTTGTAGCAGCAAGTAAAGCCCCTATACAATGGTAATAACATGCTTTGGTATAATACCAACCAGCCTAAAAGGGTTCTTTGCAAACTTCTCCAGACTTCTCCTGCTGTCCAGTTGCTCTCCAGACTTCTGGCATGCCAGAGCAAAGTTGGACAGATTGCTCCTCGCTGGCTTGTCCTGCTGTAGCTGGTGGGTCTGTATGTGGCTACAAATCTCATCTGTAGGTCAGAATGACAAAAATTTCTATTTTCTCTTTTTCTTAACGCACAGGTCTACATCAGATATTGGCAGCAAAGTGAGAATACCTGAGTCCAGTGGAGCAGACCAGGCCCAGCACCACGACCAGACCCCTTTTGCAGCGGGTTCGAGAGCTCCCATGTCTGTTGGTCCGCTCGATCAATCGGCTTTTCACTCAGGTGAAGAAATAATGCAGATTGAACTTGGAGCTTTGAGAGCCTCATTAGTTACTTTGGATAGAAATGAATGTATGGGATATAGCAAATAAGGATGATTGTAAATGGGTTAGTTGTACCACCTAATTAGTGGCTTATCTTCATTTTCTTCTGTCTTCACTCAGAGTCAGGATTAAAAAGCACTAAGGAGATGAATTTTATTGTGCTTGGGCTGATTGTTTATTAAATCTTATCTAAAGTACAGAGAGTTCAGCAACACTTCCAACTACCAACTAAGAGTGAGCAAAATGGAAGCAAATCTAGCTAGTTACAAGGTCTCTTAAAGCTAAACAGTCCAATAAAGAACTAACACCTGTATTATTTATACTTTTGACCCAATAACCAAATTCCTGTGACCTGCAGTGCAGCACTGACTGTCCAAGCAGAAACTGCTGCCTGAAATCTTGAAGAAGGAAGAAGACAGAAAGAGACAGCATCCGAACACCTCCATCTTGTCCCGTACTTACTACTATATTTTAAAACCCTCAAACTTAAAACCCTTCACCATGTGAAATTACACACTTTTATTTAACTACACACCCATGATTTTAACTCCATCACTGAAATTTCGAAGCCTTCTCCAAGGCTTCAGGTCAAAAGCAGTGTTCTCCTGGGGGTCAGTGCCAGAAAGCACAGAAAGCTCAAAACTCCCAGGGCTTCTGGGTTCCAACAGATGATTATTTGGAGAAAGACTGTATTAGGTGGGGTTTCTCCTGCTGCAACTGAAGGAGCCATCCAGAGGATGGCCTGTGCCTTTGTACATGCAGCAACAGCTGCATCCTAAAGTACTCATCCTGCAGAAGCACCAGGAAATGGCCTTTTCTGAAGGAAGGACACAGCAGTAATGTCCCAGATGTTCTGTGTTCAAGTGTGGCATTCTGCTGGCACACTAATCAGGACTCTGAAATGATAAAATCCAGTAAAACTGTTCATCTGTACTGCAAAACGCAGTAGAATTTTTAGGGAGGGTGTAGAGGGTGTTGGTGGCAAAATAAGTTGCAATCCTGGGACTGCTGTGTGACTCGTTTGTGTTGCACTTTGTACCAACGAAGCAAAGTGGGAGAGACAGACAATTAATGGGGGAGAAATGAGGGGAGAAATGGGTTGGATCCTTCCAATATTTTATCAGTCAAGTATATTGATCCAAATGCTCAAAAAAATTTTTAAGGCTCCCTGTTTCCTCTTGAGAAACTTTACCCCTGCTCTTGTCACAACAGAGGGCTACTGAGGAGGGCAAACTGAAGGTACGTGGCTCCTTCCCTTCAAAACACAAGGCAGTGGTGCCATTGCACAGTCAAAGGTACTCTGTTAGCTCTTCACCCCTCCTGTTCTAGAGGATATAGTTTCTGCCCAGAACTCTTTTTAGATCTAAAAGTCCCAGTTTTAAAGGCCTAGTCAGTTCCTGGTCCTTTTGATATGAGTTATATTTATAAATTAATTGATTTAATCATGAGATGAAGCTGATGTACTGTTTTGATGGTACATTTAGCTGGAAAAATATTTGAAATGGCTTCTTATTGGCAAAATACGTTTTCTTGAAGAGTTATGGAAAAGAGCTTACAATATTGAAAAGAATTTTCCATTAGTTCAGAGCTTTGAACTTAGTAGGTTTGTTATACATTGCTCTGTAAATCTGCCAAAAAAAATTATCTTCCTCAGAAGTAATAGAAAGTTATCTGCATTGTCTTGACATCATTGCCTGAGAGTCATAGTGTGGCTAAGCAAATGTGTTGTCAATTAATTAAATACAGTCGGTTTGAAGGATCCATTCTACTCTCACTTATTGTCACACCTTCTGCAAATGGTGCAGTACCTGGATGGAGCAGATGCTCACCCTCCCATTTCAAAATATTTCAAGCTATAAAATATGCCACACTACCTAGATCTCTTCCTTATGAGTGCAGTAATGTGTTCTGTGGGGATGGGGAGATTTTATTGCTGTGTGTTGCTGAACAGTGGCTGCAGTTCAGAAGAGACAAAATTACCTTCCTGGACATTGTGGAGTTTGCCAGAATAATTCTGGGAGTAGTTGAAGGAAACTTCCATATATAACAGGTGCTACAAAAGACTGCAATACAGGCAAGTAGAGACAAGGACAACCGCGAGAAATGTGCAATTGTAATACAAGATTTATAACATTCTGATATGAAAACAAGTCTTTATAGCCTCAACACATGAAGAAACATTACTGCAGGTGCTGATTTGGAATATTAATGCCTAATGTCACTCTCAAGCAGCCCAGCATCAGCTTTAAGATAAAGATGTTGCAATAATAATTTAGGATAAGTTATTACAGCAGCCTATCGAATATCCATTTTGAGTAGTACCTCCTTTTGCTGTGATTAAATTAATAGAGTGTTTTGGTAGAAGCCATGTGCCATGTACAGGAGCTGCATTTTCTTCTCTGTACATGTATGAAGAATGCTCATTTTCAGCCTTGCTAACTCATTTAAAATGTCAACCCTTGTGCTGTTTATGACCGGGAAGAACCAAGTTGACCACACCTCTTCTCTTAGCCCATCCTCTTCCAAACCATGGGGCTGGAGGAACTGGGATAGAAGCGCTTTGTTTTTGCTTTGGAGAAAAATGTGCTACAAACCATATTTTACAGCTCTTCTCACACTCTAATTGCATCCATAGCAATTCTGGCCTGGGACTGCGTGGGAGGTCATTGAGAAACTGTAAATATCTGGGTTTATGGAGACTGCTTTGGGGATGGATGTCACTGGTGGAGTCTTTCTATCTCTGTGCCTGTGCCCAGCATCTGGCAGAGTAGGCAGCATAACCCTGTTGTAGATTGTACAAGAGCAAAAAGTGTGCCAGGGCTGTAAATGAGATTCTGGGGGACGGATATTTAAAGCAGCCAGTAATTGATGGTAATTCAATTATACTCCATATGAATTTCAGGAGAAAGCCCATGTCTTTGTGATTTTGTCAGCATAGTGGTATCATAGCTACTGAGAGCAATTAGTAGTAATATTCAAATGATGTGCAGTTGGAAGGGGGAGAAATTTTATTTTCTCTGCATTGATTCTAAGACAGAGAATCTGCCCAGCTGTATAATGTTACTGTGCTTCCATTCCTCAGTGAAAATGTTGGAGTAGTATTTATTTGTGTTTTTAAAGGGTTTACTGTCCTTCTGCTTCCATGTGATATTATTTTTGCTCTGTGAACCTGGGAAGTAAAAGACATGTCCATGTAGTATAACTTAATAAACTAAAAACCTAATAACTGATAAAGATGATTTGCAGCTGGCCCATCCAGGATTTAGGGATGAGGATTTCATGCCTTCAGTGTGATGTTGGTGATTCACTGCTGGAGTCTGTCTTTGCATGTAAATAGACACTAGAGGAAGAAAGACTTAACTGGGCAAGAAAGTTGTTTGTATTCTATTTTTAACTAGGCAAATACATGGAGTTATAGCAAATCTCAAGGGAAATGTGCACATTAGGAAGCTGGTCTTCCAGGCAGTCCAGTTATAGCCTGTGGATAATCTCTGTACCAAATTGTTCTCTGCATCTCTGCGGGCCACAGGAATAAACCATCCCTGAAAGCAGATGTGACCATATCCAGAGATTTGGCTGAAATTTATGCCAGCATGGCTGGCTCCCTCCACACAAATTGGAGTGTGATAGTGGGATTTTAATCCAGGAGACTTCCTGGATATTCTTATGCATGCATCTTAATCAAGAGGTGATAAAGCAGATTTGGAATCGACAAATATTCATTTAAGTTGTAGCTAGTTGTAGCTAGACAAATATTTAGTTAAGTTGTAATTTGTGGCAGTCATAGACTATTCTTGGTGAAGGAACTGAGCAGGTAGAACCTTGGTATTTTTTGCAGAAGCATTGAAGTTTTATGATGGGATTGCTGAGAGTACAGACTGTTAAACATATCAGCCACTCATTTTTGTAGGTTTTTTGCCTAGATTTATTAAGAAAGACTGGGTAAACTGTGAAGAGAAAGGTGCATTACACTGAAACCCATGGGAAAAACAGCTGAAAATTGAATACAAGGAAGCAAACTTAAGGGGAAAAAAGCTTTTCTCTAATGAGTCAAAGTTTTGACAAAGATTGTTTGTTACAAGGATCAAGTCCTAGGGCCTCTTTACCTGAAGGCTGTACATGGTTATGAGGACAACTGCAAATCTTGCCTTCTTCAGTATTTCCCAGCATTATGAAGATGCTCTAGTCAGATGGTGGGACAAAAAAACAACCAAAGCCCCAAACAAGAAATATCAACAAACAAACATTAAGTCCATATTTCATAAGCACCATCTTCTGATTTACACCTGAAAATCTCAGCTATTAACGATGCCTACTCTCTTTTTATTTGGCAGGAAATACAGTCCCAGCAGTGTTTGCCATTCCAGCAAACCGACCTGGCTTCACAGGCTATTTTATCCCAACTCCTCCCACTGCCTACAGGAACCAAGCCTGGATGCCCTATGCTGGAGAGAACGAGTTACCAGGCCAGTGGGCAGACTCTGTAAGCATCCTTGCTTTTCTGACCACTTGTGTTTTCTGTGTTTTGCACAGCAGGGGGTTTTCAGCAATTCTTCACTGGTCTACAAAGAAGCTGAAAAGGATAACTTTTAATTTTTTTCCTTGAATGGGAATAATCTCTGGTAGTGAAAAGCCATAAAAGATGGTGTAGATACTCCAGCTGTTCATAACATGAAGTGTAAGCAAGGTCTTTAGAGGGTGGAATCATTCACTAGGTTAGGGCCTGGCACCTGTTTAAAGCTGGTGGGCTAGATGTCATTTTTCTTTCCTGAGAAAGGTTAAATTTTTGTATAGACACTTGTCAGGAGAAGGTGATGCTGCCTCTCAAAGCATCTGTTTGAAAGTTGGGGAAGCATCTTACCCTCCTGGAGGCTTCTCTCAGGACAGCATGGCTCCCAAACCTTACCTCCCAGCCCTGCTGTGCAGTGTTTAAACCCTCCCGAAGGATGGAGTGACAGATCATAAATTAAACAATTAATTGCACAATCCCAGACTGGAACAGATGTAATTTTTAGCCCAAAGTAAACCTACATTTCCAAGAATTGAAGTTGAAACATCCTAAAATGAATTGCAGTAGTTCATCATGTTTGAAACAATTTCTCAAATGTAGGGCTTTTTTTTACACTAGGGAAAAAAAGATCAATTCTTTTGCTTGAGCTCACATCTGGCATTTATGCAGAACCACTCTGGCTAAAAAACCTGGGAGATAGATTCAATTTCCTTGTGCAAATCATCAACAGAACATTTTAATGAATTGCAGTTGAAATCTAAGTTGGCTTTGAGCAGCTAAGCAAGAGACAACACAGTCATATAAATGTTCCTGGGGGCAGCTTTTTGTTGTTCACTCTTTATTATTGCTCCCAGTGCCTGTGAGGAGAAGAATTCAGTATGACTTTGAGATGCAAGTCCGAATTTGAAGGCTGAACTGTCAGAAAAAAAGCTGTTCATTTGTAAGCTGAGCACACCTGCTGATGTGCCCCTGACACCTGGAGGCTTGTGATGCTCTGGCATAAATTTTCTCCTCAGAGCTGCCTTTTAAAACATGAAAACCTTTATTTTCCTTTGTTGTTGTTGTTTTGGTGTTTGGTTTTTGTTTATTTATTTGTTTTATGTGTGTTTTTATCCCTTCTGACATCTTAAATCCAGGAGGCTTATTGAATCTTAGCAATGATTTTAAACTTTTTCTCCAAGAAGGAAAAAAGCCATGAAACAAATAAGGAAATTTTACTTGTCTTCCATTCATTCTCCCTTTTGTATCCCTACTCTTGACTGCAGTCCCATGGAAAAAGAGTCAGGTATCACTTCTCAGAAGTGGAGACTGAAACACATGGGTCAAAACTGCAAACCAAGTCTCCAGCCCCCAGCTCCTACCTCTGGAAGGAGAAGAGTATAACTCTGTTGTGGGTTTCCTTTTCTTCAGGGAAAGAGGAATGGAGAGGGATGTGAGAATCTGTCTGAAAAATAACCATGGAAATATGGAATGCAAAGGAAACAAACATCCCTTTTAACTTCACTTTCCCATGGCAGAGCTTTAACAACTCCTTGTTACTCAGATTCTTGGCCCTCCAGTGGCTTTGCAGAAGAGGTAAAAATGCAGAAACTACTGCAGTTCCTAGAATGAATTTGCAGACCTGTCAAGAAACTGTCTTTATTTGAAAATCATTACTGGAGGAGCTAGCAATAGCATTAGCAACACAGCACAGTCAGAAAGCCTGAATAAAAGTGAATAGCATAAGGATCTGAAGTAATACTCAGGTTTCCTCAGCAGTACTCAGGGCTTGAATTTCTGGACATGTCCTGGTTTCTGAGCCTCTAGATTATACCTTGATCACACTTCCAAGATTTTCTTACAATTATTGAGAACAGAGTCTTGATATCTATAGGATTCTTTATTTTTCACACATTTTTGCTAGCCTAGACTGTAAACAAGGGAAACAGGAGATTTGACAACAAGGAATAATTTTATAAGGTCAAATACTGTAATATATTATTCTCTGAGACAAGTGGTAAGTATTGAAACACTAAGTTTTGTGGGACAAGGCAACTGCATCCACAAAGCACTTACTTTCCAAACAGATGCTGCTTAGTGAAAACAGTAACTTGGTGGCCTCTAGTGGCGTGTTCACATGTTGTTCTAGTAAAATCACCTTTTGAAGAGCCTGTTGTAAATTGAACTGAGGTGCCTACATCTAATGATCACTTTCATATCATACCTACTTCCTACATTTGTCTCATCATGCCACAGTGAACGTTTGATACTCTCTTCAGCATTTGATGGATACTCAAGGCTGTGTTCAGGATGTGTAAATCCTAATGGCCTGAATAAAGCCTTCTCCAAAATTAAGGCCTGTAGATTCTTGTTTTATAGACTTTCGGAAATCATAAATACTATTTTTTATTTGATGCATTAAAATCTTCTGAGTGCCAGAAAGACTGGCATTGTGGTTTACAGATTTGAGAAAGTAATTTAATCTCTCACCGTAACTAAAGGGCCTACATTATTGTTTTAGTTTTAGCTGGTGAAACATGGGGCTGAAACCTGTGAAGTTACAAAAAATTATTAATCCCTCATGTAATCCTGTTAAACATGGCCAGAAATCCTGACACTTCTGAGCAGTCAAGCATCCCTCTGAGTCTTGAGTTTCCAAGCTGGCGCACCTGAGCTTATCCCTGTTGTCTGGATCTAGTGAGTTTCTGTCAGGAGCAGAGAGACCAGACACTGGCTGGCTTGGGTTAGACAGTGGCTGCATATCAGAAAACTCTGCTTTTCTGTTCTGGGCTTTTTGATGTACTAAAATAATAAAAAATTATACTAAAAACTATCTGTTTAAAACTGAAGTGTTTGCTAAGCAGAGAGAGCACACTTTCAGAAAAACCTTTTCGCTTGGTTTTAGTTTATCATGTTTGAAACAATTTCTCAAATGTAGGGCTTTTTTTTTACACTAGGGAAAAAAAGATCAATTTGTGGATGCTGGTGAGAGCCAGGGAAAACAGCAGTTTGAGTTTTCCCAAGCTACTCAAAGGAAAACAGAAGGGAAAGAATTAATAACAAAGTTTAGCACCTGGTGTTGTGGACAGGAGGAGTGTGTGAGGAATGTGATGTTTTGGTAAGAGCATGTTTACAAGAAGTGTTGCCTTCCTTGGACCAATGAGCTTATTCTATCCTTGGTTCAGTGAAGCAGCCTATAAAAACGTGCCTACTCCTGCAATAAATTGCTTCTTTTGCTTTCTGGGTGAAGCCTGTGTTGCTGAATTTTTTCGCTGCTCCTAGCCTTACAGTGACATCATTTCTTCTGCTTGAGCTCACATCTGGCATTTGGAGGTGATGATAAATGAGGACAAGCAGATGTTTCCGCTGCCACAGCTGGGACATTGACACGTGCATAGATGGCACGTGCCAGGATAGGCATTTGTAAAGAGAAGCTGGGAATTCTGAGGTTTGCATTCCCTTCACCTGTGCCCGCCTGTCACGCCTGACAGTGCCCTGGGCAGGTTTGTGTTCCCTGGCAGGGGGGTCGATCGGCCGTGTGATCCTGAGCGGTTCCAATTGCCTTTGCAGGTGCCGCTCCCCGGCTACATCGAGGCGTACCCCAGGCCCCGGTACCAGCACAGCTCCCCGTCCCGCCTGCCCCGGCAGTACAGCCAGCAGGGCAGCCTGCACCCCAGCCTGGAGCAGGCTCCGCTGGCCTCCGCCGCCGCCTCCCAGCAGAGCCTGGCCGACAACGAGCCCTCCGACGCGCCGCTCACCAACATCTCCACCGCCGCCCTCGTCAAGGCTATACGGGAAGAAGTGGCCAAGCTGGCCAAGAAGCAAACAGATATGTTTGAATTCCAGGTCTAACACAACTCCTGTGCGCAGTGTTTGTGTCTTGCCGCCTGGGGTAGCCAAGAAAGCAACTCCTCTAATTTTCAGCTACAAAATTCCTGTGAATTGTGCCAAAGCGACGGCATTTTCATCTGTCTGAAAAGTCAACACTATGGAATGACTTAAAGCAGAGCAACGGGACTCTGAAGACATGAAATTCCGCTTTCCAGCTAAGGAAAAGCTGCCAGGAAACTGTTTCATACTGATGAGATCAACCATATGCAATTGTTTGTCACTTTGCTCTCGTATTATGGCCCATCATCACTAAAGATGCTGCTGAACATGTCTGTGCCACAAGAAGTTTCATTTGCAGGCCCAGAGGTAGAGCTGCTGAAAATAACTCCTGCATGCCAAAACTTTGATTCAAGAAGAAAAAACCTGCAGAGCAGGGTTTGCCGAAGGCCACGGTTGGCGTGGCAGTGGCCATGTTGATTGCTTGCTGTGGGACATTGTATAAGGGGTGCTGATTTCAGCAATGCAGAGTCATTCCAGCCCTTTCATCCCAGAGACTGTATTCAAACCAAAAGAATTCAAGATGATTAAGTAATACAAACAGAAGTCCTGTAAATAGCTCCGTGTCTCTTCATCGTATTAACAGTGCAAAGAAGTGAAAGAAGAGACGACTGTGAAGAAAGTGAATGACATTTAGATAATTAGTGGCTACCTTGTGCCTCAGTGCCACTGATGAGTTTTGGAGAAGATATTCTATTCAGCGTGAGAGAATACAATGCATGAAGAGCCAGCAAAGGATATTGGTGCTAAAAGCTTCCAAGAGAAATGAAAAAAGGTTATTCGTGTTCGCTCTATAATCGGGCTTTTCACTCAGAATGCATGTGAAGCTGGTAAACCTGAGACCTTTAAATCCTTCCGACCTGGAAAAATGAATACACCTGCTTGGACAAGGAAACCTCTGTTCAACACAGCGCTTTTTTTCCCTTTCTTTAACAATGCTATCTATAAAGTGATGCCAGAAAGTGCTACCTGAAGCTGCAGTTGATTTTGATTACGCTGGCACGGTGAATGCGCACCCTGGAAGTTCTGAATGTAGAGGACCTAATTACTATATTAACATGTAAATAAGTTAACAGTTACATGGATTAACAAAAATGCTAATGTTCTGTGAAAAAAGAGAGCATTGCCAGAAATGATGTTGATGCAAGATAAAGGTCACTGATTGTTACACTGCATTGTGGTAGGAATCCAATCCCACAAGGAAGTCAAACCACTTGGATGGGACAGTAGTTAATATTTTGCAGTTGTACAAACTAGTTGGAGATCATGAACAATTGTTTTCAGTTCCTTCAGCAATTAGCTTCAGGAACTGACGTTGTTGCAAAATTTGTTGTGTTGGGCGTGTTTGATGTCAACTGGAGTTCAAGGTAATGTCCTTCATTTCAGTGGGTTATTTAGTTATCCTCAATTACTATTTTGTCTGACCATTTCATTTCCCTGAGTTTCTTTGGTCTTAACTGATGTGGGAAAGGGAACTTGGTTTAGCTTTTTGGCCATCAGTAAATTGAGAGAAGGAGAGAGAAGACTAGAATAGGGGATAGAAGAAGAAATTGATGAAGCACAAACTTTTAAAGCAGAGCTATTTTTCCCCCTAATAATTATATTATAAACCCTGACTGAGACTGTGACACATAATTATCCTAGAATATACAGACATCTTCTGCTCCAATACCTTGAATATTGCAGAAGCGTTTGGAATGCTAGTTAATCTTTCAATAAATGTGAAATTTCATTTTTATTATTTAAAATCAGATATAAATAAAATGTATTTTTGTAATTTCTATGTATATATGTGCTGTATATTTATATAAGTGACTAGTCTGCTATAGTCAGAGAATTTCCGTAAACTAAGTGGAAAAAGAAAAAAAAGAAAGAAAAAACCCCCTGGTAATTTTACTGATCAATATAAATGTGCTGTGTCTGGAGTACATAAATATACAATTGAGTGACTTGGATACTAAACAACCAAAGAAATTCAACTTTTCATATAAATACAAGTCTAGTAAAGGCTGACTGCTGTCTCAGTTACCTGTCAGCCAGATAATATTGATATTATCAGTGTAACACAGCACAGCCAAATTGGGTCGAATTAATAGCTGGCTAAGAGCATCACACTTTAGAATAACAACTGAAAAAATACTCAGACTCAGTGTGCCACAGAAAGACTGGATCTGGTTGGTTTCAGTGGGAATTTCACTCACTGAGAGCAAGGCTGAGTTTCTCTGTTGGGCTTTGTCTACAAAAGCAAATTTCACTAGACCCCCTTGAACAGAATTCTGTTTATTTTTCAGTCATTTGGCTCGCAGTAACGTAAGTACAGACATAATGGAAGAGCAGCTGACTTTTATTTAGCCTGAGCTGGCTCACAGCTGGCTTGACCTAACCTGGAAGTGAAACCTACACCAGGATGTGTCATCCTGATAATCAGCTTTATTATCTCAGTTTTTGAATGATTCTTCTACATAGCCCAATGAAATTTTGCAAGTAAATAGGCCCTTCTAAGCAATGAGGGTGAAATGTGCTGTGTAATAAATTTCTCTAGCTTAGACTCCAGTTTTGCAGAGTTGTCCTGAGGCTGAAATGATGGAAGCAGTCATGATCCCATGGATGGGCTCACTGAAGCCGTAGAGGTGGGAAGGGTAATGTAACAATGTATTCCCAAAAAAGCCACAGGAAGCAGGGCATTCCAGTTTTAAACAGCATCTTTTGGACACCTAACTCTATTTGTAGGTCTGTTCCCGTTCTTAAATTTTAGCAATTTAATAGTTCTACTGAAAAATGTGTGAGGGTAAAGTCTCGTATATCTTAACACAATGAATCTTGTATCTTGCCATACTGGAAACTAAAAATTTTGGAAAATACAGAGATGTCCAGGGTTTGGATGTCTGTAGAAAGTGGAAAACCCCCAAACAAAAGTATTTAAATAGCCTTAAAGAAAGAAAAACCATTTCAGTAAAGTTAAACAAAGTACTCTTCATACTTCTGACGAAGACCTGTTAGAGTTTCAAAATTAATTTTGTTTGGTATTATTATGGATAATGTGCAGTCTATTGAATATTTCCTGAACCATCACTCTGAAACCATCGTGGTGCACTTTATTCAGAAAACCATCTTACATTTTTCATTCATGATGCCTTTTTATCCTCTTTGTAATATGTTTCTGTATTTTTTTTTAAGTATAAAGTAAGATTATATCAAGACAGTTAGGACATTCCTGGGAAAGAAAAATCATGCTGTAATATTTATACTGTCTGAGCACAAAGCAATGATAAAGTGAAAATATAGTGTACAAATAATTTGTAATATAATAAACATTTTGTATGGCTACAATTACAATATAGTTTTTCAATACTGATTTCAAAGGAGAAAGTATTTGTGTTTAAAGTTATAACCTCATCCAGATATATCCATGCCATTTTTGCTGAGAACAAAGTAGTAATTTAGCTTTTTCTACTCAATGCCCTAATTTTCTTTAAAGATATGTTAAATGTGTAGGTGAAAGTAGTGTTTACTGTGTACACAAAATGTTGATGTTCTAACCACTATCTGTCTTCAGATTTGTAAATCATCAGCATAAAAGTTGCAAATGAAACATAAAATTCCTTCTTGGTGCGTGTGTGCTGACCACCTTCAGCTGGAAAACCACGTGTGACATTCATTAGTATCAGTACAACAGTAACTTTAAAGGATAAAAGGGAACTTGTTGGCAGTCATTTCTTGACATATTATCTGTATTGGAGAGGAGCTCTAGCTCTCAGTCTAGAAATATGAGTAATATTTGTGTGTCATAATATTATGGGTAGAGCTCAATAGAAGTGCATGCAAACCCTATATATAGAAATGAGGATATTGTCTTAAGCAGTGATCATTTCTTTTTCACACTCTTTGAAAGATGAGACATATAAGCAGTGTAAGATAAAAATTGAGAGGCAGGTAGAAAATGCAACATTGGGTTGAGTGGGAGAATTATTTTGCTTAAGGGCTCATATATACATACCAAGATGACCACAGTTTCCATTACATTTCAAGAAGTCTGGTTGCTAAAGAATTAATCACATTTAAATGTATGTTTTTTTAATTCTTGCATTGCCAATATAAGAGCTGAGAGAGCTTGGAAGCAGCAAGTTTTCTGAGCTTGCAGAAGTCATTCCATTTTGCTGCCCCTGCTCCTCCTGTGCATGTCCCAGCAGCTCCAAACACTGTGTCCAACACAGTTTTTGTCCTGGTCTTGCATGATTTACACATTAACAAATCCCAGTGGCTTCCCAGCCCTCACTGGCACGAAATGGCAAAGGGAAAATGCCAGAAAATGCTTGTGTTTGGCAGCTTTCCTTTCATGGGTTAATTTTTAACTCCAGGTGAATGAGCAACAGATTTATTTTTTGTTTATCAAAATAGTTCAAAGTTTGGGTTTTTTTTATTTTATTTTTAAGAATAAGAGTACTCTTTGAGAATGCTTTTTTTGAACTTTTGCCTTCCTCTCAGAAATAAATAATGCAAAACTCAACTTGTAGAAGTGAGATTTATATATAGGTCAGTAAAGAAATTGCATACTGACTTGCTCTTTAAGAATCTTTCAAGATGGCCTGGTCAATACTGCAGAATCTTTCCTGGGAATAACTGCATTGCACAAGGTGGTTTAGGTCCTGATTTTAAAAATAGTTGAAATGCCCCCAAATCATACAATATTTCATGCTTTTAAAATCACCTTAAGACCATATTCTTATGAATATTGTATCATATTCTTATGAATATTGTATCATATTCATGTATATATATATGTATGTGTGTGTGTGTGTGTGTATGTCTGTGTCAAAAAATATTTTTTCAAAATTGTTTCTATTTGTCCATCAATTTGTCCCCATTCATTTCAGGTTCCTTAAGGGGTACAGAGGCAGTAATGAAGAGATAAATCTCAGAGATTTTCTGTTATGAAGCTCATGAAAGATGAGAAATGGGCTTCAAGTAGTTAGGTGGTCAAATGATGTTCTGAAAATAATTACAAGTATCATGAAGAGGTGTTTCAGGAATTTTATTTTTTTTTCTTTTTTTTGCATTTGTTAAAAATAATTCTTGTTTTAAGAAGTCTGACTTCATGAATTTTCCACGTATCCAAGGAGTAAGTTGTTACAATACTGCATTCTGTAAATAATTTTGTAACTTTATAAACGCACATTTTCCTACTGGGCAATAATGGGTGCAAAAGACTGTAAATCACAAAGAAAGGTGATCCCACTGAGTACAATATTTAGAGAGCAGGTGAATTTCTCTTCCAAACTATTCCCTCTCCACTGGAGCCCAGAGCATTTCTGTGCTGTGTAAACCAGTCTAAACTCCATAACAAACAGTGGCATCAGTTAAGGTCTTTGTGTATCTGGCAAGGGGACCTGGGTGTAAGTAATCTTGAAGTTCATTCTTTATCCCTGTCTTTATCTAATACTCTCCACACTGCAATGAGGAAAAAACCCAAACACTTTATCCTACACCAAACAAATTTTAGTATTTCTTTCCACAACAAAGAAACTGGGAAGGCTTTTTCATTTCATCTTGGTGCTGACTTCTGCAAGCTGTATTCAACGTCATACTTGGTAGGGAAAAAAAATGAGAATGAAGCCAAGAAATTTGGAAAATATTATAGAACCCATCTGGCCGAGGCATAAATTTTAATGCAGGGTTTAGCAACCCAACAGAAGCAGCTCAGGCACAACAAAAGGGGCAGTTCTGGGCACTTCTTTGGGTCTCATCAGAAAGCATGTTTGTCCAGCACAAATACTCCTATGCTTTTTGACTTTTTATTTTCATTTAATGTCTTTCCTGTCATCACTGTGCATTCTGAATTCAACTTTTACATCGTGTACACAAAGAAGTGCACTTCTTGCCTCTCTGATAGGCTGCTGGTGTGACAGGAGCAGTAACCAACACATGACAGAATTTTTAAATCGCCATGTGTTTGGTTTGAAAGACAGGTGTCTGCTAAAAAAGGCAGCCTCTCTTGAAGTGGAAAATGTAAACCCCCTCCCTCCAAATTATTATAATTTTGAAATTAAGGAGCTCTCAGGCAAAGATATGGGAATAGGAATAACAGTTCTTTACTGGAAAATTAAAATAGAAATACAGTATTACAGAGAACAAACCCAAAACACTGCTGGAGTCAGAATCCAAGCTGCCCCCCGTCAGCCAGGCAGGGTGTTGGTGCAGTCCCATTCCATGGTGGCTGCATCCTCCTGCAGTGACAGATGTGCTTCTGTTGGAGCAGTGCTCCTGGAGAAGGTGCAGTTTTCCTCCAAAGCTCCAGGGATGATGTGGAAGGGTCTGGTTTTCCTCTGGAATCCAGTGGGAAAAGGCTGCTCTGATGTTCCAAATGTCAGATTTGATCCGGGTAGGAAATGCTTGGCTCCTCCCCCTGGTGGAGCATCTCCCAGTGGGATGATGGAATTTGATCAGCCATGCCCTGGGACTCCATGGCCCATGAACAGGAGATATCTCCTGGAGGGAGGATGGGCTGTGGGAAAGATAAAGAACACTGCCCCAGCTGGATTAACAGATGGTGATAGAATACAGAATTTTGGTTACATCCTGCTTTGCAAGCCAAGACACCGTGGCATTGCATGGCTTCAGCCCATCTTGTGCTTTATGTGTTCTCCTATTAGTGTTAAGGCAAAACACATCTGTAATGAAATTTCATTTTCCACTGAAATTACTGGCAGAACACCTGCTCCCTTCAAGGAGAACAGGACTGAGCCAGTACCACCCCCCCCCAGTAAATTAGCCATCACAAATGTCTTAAAACTGTGCCAAGAGAGGAAGGATGCTGTCGGGTTATGGGTGGCTGGAAATTGGGAGATGGAAGGTCAGTTTGCTCTTCTTCAGGATTTTGGGTTGGTCCAAAAAGCGGCTGTGCCTCAGTGTCCCATCTGTAGGGCAGGGTGAAGGGACTGCCTCTCCTCACTGCCCTGCTGGAACTCGACCCCTGGACTGCAGTGGATACTTTAGTAAGAAGCACTATTTATTACTTCATGGAGCTTTGGGAATTGTTCAGGACTATAAATTACCTGTTCCTATGGTAGCATTTTAATAGACACGAATTTACAAGGAAAAAAACACCTCTTCATAATATTTCGGTATGTTCTAGGAAGCCTTTCCAATAACAGCCTCTACACTTTTTTACAGAGATTTACAGAATTTATATCAATAAACTGTCTCACTTCCCAGGCAACAGATCTCACTTACCACGGAAATGAACTTTTCTTACGTCTTTGAATTACGGAAAGGACTACTCTGCATGATTACAAATATCCATGTTACCTTTGGTGTTCACAGCTTGATTCAACTGAATTGTAATGGCTGTGTCTGTGAAACTTGCTCAAAATTTTCGAGTGTTTCAGCTGTAAGTGGGAAAATTAACTTTCTGAAGCTGCAAAGTTGAGAGCAAATTTAAAGCCGAGTCTAGGGATTAAATTGAGAGGATAAGAAAATAAATAATTAAAATTTTATACTATGCAATCAGAAGGAAAATCTCCAAGACCTGTTATGTAAAACTACATGCTGATGGTAGAATTTTACAAATGACTGAAAAGGAGGGATTTAAAATGTGCTGGGTCATTACCAAATTACTATGTTTTTACTCTGAGCCATAGGGTGATTCTAGAAATAAAGCTTACGAGTACATAGGATAGCTCCTTTCATGTTAGTGGCTATAGCTTAGCTGAAGTTGTACATGTGTTTTCCTTGGCGATTTTGCACATGAAATAAAATATGTCTTAAAATCTGTGTTGCTACTTATTGGCTGTTCCTGCTGTGCCCTCCTCTTTAGATCCAGTTTTTGTGTTTTTTAATATCATTTACTCAGGCCTAAGTTTTGCCCTGTCAGTCTGAAGTCAAAGAAAGAGGAAAATGCAGCTTTTGACAGGGCTGCTTTTGTATAATTCGTGATGCAGGAAATTTGGAACAAAAAGTTCCTTTACTACTGCTTTGTAGTTTCAGAGAAAAAAAGAGGCAGGGAAAAATGTTCCAAAAATGGAGGATAAATGAACTTCCTAGTGTATGTATCACTACTAAGTCTCTAGACAGATGGCCTAGTTGAGATATAACTTTTTAAATGTATATATGTATTTATATATTTTATGTACATGCTGTGACTGTACTTAAACTGCCTCAAGGGGTTGTTCTGGCTTTCCTCAAGACACACTGAAATCTGAGGCTATTTCACAAATGTATGTTTTTAGTGTGTAACAGAACTCAGCTGACTCATGTCATTGATAATTACATGTTTCCTTGGAAAAGACAAACACAACACTCATGGAATGCTTCCTGACTGGCAGCTCCTTGATTCAACATCTAGATGTCAGCGACCTTAAAAAACTCTACCTGCCAAACAAAGGAGGACACTTTTCCCAGAGTTAAGTGCTGCTCAATTTCCCTACCTTACATTGAGATATTAGCTCTGAATTTTCAGGGCAGGTGGATCTAAAATGCAGCATATGCTGCTGAGAACAGAAAAATCATTTCATGATGGCTTACTGCTTTTGGATTTCCTTTCTAATCTGTCCCTGAACTAATTAAGGCAGCTTGACTTGAAGATTAATTTAAATTCTAATGATCCATTGTAATAAGGCTGAATATCTATTTGGAGAATCTTAATGTGGCAAACTCAAACACAGCAGTCTGAAATTTAATGGACCCAACTGTTTGGTATAAAATAATTTAAATTTGAAATGCGTTCTGGCTTTTGAATAGCTTTGTATCTCCTTTTTCCCATCGTAAAGCAGCCAAGGCCATTTGAGGTTTCAGAAGTGAGACCTGAGGGAGCACCAGGGTGTCCCTGCAGGTGCAGATGTGGCTCTTCCCCTGCTCAGCCCTCAGGCTGGCTGTGAAGGTGTGACACTGCTTTTTGAGAGCCTTGCTTTGTTTAGGGTTGGAAACAGGAGCAACCTACTGATGTTTTGAAATCTCTGCCTATGAATCAAATTTGTAGCCTAAAATTTCTTTCTTGAATGCAACAGGGATAGATTTGTTGAGTCACAAGGCAGCTGTTTTTTTTCTAGAGGAAGGGTTTTGACCAAAGCATCCTGATGGAGGAGTGCTGTGGGTGACACTGGCCAAGGGTAACCATTCTGCTAAATGCCATGATCCAGATGATTTTCTCAGGAGATGTGTGTGTCCAGGCAACTGTAGCTGAGATTACATATTAACTGACATTATTCCTTGCATTATCGCCCAGTAATTAAACACAAAGTGCTGCTTCAACATAAAGCACTCCATATGAAAAACAGAACAACAGATGGAAAATATTTAAACTGTGTACCATGAAAAGCAGCTCTGTTTAAGCCAAGAAAACCTGAGTGAATAAAGGCTGATGAGAGCTGGATGTAAAGTGAAAGACTTGGTAAAAGATGAGAACTAATTTTTAGGAAGCAGCAATTCCCCTGTAATGGAAACCTTTGTAGGCCCTTGCAAAAACCTTGGAAGCTTTAGGGTGGTTTAGGAAGGAAATTGATCTGTAGATTGAGAAAATGAAGGTAGTTCCTCTGTTACCAAACTTGATTTTAAAGCTCTCACTTCTCCACAAAGCCTTTGAGGGCCTCTGTGCATTGGCCCTTTTCGTCCAACCCAAATTTGTATTCTGGTATTTAGTTTGGGCACTAGCACAATTCTCACTTTCATAGTAACCAACAATTTCAGTTTAGCCATTCACATGTTCACAACAATTAACCATTTCTGCTTAAGCCTCAAATCCCTTTGAGAGACTTTTTCTCCTCTTTCTGCAAAGGGAGCAGTGAAACACTGCAGCCCAGATTTCCAAAGTATTCTCTTGTTCATTTGTAATCACATTAAAATGTGAATGCTATAGTTTGGTAATTGACAAATGTGAGTTATAAACTTGATTTTTCTTTTTAAATATAAACTCTATGTACAGTAGATCAAAATCTGGCTGGAAAGATTGAGTAAGTATAAGGATGAACGCTGCAATAAGCAGTAAGAGGAAATAAAATTTTGGTATTGTGCTAAAACATTTCACAGCTGAGCAATTTGAACACAGTTTAAAAAAACAGAGATTAAAATATTACTCTTAAAAATAAAGCTCTTTGCCAAAATATTGCAGCTTCAGGGTCGGCAACTTTATTATTTCATGCTGCCACCTACTGCTCTGGAAATGGAAAAGGAAAAAGTAATTGGAATTTTTTTATCGGTCTGATAAAAAAACTATTTACTACTAAGCCTATTTACTACTTTGTGGTGTTATCAATGTGTGGCATTATTTTCGAATGCCAAATGCTGTCCAGGTCTTCAATCTGCCATCCCTGTCTCTTAAAAACCAACCCAAGCCACAGCTTCTGTAATTTTGTGGTACACTAAAGACAATAAAGGAATACACTGTGATTGTAACAAAGATTTTTATGCTAATGTGAAAGTAGTTTTTTTAAACTGGTTTAGGGGCTTAGGACTTTTGGCGATACCTATTTACTCAAAATTGCACTTTATATACTTAGCGTTAAAACAAAACCCAACCATATTTTATAATGCCATTTCTGCATTTTCCAGCTACAGATATGGACTGTTGGGAATCCTGACAAAACCAGTGTTGATTTCTTAGTGCTTTTAAAGAAAATATTGTATACCCCCTGTATAAAGTAATTGGAGGGGAAAAAAAGGTTAAAATATACACTAGTGTTACCAGTAACTAGTACCAGACAATTAATACACAAAAGAAGTCAACAATATGCTATATTTTTGATTTGGCAGAGAACAGCATATAATGAGTAGAAAGCCAATATTGAAGACCTATTAAAATATTCCACAGTGATAGTGGCAAAACAACCAGCTGAAATATTCCTCAGTATGTTGATGGATATTACTTCAGGTTCTGCATTGCTTTCATGCTTTGTATCTTCTTTTCTTCCAGCGCCTTCAGAATTTTATCTAAACAGGAATGAAACATAATTTATCATTAATTATGTCATTAACAATTTACAATACTTTAAAGTAAATCCAATAATCTATTAAGCAAACTAATAATCCTTACAATGCCTTGACTAGCAAATATCTGAAAACCAGTGTTTCTCAAAAAAGTAGGTATTAAAAATGGAAAGAGATGTGTATTGCTATAACGAATGGAAAAATATATGCAAACTAATGCTAACGCTAATTAGCATTGGAATTTCCTTGATATCTTCTTTCGAATGCATCTATCTGATGGGCATTTTTCCTGTGTTCTTGTAACCTTTGCACTCTGAAAGTTTCCTAACTGGCAGCCTGTGGCCTTGCAGGAAATGATGACCATCAAATCCTTACTACTGGAACGCTCAGCACCATCATCATCCGCTGAACTATTTGATTCCCTGCATTTTCTTCATGGCCAGCAGGTCGCAAAATTAAAACACCAAGCTCACTTATGATTTAACTGGAGGGTTTTTGGTTGGTGGTTTCTTTTGGTGTGGGTTGTTTGCGTTTTTCTTTTTTTCTTGTGGGGGGTGCTGGGGGCGTTTGTGTTTTGGTATTGGGAATTTTTTTATGCCTCCGACTGTCTGAGGCCTTTATTTTACATCAAAGCTGATGTACAACCGCAGAGTCTCATTACTACTCGACACATTTTGGGAGTAGGAACCCCCTCTCGCTTGAGTGGTGCCTGCGTTGGTTTCTTTGCTGTCACTGAATGACTCTTTGAGAGTTTTGCGGCTACACCCGCGGTTCTTGTGACTCCTCCAGCCCGCGCTCCCAGCCGAGAGAGCAGCGAGCAGCGCCCGGGCTGGCTGACACGGGACAAAGCCTTTTCACCCTGCAGCGTGCCCGGGCTGGCTGACACGGGACAAAGCCTTTCCACCCCGCAGCGCTCCCGGGCTGGCTGACACGGGACAAAGCCTTTCCACCCCGCAGCGTGCCCGGGCTGGCTGACACAGGACAAAGCCTTTCCACCCCGCAGCGTGTCCGGGCTGGCTGACACGGGACAAAGCCTTTCCACCCCGCAGCGTGCCCGGGCTAGCTGACACGGGACAAAGCCTTTTCTGCCCGCAGCGCTCCCGCACGCACCTGCAGCGTGCCCGGGCTGGCTCTACGGCGCTGGGGGCGGACAAACCCCAAACCCGCCCCCCGCGCATCCCGCTCTAGGGGTCAGTGCCGGGGGCGCCGCCGGGGCCGCGGCCGGGCTGCGCGGGGCGGTGCCGGTGCC